>BLBF01000080.1:2052305-2078407 GCA_015471245.1 Laticauda colubrina | reverse complement strand
AGGAGGAGGAGGAGGAGGAGGAGGAGGAGGAGGAGGAGGAGGAGGAGGGGGAGGGGGAGGAGGAGGAGGAACAGAGGTGGCATTCAGCAGGTTCTGACCGGTTCTGGAGAACCGGTAGCGGAAATGTTGAGTAGTTTGGAGAACCAGCAAACACCAACTTTCACTGGAGATTTTGCAGGAACCTTCCCCTGCCACGCCCACCAAACCACGTCCACAGAACTGGTAGTAAATTTTTTTGAATCCCACCACAGAGGAGGAGGACTGTGAAGTTCTTGGTACTCTCCTGAGTTGGGTTGTTTTCTTGCAGAAGTTTCATGACCCAACTAGGTAACATCATCAACGTTAGAAGAGAAAGGGGTTGCTCTCTGTTTATATACATGCCCCTTCTAGCTCTGAAGATGTTACCTAGTTGGGTCATGAAATGTCTGCAAGAAAACCACCAAGTTCAGTGAGCAACAAGGAGCCCTCAGTCCTCTTTCTTTCTTTCTTTCTTTCTTTCTTTCTTTCTTTCTTTCTTTCTCTTTTTCCAGAAAAAAAACATCTCCACCTATATTTAGGTTTGACCACTTTAAGATTTGGGGATTTCAACTCCCAGAATTCCTCAGCCAATATGGGAGTTGAGGTCCACAGGACTTAAAATCCCCTAGGGCTGTTGGTGCCCAACTCCATACGGACCCTCTCTTCCCAAACACTTGCCTGCATGAACCCCCATACGAAGGCACCCCCCCTTGCTGCACCCCGAACCCCAAACCTTCTGCCTTTGCTCCAGAGTACAAAACCCGAGCGCGTTTCTCTCTCTTTCCTGCCCTGCCTTTTTTTTAAAAAAATTTTTTTTGCATGCTCGCCATTTCTCTTTATCTTCATCTGCGTTGATCTTCATCCTTTTCCATTTTACACTTTTTCAAACACAAAAAACAGCTAGAATGAGCAGCTGGGAAAGAATAAAGCAAGTCATTTTTCAAGCTGATGAAGAATATCCCAGCCAATAAGATGCCCATAAATTAAGGGAGTGAAGAAACCGAGTCTCTGCTCCAAATAGATGGAGCTTCGATCGTGGCCCCCCAGGTCCAGCCCTTTTTCTTGCCATTCTTCTGGAAGAAAAGGAAGGTATAAATTAAAACCTTTGCTTTGTCTTTCGGATTTGGCAGCTGCTCCCGTGCTCATCTGGAGTCCATTTGAGGAACTGGGCATCTCCTTCAGCCCCTTCCTCCCCTTGGCCATCAGAGAGCTGCTGGGTTTGGAAGTTCATCTCCAAGTTTTTCCCAAGGCACCGTTGCTTCTGGTGGCAACTCTAAAAGACCATAGAAAAAGTTTTGGAAGTTTGGCTCAAGACTCCTGATTCATTTACTTATTTTAATTAACTTTATTGTTCTTTTACATTTTTCAAAGGGAAAAATTAATCATAACATTAACATTATTGTAGCATCAGTATTATACATATTTACATTTATATACATTGTTATACGATGATATACATTTGTGTATAGTTTGCTTATCTTAAGTTTCTTTATTTTCTATTTACCTAGTTTCCAGCCAATTATACCATATATCTCAAATTTTATGATATTCAGACTCTTCTTTATCTTTAAATTTCCGGATTAATTTGTCCATTTCAGCACAATCCAAATTTTTTTGAATTACCAATTCATCAGGCAGTATGTTATTCTGCTTCCAACATTGTGCGTACGATATTCCAGCCACTGTTAATATGTGTAATACAATATATTGAGTCCTTTCCTCACATTTCTTTTTAAATATTCCTAGCATGAATAACTCTGGTTCAAATTCTATATTTTTTTTTGAACAATTTCTTGTAACCATTGCCTTATTTTAGTCCAGTACTTTTCAGCTTCTGGATAGGACGACCACATGTGGTAGAAAGTACCTTGTCATCTTTTTAAACATCCAGCATGCCAGATTCATGTCAGGATACATTTTAGCTAATCTCATTGGAGGTAGGTGAGACTCATGATTTAAATGGAGTTAAGTGCTGGAATCCTGACATCTGATTTGCACCGAGGATCTTCAGAGAAATGATGCCCCTGAGTTAAGGTCAGCTCGTATTGACAGTCTGGTGTTGGTGGTAGCTTGCCAAGTTTTATGGAGGTTCATTCTCAGATTTCCTAGGATCTTTATTATTATATTACTCTAATGTAGAGAAAAGTAAAATCCCACACTTAGGCCAGAAAAACCCAAAGGACACATATAGACTTGGCGAAACCAGCCTCAATAGCAGTAACTGAGACTCTTAGTGGACAACCAGCTAAATAGGAGCCAGCTGTGTGCAGCAGCAGCCAAAAAAGCCAACTCTGTTAATCTAATCTAATCTAAAAATGAAGGTGTTCCTCCTTGTTAAATTTCCATCCGTTGCTTCTTGTCCTTCAGAAGTTATGGGAGCTTCATCGCTGGAGGCTTGGGTGGAGGGGGTTTGGACTAGATGACCTAGAAGGTCCCTTCCAACTCTGTTATTCTGTTCTGGCCTGCCTTCAGGTGCCTTGGAGAATAACTTGACCCCTTCCTCCTCTCTGTGGCAGCCCCTCAACTATTGGAAGGCTGCTCTCCTGTCTCCCCTGGTCCTTCCCTTCCCTAGACCAGCCAGATCCTGTTCCTGCAACCGTTCTTCATGTGTTTTATCCTCCAGTCCCCTCATCATCCTGGTTGCTCTTCTCTGCCCTCTTTCTAGAGTCTCAACATCTTTTTCACAGTGTGGTGACCAAAACTGGATGCAGTACTGTTAAGTGTGGCCTTACTAAGGCTTTGTAGAGTGGTATGAACACTTCATGTGATCTTGGAAATTTTTCCTTACTTCTAGGTTGATTCTCTCCTTGATTAGTCTCCATCTGTTGCTTCTGGTGTTGCTTCCTTTAGAGAATGACTCCCTGTTCTCTATAAAAGCCCCATAGATATTGGAAGATGCTATCGTAGCTTCCTAGCTGGGTATATTCTGATCGTTGTGATAACAGATAACATTTTAACAGAGTTGGAAGGGATCTTGCAGGTCATCTCGTCCAACCCCCCGCCCAAGTAGGAGCTCCTACACCATTTCTAACAGGGGGCAGTCCAGTCTCTTCTTGAAAGCCTCCAGGGATGAAGGTCCCACACAACTTCTGAAGGCAACTTCTGTTTCATTGGCTGAATGTTCTCCCTGTCAGAAAGTTTCTCCTTATTTCCAGGTTGAATCTCTCCTTGATCAATTTCCATCCATTATTCCTGGTCTGGCTTTCAGGTACCTTGGAGAAGAGATTGACCCCCTTCCTCCTCCTCTCTGGGGCAGCCCCTCAAATATTGGAAGATGCTCTCCTGTCTCCCCTGGTCCTTCTCTTCCTTAGACCAGCCAGGCCCAGTTCCTGCAACCGTTCTTCGTGTGTTTGAGCCTCCAGTCCCCTCCTCATCCTGGTTGCTCTTCTCTGCACTTTTTCTAGAGTCTCAACCTCTTTTTTATAGTGTGGTGACCAAAAACTGGATTTCTCCTTCCCTCCATGTGCAACAATGGGATGGGCAGCATGTAAATTTACATCAAGAAATACAAGTGCAGCTTGATTTGTAGGCAGCTTTGGCTAAAGAGAAACAAGCTATGGATGGTTCTATCAGAGGCTCTCCGGCCTGGGGAGGCTTCCTTGCCCAACCATGTGTGGCTGGAGATCGTATCTCCTCCTCCCATCCCAGTTTCCCTCTAGTAATCTGTTGAACAGGCCTGAGTGGTCAATTATCTGTAGACCCAAAGGATGGGAATGCAGAATGGGGATACAGGGAGTCCTCAATTTGAGTGGCTCCTACAAAGATGAAAGAGTCAACTTATTTTCCAAAGCCCCTGAAGGCAGGACCAGAAACAATGGATGGAAACTAATTAAGCAATGAAGGACAGAAGCAACCTAGAACTAAGGAGAAATGTCCTGACAGTGAGAACAATTAAAAGGCGGAACTGCTTGCCACCCGAAGTTGCAGGTGCTTCAACATTGCAGATTTTTAAGAAGAGATTGGACAGCCATTTATCAGAAATGGTATAGGTAGGGTGTCCTGTTTGAGCAGGGGGTTGGACTAGAAGTCCTCCAAGGTCCCTTCCAATGCTGTTATTCTCTTATTTAATGTATCGAAACTCTGCAATGGGAAATCCAACCTGGAACTTAGGAGAAACTTAACTTAACTTAGAAGAACAGTTAACCAGCAGAACTGCTTGCCACCAGAAGTTGTGGCTGCTTCATCGCTGGAGGTTTTTGAGATTGGACAGCCATTTGCTTGAAATGGTATAGGGTTTCCTGGTTAAGCAGTGGGCTGGACTAGAAGACCGCCAAGGTCCCTTCTGATTCTTTTATTCTATGCTCTAACTTACAACCATTCATTTAGTAACTTTTCAAAATTACAACAGCACTGAAAAAAGTGACTTACGGTCACTTTTTTACAATTGCAGCACCCCCCCCCCCCAGGGCTACATGATCAAAATTCGGCCACTTGGCAACTGACTCGTATTGATGACGGTTGCAGTGTCCCCAGTGTGTGTGTGTGTGTGTGTCACCTGGTCAACATTTTTAATGAGTCGCAGCCGACCTCTGGGAAGCGAAGTCAGTGGGATTGGCCAGATTCACTTAATGTCAGCACAATTCGTTTAACAACTTGGAGGCGTTTGCTGAACAACAGTGGGCAGGAAAGGTTGTAAAATGGGGCAAAACTCACGTAAGAACTGCCTTGCTTAGCAACGGACATGAGGGAGTCAATTGTGGCCATAACTTGATGAGTATCTGTTTCTGCCTCAGTGGTCGACGATGTTGTGGCCCACCGGTGGCCATCAGAACTGGTGGCAGATTCAGACACCGAGGAGGTTGGGGAGGAACATGGGCCAGTTCCGGAGTCTGGGGAAGGCTCGGATCAGAACTCTGCATCGGAGGCAGAGACGGGGCCAGGGCCATCCGACAGTTATCACTTGCCTTCAGAATCAGAGATCAGTGTGGAAGAAGAACAGCTGGAGCCTGTTCCCAGTGTGCGCATGCACAGAGCTGCCAGGAGAAGGGAACAGTTAAGGAACAAGGGCTGACTTGGGAGTAAAGGCTCAGGTGGATGGTGAATGGCCCCTCCCATAGGGAATAAAAGAGGAAGCAAAAGGGGAAGGGGCTTTTGTAAGAAACAGTTTGTTGCAGCAGTGTGAAGATCTGCCTGTGCATCTCAGAGACTCTGTGCCGAGTCCTTCCTTGTCAGCACTGGGTTTGGAAACAGTTGCTTGGCAGCTCTCCAGGCTAGATAAGGCCTCTGCTCCTCCTTACACCCTTGGAAGACTGTTTGCCAGGCCTTTGGCTGAATGTGGATGCAAGAAATTCACCTTCATTGAATAAGAGGAAGATTTTGCTGGGACAAAGAGCCTGCTTAGTGCTTTTTGGGGAAGTCAGAACAGATGAGGGGTCCAGAATGCAGGGATAAAAACCCAGGGAGGGGGGCAGATTTCACACCCTGTTTTGGTTGCTGCTGTCTTCCTTTGTGGAGAGGGGGCATCCCCCCAAGTCAAGGGTCTGCCTTCCCCCAAGTTGGGGTCTTGCCTGGTCAGATCTTGACTTCCAGAGCCCCCCTCTCCCCAGAGGAGGGGAGCCCCCTTGCCACCTCCCAGCACCCCCCTAGGCCCCTGCCCCCCCCCCCCCCAGCATGCTCTTTGCCGGCCACCCTGGATCAGCCGCTAAACTGAAATCAATTCCAATAACCTTCTGGCATCGACAGATTTTCACCGCACATCTAGGGCTAATGAAGAGCCTCTGGGGGTCTCCGGTGGGGAGAAGCCGGTGGTCTTGTTGCGGCCCCCTTCGGCCCCCGCTGCCTCTCTGGCTGGAAGGAGCGAGGTTCCTCTGGGGTTCTGCTTGCCAGGCTGGAGGGGGAACCAATGGACGCCAAGCATTTTTGCTTTTGCGGGGTCCTCGGTGGTGTCAGAGCTTGGTGGTTGCCTGGCTGATGTTTTGTGACCCAACTAGGGAACAGCATCAGGGCTCGGCAGGAAACGTCAGCCAGAAAACCACCAAGGACCCCTCATTTCAAACAATATGAGTGACACATTTTCTCCTTTATTTTCCTTTTTCTAAGTTTGTGCCCCTCAACGAAGAAGCCGTGCATTTTCTTTCTTTCTTTCATTCTCTCTTTCTTTCTTTTTCTTTTTTCTTTCTTTCTTTTTTCTTTGTTTCCTTCCTTCTTTCTTTCTTTCTCCTCCTTCCCTCTCTCTTTCCCTCCATCCCTTCCTCCTTCTTTCTTTTCTTTCTTTGTTCCTTCTTTCTCTCTATTTACCTCCCTCTTTCTTTTTCTTTTCTTCTTTTTTCTTCCTTCCCTTTCTCTCACTCCCTCACTTCATCCATCTTTCTTTTTCTTTCTCTCCCTCCTTCCCTTTCTTTCACTTTCTTTCCCTCCCTCCCTCTTACTTTCTCTCCTTTCTCTCTCTCCCTCCCTCCCTTTCTTTCTTTCTTTCCTTTCTTTTCTTTCTTTCTCCCTCCCCCTCCCTTCTCCTTCCTTATTTCTTTTCTTTTCTTTTCTTTTCTTTTCTTTTCTTTTCTTTTCTTTTTTCTTTTCTTTTCTTTTCTTTTTTCTTTCCTTTCTCCCATTCCAACTAATGACTCTGGGTGGCTTGCCGTTCACACAATATATCACAGTGCAAACAATTGCAATATGTTAAAAACAATACATTTACACAGCATTGCAGCGCTGGGGCTGGGGTGTGGCTGACTTTTTCTTTTTTTAATAAAAAAAAAATACCGAGCATTTGAAAAATAAATCAGCACAAATCATGGCCTGCTGGGGAATTTTGGGACTTCCCAAAATTCTTCCTCCCATCTTCAAGCAGCCAAGGTGAGAAACATTGATTTGGGTGGCTGCTTCTTAGTGGTGGATTCAATTTTTTTTTGCCACCGGTTCTATGGGTGTGGCATGGCTGTGTGGGCGTGGCAGGGGAAGGATCCTGCAAAATCCCCCTTCCCTCCCCACCCCCCTAACCTGCTTTCCAGCTCCGTTCTTCTGTGCAGAGCAACCAAATGAGACCCAACTGTGGGAGTGTCTTGGTGGGTGTGGTGTTCTGTAGGCGTGGCTTGGTGGCTTGGTGGGCGTGGCTTTGTGGGCGTGGCAGGGGAAGGATACTGCAAAATCCCCCTTCCCTCCCCACCCCCCTAACCTGCTTTCCAGCTCTGTTCTCCTGTGCAGGGCAACCAAAGGAAATCCAGCCCATCAACTGGGATTCAATGGGAGGCAGAGAATAGAGAGGGTTGGGTGCCAGTCAGATTCTTCAGAACCGGTCCGAACTGGATGAACGCTCTCTCTGCTGCTTCTTGTTTAAACCCTTTCCTTTGTGGTGTCTATCTTTCTCCCTCCCTCCCAGGGACCCCCGTGAACCGGATCCCCATCATGGCCAAGCAAGTGCTGGATCTCTACTCGCTCTATCGGCTGGTGACTGAGAAAGGAGGCCTGGTGGAGGTGATCAACAAGAAGATCTGGCGAGAGATCACCAAAGGCTTGAATTTGCCCACCTCCATCACCAGCGCGGCCTTCACGCTTCGCACACAGTGAGTCACGGCGACCGGGATGCAGGGTCTGTGGTACGCGTGGAACATGCTTTAGACATGTTGGCTCAGGATTGGGCCTTGCAGGAAACAAAAGCGGAGGTGTTGAAGGCTGAGGAGAGTGAGGATCTCTTTATACATGGGTATGGAACATAGAAACGTAGGATTCTGGAAGGGACCTTGGAGGTCTTCTAGTCCAACCCCTGCTCAAGCAAGAAGCCCTATGCCATCTTGGACTATGATTGTCCAGTCTCTTCTTGAAAGCCTTCGGCAATGATGAAGCTCCCACAACTTCCAAAGGCAACTTCTGTTCCATCGGTTGATGGTTCTCCCTGTCAGAAAGTTTCTCCTTATTTCCAGGTTGAATCTCTCCTGGATCAGTTTCCATCCATTGTCCCTTCTCTGGCCTACAGGAGCTTTGGGAAATAGTTTGATCCCCTTTCTCCTCTCTGGGGCAGCCCTGCAAATACTGGAATGCTTCAACTCATAAAACATTTTGTATACACGTTTTATAGTTGACAACAGAAAGAAGGGGGGGATTTTCAAAGAGCAAGCGGCAGTGTGCAATCGAAAGTACATTCCATTCATATTTTCTTCAAAGTCTGATTAGATGGCTGAAGCTTCTGCTGGGGAAAATATCTAATTGGAGAACATGATTGATGACTCTTGGCTATGGACGTTTTTCATTTGATGATACACCCAGAGGGGTGGAGGGAAAGTAAGATCAAGGGTGACAATGAATTACATATCTCAGAGTTGGCTACGCCCAGATTAGTGCCGGACAGAGAATGTTACCTTCAAATAAATCCTCTCTAGTGTGGAGTGTGGCCAGAGGCTCATGATTTAATTGGAATAACTGCCAGAACTCTGACAGCCTTCTTGTCTCCCCTGGTCCTTCCTTTCCCTCGACTAGACAGGCCCAGTTCCTGCAACCATTCATTGTATGTTTCAGCCTCCGGTCCCCTCATCATCCTGGTTGCTCTTCTCTGCACTTTTTCTAGAGTCTCAACATCTTTTTTATAGTGTGGCGACCAACTGCAGTCCTTCTTTTCATTAGACTAGAGATCCCCATTTCCTGCAACTGTTCTTTGGATGTTTTAGCTTCCCATCCCTTGATTTGTTGCTCTTTTCTGCAGGATGAGCAGGAGGGGGGGGGGGGCTGGACTAGAAGACCTCCAAAGTCCATTCCACCTCTATTATTCTCTGAATTAATCAGCGGAATAGCTTGCCACTAGTAGTTTTGGGTGCTCCATCCCTGGTGGTCTTCAAGAACAGATTGGACAGCCATTGTCCAAGATGGCATAGGGCCTCCTGCTTGAGCAGGGGTTGGACTAGAAACCCTCCAGAAATTGGGGGGGGGGGGTGTCCATCACTGGAGGTTTCCAACAGGAGACGGCACAACCATTTGTAATAATATAAGATCTCCTGCTTGAGCAGGGGTTTGGACGAGAAGGCCTCCAAAGCCCCTTCTGTTGTGGCCCACCAGCAGCTATCAAAACTGGCGGTAGACTCGGACGGGGAGGAGGTTGAGGAGGAGCATGGGCCAGTCCTGGAGACTGGGTGAGGCTCTGATGAGGGCTCTGTGTTGGAGGCAGAGATGGGTCCAGGGCCCTCTGACAGTTATCAGCTGCCTTCAGAGTTGGAGATCAGTGAGGCAGAAGAACAGCTGGAGCCTGTTCCTGATGTGCGCATGTGCAGAGCTGCCAGGAGAAGGGAACAGCTAAGGAACAAGGGTCGACTTGGGAGTAAAGGCTCAGGTGGATGGTGAATGGCCCCTCCCATAGGGAATAAAGAGCAAAAGGGGAGTGGTGCTTGCAGGAGACAATTAGTTCAATTCATTAAGGTGAAGATCTGTTCCTGACGTCTAGCCAAGTACTTGCTGCTACAGCATGGCATTTGGAAGATATTGGCCTGGCAACTCTCCAAGCCTGAAAAAGATCTGTAGTTATGAAATCTCATGAAAGACTGATTGCCGGGACTTTGCTGGAGAGGAATTCCCTTTAACCTAAATAAAAGGGGTTTTATCGGGACAAGGAGTCGGCTTCATGATCTTGGGAAGGTCTAGGTCAGAACACCTTCCGTCCCTGTGATTCTATGTTCTATGTCCATGTAGCATCTCAGCTGTGGCAATGGAAAGTGGCCCCTGCCAACCTCTCTACTTCTCCCCGCAGGTACATGAAGTACCTCTACCCTTATGAATGTGACAAGCGGGGCCTGAGCTCTCCCGGCGAGCTGCAAGCCGCCATCGACAGCAACCGGCGGGAAGGGAGGCGTCAGATGTTCGGGGCCGCCCTGTTCAGCTACTCGCCCACGGGTACGCCGGCCACCCTCGCTTCCCCCAAGGTCCCTCTGCCCTCCCTCACCATCGCCACCCACAATGGGAGCCAGATCGGACAAGCCCACGCTGTGAAAAATGGTGAGGGGCTCAGACTGGTTTGGGGTGGGTGGGTGGGTGGGAGAGAAGGAGAGTATGTCAGAGCGTTTGCAGTGTGACTACCATTATGAGACAACCCAGGAGCAAAACACAGCACACAGAGACTTGGACATTTAACTAGTGGTTTATATACAACAGTTACATCTATATATATCAAAGCGAAATACCATTCATGCATCATCACAAAATCTCTGGAACTGTAAAACCTACAAACTTGGAATTTGGCCCGTAGGTTCCTCTTGGCTTCTAGGGGCTCCCTAAGAAAGGATTTTTCAAAATGACCATCAGAGCATTTAGAGTATTTCCTATATTATTATTATTATTAACACGCTCTGATGCTAAGGAGTTCTACTCCCCCTCCCCACCGGAAAAGAAATCTCTTCCAAATGCAAAACACAAGCAGAGGAGTTTCAGTTTCAGTTTCACAGCACCAAGCAGCTTTAGTACAGAACAGTTGTTCACCCAATGTCTGTCTCCTTCTTGCTCACACAGCAAATACTGCTTCAGTTTCCAAAGAGCCCTCAATTTCCTCACACACTGACAGGACACTAGACAGAGGAATACCGATGCTGGTAGGCAGAGGCAGAATTTTGTTTTCCTTAGTTTCCTCCTCAAAATCTAAACTCAACCCAACCACATAGTTTCGTAGCGAAGCACGGGTATCGAGCTGGTACAGACATATATGTGGTAGGCAAAATACCTTACAAGCAATCTGTCTTCTTAACTCTACATGGAGAACTTCTGCAATGAATGCCAGACACCAGGAGAGAGAACTATGCTGATTCATTCTTATTGCATGAGCTTCACTGCTGGTCGGCTCTTAAATCCCAAGACCTTAACAGAGGGTCTCCCGGCAAGAGGGCCAAGGCAGAGCAAGGGTGAAGGGCTGAACCTCTGCAGGAAGGTACCTTCTTTTTTGGAGTACAGGTAGTTCTGATCGGCCACAATTTTGAGCCCAACGTTTCTGTGGCTGAGATGGTTCTCAGTGAGCCCCTCCTGCTTTTACAACCTTTCTTGCCACTCTTGTTAAGTGAATCCCTGCAGGTGTTATGTTAGTCACATGGTTGTTAAGTGAATCTGGCTTCCCCATTGGCTTGCCACAAGGTCTCAAAAGGGAATCATGTGACTCCGGGGGACATGGCAACCATCATAAATACGAGTCAGTTGCCAAGTGGCTGAATTTGGACTGCAGGGAGGCTCCAACGGTCTTAAGCAGGGGTCACCAACATTTTGGACCTCAGGGACCCCCAAACTCATCATTTTAAATCCCGCGGACCAGAGACCCTGGGAAAATCCCCCCAAAAGTCTGCAGGAAAATCTCCCACCCCGTTTTCCTACCAATAGATCATTCGTTATTTGGGATCGCAGGATACCGTCTCCAGCTCCATTCTCAGGGGGAGAGAGAGAGACTTTTGGCTCCATGCAAGGAAAGCAGCAGAAGCAGCAGAAGTCTTTCTTTCTCTCCCCCAAACTCTGCCAGAAATGAGTCTTTGCCAGCACAGCCTCTTGGAGCAGGAGGCCTTGCAGGGTCCCAAAGACTAATTTCTGGTGGAGTTTGGGGGAGAGAAAGAAAGACTTTGGCTGCTTTCTTTGCGTGCAGCCCAAAGCAGAAGAAGAAAGAAGCTGAAAGATGCAGCCCGGTGGCCAGGCGAGGCATGTGGAGTGAGTGGGGCAAGTTCCCCCCTCCGCCCTTCCCCTCCCTCCCCTCACTACTCATGTTGTTTGCAATGCAAGCGACACAAGCCTCGTGTCCCCACGCGGCCTGGATTAATTGCTTTGGGGGTGACATTTCTCTGCCGACCACCAAAATTTTCTCGTGGACCACCAGTGTTCCCTAGCCTACTGGTTGGTGACAACTGGTCTTAAGCATGAAAAAAGACCATCAGTCATTTTTTCAGTGGTGTCGTATCTTTGAACAGCCATTAAACAAACAATCGTAAGTCTTATATTAAATCTTTTGATTCGCCCATCCCAATTTTCCCACCAGCGGCCGATCTTTGGCGTGAAAACCTTCTGGGTCAAATCACTTCTTTCTAAAGTAAATCTAAACTCAAAAAAGGACCTCAAGGAGAAGAAAAAGCCACATTGACTGGTTTTGATCTGTTTTAATTGCATTTCAGGCTGTTCCTTGATAAAGGCTCGGCCCTGAATTCAACAAAAGAAACAAACTTGGAAGAGGACACTCTGGGCTTTATCCCTTTGCAAACCCATTTTTTTTTTCCTCGCAGCCTTCAGAGGCTCAGAGGGAGCTATGGTCTGCTCCTTTTCAGGTGCAGTCCCCCTCCATGCTTGCTGGCTGGCAGTGGCTTATGGGAGTGATGGTTTGACACAATTTGGAAGGGTTCATATTTTTCAATTTTTTCTTCTTCTCAGCACAACCTATCATGCCCCGGTGGAGACTGACTCTGAGGGAGAGGAGGAACAGCCGACAGGGAGTGGAAGTGGGGCTCCAGAGGTTGTAGAGGAGGTTGAGAAGGGCAGAGGCCAGCTGGGCACTCAGAGGAGGACCCAGGCCCATCCCCTCCCCATCCTAGGGCACGCAGGGAGGAGAGAATAAGGGAGAGGCGTGATCTCCTCTGGAGGAGAGGGCCTTGATCCTCTTCATGGGCTGCAGCTGTGACAACTGAATAAGCTGGAAACAAAGCATGGAAATATCTCTAGTTTATGGTTCCTGTCTGAGTTTGGCATCTTTCCAGTGTGTGTTATCTGTAGACCTTCTCCAGCCCTTATCTTGCCTGGCTTGTGTTGCTTTTTTCTTTCTTCGTGTAACTGTTTGTGTGAGAGCTTTTTTGTCTTCTGTCAAAGATATTTGGAAGCAAAGTGAAGGAATAAAAGGGGCTTCACCTGTTTTCTGTGACTGTGTTTGTTTTGTGTCCCACCCTGGGTCATCACAACAACAGACTAATTGATAGAAGGGAATATTTGTAACTCAGGGCGAACTCTGATGCTCTCTGAGTTGGCTGATTTTCTTACAGACGTTTCATGGCCCAACTAGGGAACTTCATCAGGGCTAGAAGGGAGGGGGCTTTTGCTCTCTGTTCTCAGTTGGTTACTAACTCAGTAAACAACAGCCTAATCATTGGATCATCAAGACCACTCCCACCAGCATTGTGTGTGTGTGTGTGTGTGTGTGTGTGTGAGCAAAGGGCAGCTAGGTTTTAAAGTTAGTATAGGCCTCTGCTTAATTATTATATAGATTAAGTATATATAATAATGCCGGCTGAGTGGATTTTTGCAAGCATGGTGAAATACTTGCAATCTGCTGAGCTGATTTTGCAGGTGCAGCAATATGTTTGCTCTCTGCTACTTCTGCAGAAAGCATGTATTTGCTGGACAATCAAAAAATAGAGTTGTTTGGATCACAAATGTCTGGGACATTGAGAAAAAGGGGAAATTGAAAGTAGTGGAAAGCGAGTTGGCATATACCGACAAGTGGGTATTAATTGATGGACAGTATGAGGGAATAAGGAAGTCCATCCAATAAGATTACATTCCACTGGGTGGGCTTCAGAAGAAGAAGGGTATCATTCATGCCACTAGTACATAATAGAAAGAGAGAGATGCATAGATAGATGAATAGAAACCATACCAAATGATGACAGATAGATAACTACAGATATAAATAGATCAATAGCTGATTGATAGATAGAGGATAGATAACACTGTAGATAAGTTATAGACAGACAGATAAATGATTGAAAAGATAGATAATGATAGATGACACAATAGATGTATAGGATGGATGATGAATGCTTAGATAGAAGATGATATGACGATGGTGATTGATAGATAGAAATAAAGTGATAGATGGATAGACACAAAGGTAGGTAGATAGAAAGAAAGACAGACAGCTGATAGGTAGATGGATAGAACTGATAGATATATTGTGATTGATAGATGAATAGATAGATGATAGATAACTACAGATAACGAGCTAGATATAAATAGATCAATAGCTGATTGACAGAGGATAGATAACACTGTAGATAAGTTATAGACAGACAGATAAATGATAGAAAAGATAGATGATGATAGATGACAGAATAGATGTACGGATGATGGCAAATAGTCAGATAGTAGACAGATAGACAGACAGACAGACAGATAGATAGATAGATAGATATAGAGCTGATAAGATAAATTGTGATAGATACAAAGACATAGACAGCTGATAGACAGGTGGAGATAGAGCTGATAAATTGTGATAGATAGATAAATAGATGATAGTTAGATGATAGATGGATATCTATCATCTAGATAGATAAACAAAGATAGATGTTAGATACATAGATATAGATGACAGTCATGACATTCTTAGAGAGTCCCTGCAACCTTATTGCCCTCTGTTGACGACTCCTCCTCCTCTTCCTCCCTCTCCTCTCTTGCAGAAGAGAGCCTCCTGTCAGCTGGGGTGCCCAGCCGCATCGCCATCCCTGTCAGCCTAGCCGGGCATCACCTGGTGGCAGCACAGGCTGCTGTGTCCCAGGCAGCCGCCCTGGAGCAGTTGCGGGAGAAGCTGGAGACCAGCGAGCCCCCGGAGAAGAAGATGGCGCTGGTGGCCGAAGAGCAGCAGCGCCTGGTCCAGCAGGCCCTTCAGCAGAACCTCTTGGCCATGGCCTCCCAGTTCCCGGTCAACATCAAGGTCAATAGCCGTGGAGGTGGGTTCCTCATCCATCAATTTCAAGGGTGGAGAACTTCTCTGTTGAGTTCCGCATTGGCCCAAGGGCACCTGGGAAGTGTAGTTGGGTGGGGAAGGCTGAGCAATCTATTGTTCTCACCTAGGCATCCCCAATAGCACGAAGCCGACTTCTCGTCCGATAAACCCCTTTTATTTAGTTTACAGGGAATTCCTCTGCAGCAAAGTCTTGGCCAACTGTCTTTCAAGATAGTTCACAATTATAGACCTTGGAGAGTTGCTAGGCTGATATCTTCCAGACACCACACTGTAACAGACAATACTCGGCAAGAATGCAGGAACAGATCTTCACCTAAATGAACTAATTATCTCCTGCAAACCCCTTTCACTCCCCTTTCACTCTTTATTCCCTATGGGAGGGGCTATTCACCGTCCTCCTGAGCCTTTACCACCTGAGCCTTTACTTCTTTAACTGTTCCCTTCTCCTGGCAGCTCTGTGCATGCGCATGCTGGGAACAGGCTCCAGCTCTTCTTCTGCCCCACTGAACTCTGACTCCAAAGGCAGCTGATAACTGTCAGATGGCCCTGGCCTCATCTCTGACGCAAAGCCCTTGTCCAAGCCTTTCCCAGACTCTAGGACTGGCCCAGGTTCCTCCCCAACCTCCTCACTGTCCGATTCTGCCTCCAGCTCCATTGGCCGCTAGCAGGCTACATCGATTCCTACCAGGCCGGTCACCATTCTCCAGTTCTCTGCACTCTCTGTAGGGAGAAAATTAATTCAGGGATTGTTGGAGAGCAACCATCCCAGTTGGGCAGAACGTTCAAGCAGGGACATGGCCTGGACTCATTACATAAACACAAAGTGGGCAAGGGCTGACCCTCCCAAATACTATTGAGCCTTATCTGATCTTTTCCAGGTGAAAGTCGGCTGGCCTGGGGAAGATTCCTGTATTATAGGCAGTAATCAATATAGTAGTCTGTGTCAGGGTTCCAAGTAACACATCTGTTCTAACTAAGGCTTCCCGAAACTGGAATTAAGCACAAGCTTAGTTAAAACAACTCTTCTTTTACTTCAATGCTGGGAATTATTTTCATTCCCAGCTGGTAATGAGTCCCAAACAGTCCCTCGAAATAAGCACCCACCTTTCTCTCCTTTGAATTGCTGCCAACAACTAAAGTGCCAAATGAACTGTAAAAAACCAACCGAAGCAGAAAGTCCACCCAGAGCTTCAAGGCTTAATTTGAAATGATTGAATGACTTTGCTTCCTGCAAAGATTTCATCATCTTGGCCTGACTTTTATCCCTTATGGGAGGGGCAATCACTTCCCAGCCTTACTCCCGAATCGCCCCTTTTGTTTCAGCTGCTCTTGCCTTCCAGCAGCTCTGCGCACACGCGCACTGGGAACAGCCTCCCCTGAGTCCTCTGCCTCGCTGCTGCCAGACTCCGGAGGCTCCAGAGGCAGCACCCCACTCCCAGAGGGTCCTGGCCCCGTCTCTGCATCAGATGCAGGACCCTTGTCTGAGTCCTCTCCAGACTCCCTGACTGGTCCCTGTTCTTCCTCACTGTCCGATTCCGCTGCGGTCTGCACCGGCTGCCGGCGAACCACAACATCCACAGCAATGATATTTCCAGTAAAGCTATTCCTTGAGGAATCTACCTGCCTCGGTAGACTTTTGCCGGCAATGGGTCCATTACTTGGAACCCTAACACCTCTGTTGCTCTGCCTTCCTCATTCCCCTTCCCTGTTTCCTTCCAGATGACAGACAGGAGGCGGCATTGAATCTGTCCACCAACGGCATTAGCAGCATCAACATGTCGATAGAAATAAACGGCGTTGTCTATACAGGTAAAGAGCCCTCTCCCCTCTTTGGGTTGAACGCAGGCTGCAAATCCAGAGCTCGCAAAGCACTAGCTTTCCCTGCCTCCTGGGGGTTTTCTGATCCTTGGTACAGGATACTGGGAGAGGTAGTATCTGAGGAATATCTAGCTTTGGAAGAAGAGAGATGGCTTGTGGGGCAGGCAGGTTCCAGAATCAACCCATTTTTCTGGCTTAGCACAAAGCAGAGTTTCCCAGCCTCCGGAATTTTTAGGATGAGTGGCTGGCTGGGGAAATCTGGGAGTTGAAGTCCAGATGCCTCAAAGATTGCAAGCTGGGAATCTTGGGATGACTCCATTGCCCATTGGTTTAGTTTGAGGGGGCCATATATTGGGGGGAAAGGGTCCATTCCATAACCTGGTTAAGCAAGGCAGCATAAATAAGAGCCAGGTTAGTGTAGATGATAAAGGCCCTTCGGTTAAACTCTTCAGCTTAGAAACTGAGAGACTGTGGCTTCTAGTCTTGCTTTAGGCACAAAGCCAGATAGGTGATCTTCGGCCAGCCACTTTTGCCCTACCCTAGGAAAGAGGCAATGGCAAACCACTTCTGAACAACATTGGCAAGAAAGGTTCAGGGACTTCTGCCAGCCAGTCTTTGAGAATTAAATGGTGCCAATGAAGGATAATATTTATAGCTCAGGGTTGAAATAAAGACTCCACAGTCCTCTCTGAGCTTGGTAGTTTTCTTGCAGACATTTCATTACCCAACTAGGTAACATCATCATCAGTGTTAGAAAGGAGTGGAGTTTGCAGAGGAGTGGAGGAGGAGGAAGAGGAGAAGGAGAAGGAGCAGATGACTGTGGGATCCTTGGTGCTCTCTGAGCTTGGTTCTTTTCATGTAGAAGTTTCATGAGCCAACTAGGTAACATCATCAGTGCTAGAAAGGAGAGGGATTGGCTGTCCCTTTTATATACAAATAGTCTGGCTAGAAGCAAATATTTGTAGCTCAGGGGTCCTTGGTGGATTCCTCAATTAAATGGAAGACAATAAAAAGGCAGCATGGCCAGGGACATTAGGGACAGACTATCCAACTTAGAATCCCCAAAGTCTCCAGGTCCTTCATCTTGGTTGTTTTCTTGCAGACATTTCTTTACCCAACGAGGTCACATCATCAGTGCTGGAAGGGAGGGGGTTTGTGGAGAGGAGGATAAATGTGGGGTCCTTGGTGCTCTCTGAGTTTGATTGTTTGAAGATGTTTCATAACCTAACTAGGTAACATCAATGCTAGAAGGAAGGAGGGTTTGAGGGGAGGAGAAGGAGGAAGGAAGGAAGGAAGGAAGGAAGGAAGGAATGTGGGGTCCTTGGTGCTCTCTGAGCTTGGTGGTTTTCTTACCAATGTTTCATGTCCCAAACTAGGTAACATCACCAGTGCTAGAAGGGAGGGAGCTGAAATTCAGGGGTGGGCTTCCAGAGAGCAGACCCTGGATTTGGGCAGGTGGGAGCAGCAGCTGTTGTGTGTGTTGATCACCTCTGACTCAGCACCTCTCTCATTCCGACAGGCGTGTTGTTTGCCAGGCGATCGGCCCTCCTGGGCGCTGCAGGAGGCACCCACAGCCACACCACCACAGGGATGCCACCAAACCCGCTGTTCTCCGCCACATCTCGGGGACGTGCTCCAGCCAGCACCTCGCCCTGAAAGGAGAAGCCCTGCAGCCTGTCCTCCACCCCTCGGACAACGGCCTCCACTCTTTCATCCTGCGTGGGGACCTTGAAGGGGGCATCTGTATTCTGGGTTCAGGGTGGCAAAGGGATGAGACCCCCCCCAGACTCCCAGCTCTGGAGGGGCTTGGAAAGGGACTTTGGGGCAGGGCGAAGGACAGGATGACGAGACACTGTTGGCACTGAGGAAGTGGTGATAGAGGGAGCTGATTATTCAGTGGAATGGTTTGCCTCCAGACATTGTGGGTGCACCATCCCTAGAGGTCTTCAAGATGAAATTAGACAGCCATTTGTCTGAAACAGTGTAGAGTCTCCTGCTCAAGCAGTGGGTTGGACTAGAAGACCTCCAAGGCCCCTTCCAACTCTGGTTTTCTATTAATCAGTGGAATGGCAGAAGTTGTGGGTGCTGTATCCCTGGAGTCCTTCAAGAAGAGATTGAGTAATTTGGTTGTTCTGGAGCCATGGTGGAGCTAGCAAACGGCTTCTTCACCTGCATTGATTTCCTTGGTTGTGGTTGGATGATCGGCACCAGTTGGGTTCCTCCAAGGACTTGATGGTGGTTAGAAGTCTTCAACTGGAATGGGGTTCTCCACCATTCCCTGACCAGGCATAGGTCCATGCTCTTAACATGCTTCTTCCATTTCCCAGTCTTCACCACTACAGGGTCCTACCTCAATCCTGATTTTGTACACTCACCAATTCTTCTTCGCACACTCACCCCTAGGGTCTATGGCTCAGCCCAACAGTGGTTGGAAGGGGTTGCTAGTCCCAACCAAATCAAAGATCTTGGGGAAGGCACAGCTGTGTGAGTGTGGCAGTAGGGTGATTAAAACTCATGGTGCGTTAGTTCTAGTGAGAGCTGCATGGAACTCCTCTCTTTGATAGACCCAATACGGGTGGAAAAATGGTTGCAAGATCAGCAGGACTTATGAAGCTTATGGGATGGACCAAGACAAGGAGGAGGCTTGTTAAAGAGAGATCCAATCTAGACGTGAGGAGACACTTCCTGACAGTGAGAACAATTTAATCACAACAAGAGTTGTGGCTGATCCATCACCGGAGGTCTTGAAAACCCTCCAGAGAGCCCAATCCAACCCCAACAGACTGGACCACCATTGGACCAGAATGGTATAAGGTCTCCTGCCTTGAGTAGGAAGTTGGACTAGAAGACCTCCGAGGTCCCCTCTGAGCCAATGACTCTGGCGGAAGGTGGAAAGTTTGAGGTGAAGGTTGGATAACCGTTTGCCTGAAATGGCATAGGGTTTCCTGCTTGGGCAGGGGGTTGGACTAGAAGACCTCCGAGGTCCCTTCCAACTCTGTCCTTCTGTCAAGGTAGGGAGACTGCGTGAGTGGGACAGGCCAGTCGAGAGAGGATTCGGATGCGGAGAGCAGGTTTGAGGGGCGATTGCTCTTGCTCCCATCAAAACTGCCTTCATCTGGCTCAGAGGACACCATTCTCACCCTTGCTCCAACCCAACCCTCTCTTCCTCTCCACTTTCCTCCCATCCCATGTTGCCCTCCCTACAGACACAACCAAACCTGCCCCCCCCATTTCTTGGTGTGATGACTCAAAGGGGCGTGGCACAAAAACAACAAAGTCACAAAAGTAGAATAATTTTCTTTTATGCCTCCAACTTTGGCCCCAATGTCCAATTATCTTTGGCTGGAGATCAAACTCTTCCAAAAATAGTCTACAAAAGGAGGAAATGCAGTTTGAATCCAAAGTAAAGATAATTAGAAATAAAAAAACCCAACACAAACCACACTGAAGTAATTAACATGGCAGGCCAGGATGATAAATTGCAGACTTCCACAAGATAAGGCAGCATCCATGGTTGGGAGGAAGCCAAAACCAAGCCTCAATTAAAATAATGCACATTTTGCTTCCAGCAAGGTGTTGTGTGCAAACGCCCCACTTATATCCTGTTCTCCCAGCTGCAACTAATGAAAGGGATCAGGGCCCTTTTCTCTCCCGTAAGCCACATTGCTCCCTTCTCCATTCCTCCCTGCCTGAGGATGAAGAGGGGGTGGCCTGGGTCTTCCTCTGAATGCCCAGCTGGACTGTGCCCTTCCCCAGTTTCTTCCACAGCCACCAGAGCCACACTCCCACTCCCTGTCATCTGCTCAATCTCCCCCTCAGAATCAGACTCCAACAAGGGCATGACACTCGGGTTGCACTTTCATGATGTTGCTTGGAGGGATGGGGTTGGGTGGGGACAACCCCTTGGGGTGTTGAGGCAGCCCTTGGGGGTGGGGGTGGGAAGGGGGTTGTGTCTCCTTGGGAATCAGTGGGTTCTGGGGGTGGGTGGGCTGGGGTGGGGGGATGGGACAGTGGGGGGAACCCAACTTGTGTCTCTTTTGTGCTAGTGCAGAATGTCGACGTACCAAAGAAGGGAAGTGATTTCATCTACCTCATTTTCTTTCAGATGTGCCAAGGGGAGGGGTGGGGGTGGGGGAGAGGAGGACAGCTGGGACCCAGGGAGCCTCCTGGGAGCTGGGACTTGGGGGTTCAACCCACAGCTGTCTACGCTGCCACGGAGAGTGCAGAACCGCTGCACCAGCGGCAGCTGATCCAAACCGTGGCGGTGGTTGGGTGTCCTCTCTTCCTGTCAGTACTGTCCTCCAGCAACGGGAAACTGTCGTACGCTTGACCAAAGATGAGAGCCCTTCGCTGGGCCTCCTTGCACAACCACCCGCCGTGCTCAAATATGGCGTGGCCGGACCTCTGGGGACCATGACGGACAATGATGCGGCTCCATCAAAGGGCCCGCAGGCAGAGCCGTCTCTGGAGATGGACATTATTACGGAGCCTGCAGAGGACGCTTTGTGGACTTTGTGGGGTTTTAAGCTCTTGTACCAAAGATTGGACTCACTGGGCACTTGGCTTTCCTGGGGAAGGGAAGGAGGAAGGAAGTGGGGGAGGGGGAGGAGGGTCTTTTCTCCATCCTTCAGGGTCTTTCCAACTTTCTCAGTTTCTTCCTTTTCGGTGTTTGGCTGGTGGAGTTCACTTTTCCCACCCTGGGGTAATTCCTGCATCATCCTCCTCTCCCTCTCTCTCTCTCATGCCCTCCCTTTCTCTCCTTACCCCTCTCTTTCCTTCTCCCTCCCTCTCCCTCATTCCCTCCCTCTCCATCCTCTTCTCTCCCTCTCCATTTTCCACCCTCTTCCTCCCTCCCCTCCTGTCTCCCTCTCCCACTCTTCCTACCTCTCCCTTCCCCTTTCTTTCACTTGCTCTATCACTCCCTCTATCTTCCACACTCTTCCTCCCTTCTCCCTCTCCGTTTCTCTGTCCCACCCTCTCTGTCTCCATCTCCCCTCTTACTCCCTCCATACCTCTTCTCTCTCTCTCTTACCCTTTCTCTTCTTCTCTCCCTCTCCCCACTGTCCCTCTCCCTTCCTTTCCCTGTCACTCTATCTTCCACTCTTTTCCTCCCTCCGTTCTTTTCCCTATCCGTTTCTCCCCCTCTCTCCCTATCTATGCCTCCCTTTCCCTGTCTGCATCTCCCCTCTTTCTCCCTTCCTCTCCCTTCCCCTCTCTGTCACTCCCTTTCTGTCACTCTATCTTCTACCCTCTTCCTCCCACCTTCTCTCCCTTCTCCCTCTCCATTCCTCTCTCTACCTTTTTTTCTCCTGTTTTTCCCTCCCTCTCTTCCTTTCTGTCCCTCTCTTACCCTCTCTCTGTCTCCCTCTTTTCTCCCTCTCATCCCTCTCTCCCTCTCCCAATCCTTTTGTTGTTCTCCCCTGCTTGTTGGCTTCTCTCCATGTTTCTCCCCAACTTTCTTCTAGGTTTCAGAAACAATCCAGGCACTGAGGGGGAAGCTGGATTGGGGCACTCAGGGGAATGAATGCGAGTATCGATAAGGATGAAAATAAAAATGAAAGTAATTTTAAAAGAGGAAATCGTTGTGCGAGGCTTTCAGTTTTTCTCCTTCCATTGGTCTGAACTGGGCACATTTGAACTGCTCGTTTTGAGATGGAGATGGCCTTCAAGATAACACAGCTGGACCTTGACTTACGATCACATTTGGCAGCAGAATTTCCATTGTGGTGGTTAAGTGAGTTGCACCCCGTTTTTCAGCCTTTTTTGGGGGGATGCAGGTCTTAAGCAAGTCAGAAGGTCATTAAATAAATCCGGCTTTCCCCATTGATGTTTGTTGGAATCCAGCTGAGAAGCTCAAAAAAGACAATCACACAAATACATGAAATGGTATAGGTCCCTGATGGTGAATTTATGGCACAAGTGTGTGCCACAAGTGGCATGCAGAGCCATTTGTGCCGGCACGTGAGCCACAGGCACACGTATCTCACTGTGCATGCAGGTGTCTCACAGCTGATTTTTGGCTGGTTGGAGGCCTTTTTCGCCTCCCAGAGACTTGGAAAAAACCTCTGCAGGCTTTGCAGGATGAATAGGCCCATTTTGTCACTTCCTGTAATACCGGAAGTGATGAAACAGGCTTATTATTCAGCCTGCAAAGTCTGCAGAGGCTTTTTTCAAGCCTCTGGGAGGCTGAAAAAGGCCTCAAACCAGCTGAAAATCAGATGTGTGGTGCAGTGCAGCTAAGGAGGCAGTGGTGTTGGGGGTGTGGGGGATTGCGCATGCATGCACAGGGGACATGGGGGGCACATTGCCTTCTGGGTGCTGGCATGTGAGCGTGTTTGCCCAATTTTTGCCACAGGAGCCCAAAAAGGTTAGCCACCAGTGGTATAGGGTTTCCTGCCTAAGCAGGGGGTTGGAGTAGAAGACCTCCAAGTTCCCTTCCAACTCTTCTCTTCTCTTCTCTTCTCTTCTCTTCTCTTCTCTTCTCTACATGCTAGTTGTTCAAATGCCTAAATTTTGATCACCTGACCCAGGGGATTCTGTGACAGTCGTAAGTGTGAAAAGCCACAGGCCTCCCCAAAAAGCACAAAGTCAATTCTGAATCCCAGCAAAAACCTCTTTTATTACATCAGTGTGAATTTATTTCATTCACAGTTAGCCAACGGCTTGGCAAACAGCCTTGCGAAGGTAGACTAACGAGCTCAGACCTTTATCAATCCTGGAACGCTGCCTGGTAAATAGTTCCACACTCAGTGCTGACAGGGAAGGGCTGGGTTATACAAACAAATTTTCACAAGGCTGAAAGGAACAGATGATCAAATGAGCAAGTTGTTTCCTGCAAAAGCCTCTTCCCCTTTTGCTCCTCTTTTAATCCTGATGGGAGGGGCCATTCATTATCCACCTGTGGTCTTACTCCCACATCGACCCTGAGTTCTTCATTGTGCCTTCCTTTCAGCAGTTCTGCTCATACACAGGCTGGGAACCAGTTCCAGAAGCTCCCCTGCCTCACTGCTGTCCGAGGCCAAAAGCAGCTGATGATGGCCAGCCTGCCCTGGCCCCATCTCTGCCTCTGATGCAGAGCTCTCATATGAGCCTTCCTCAGCCTCCAGGACTGGCCTGGGTTCCTCCCCAACCTCCTCATTACTGTCTGATTCTGCTGCCAGCCACTGCCAGGCCACAACAAATGCCTCCATAACTGTTGTGGTTTGCCGGCAGCCGGTGCGGATGACAGAGGTATAAAACAGTGAGGACGAAAAGGAACTGGTCAGGGAGTCTGGCAAGGACTTGGACGAGGATCCTGCATCTGATGCAGAGATGGGGCCAGGACCATCTGAGAGTGGGGTGCTGCCTTCGGAGCTTTCGGAGTCTGGCAGCAGTGAGGAAGAGGACTCAAGGGAGCCTGTTCCCAGTGCGCATGTGTGCAGAGCTGCTAGAAGGCGAGAGCAGCTGAAGCAGAAGGGGCGACTCGGGAATAAGGCTGGGAGGTGATTGCCCCTCCCATCAGGGATAAAAGCCAAACCTCAATGAGGAAAAGCTTTGCAGGAAGCAAAGCAGTTTAGTAATCTCAGAGTCTGTGAAGCTCTGAACTCTGGTCGAGTTTTTCCTGGGGTTTTGGGTCAGTTTATGTTATAATTAATTGGACTTCTGTTTCTTGGCAGCATTCAACAGCACTGAAAAGCTCTTATCTGGAGGAACTGTGTCTAATGAGTTTTGGCTGGGAATGCAAATAATTCCCAGTGTCGCATTAAAAAAGGTTTTACTTTTAAATTCAGTTGGTGTTTTATGAAGTTTGATGAAGCCTGGGTCAGAACAACAACTTTGAGCAGTCGCTAAATGGATAGTTGTAAATTGAGGTTAATAAAAACAAAGCAGAACCATCCCGGATCCCCAGGAAAGGAGATGATACATGGAGGAAGTTTGGACGAAGCTCCTCCCTACTCAAAGGAGTATAAGAGGGATTGAGAGAAACCCAGACAGACTTGCAAAAATCCATTAAGATGTACAGGCAGTCCTGGACTTACAACAGCTCGCTTAATGGCGGTCCAAAGTTACAATAGCACTGAAAAAAGCGACTTGGGACCATTTTTCACGACCCTTGCGTTCTTCCTCACAATCACGTGATCAAAATTCAGAGGCTTGGAAACTGGCATGGACTTATGACAGTTGCTGTGTCCTGGAGTTTTGATCCGCTTTTGCGACCTTCCGATGAGCAAACTCAACAGGCAAGCCATATTCGCTTAACAACCGTGCTACTAACTTAACAACTGCAGGGATTCGCTTAACGGTGGCAAGAAAGGTCATAAAATGGGTCAAAACTCACTGAGCAAATGTCTCACTTAGAAACAGAAATGCTGGACAATTGTGGCTGTAAGTCGAGGACTAGCTGTATGAGAAAATGTGTTTCCTTTCTGAGCTTCAACTCTCACCTGCATGGATACAACCCTCTGTGGCAGCCTTAACACACCTCACAATTTCAGAAAGAATTTGTGCACTTGCTTTTCAGGAACGCATTCCAAAAATCATAGGTCGTTCCTTAGAAAAATGGATGCTCGCCCTAGCAAAAGATTGCACCAGAATAACAAAGGGTGAATTAAAATACAAAAACATAAAAAAAGCATAAAACAGCTTTTGATAAAAATAAAACACACCCACCCGAAGTACATCATGCACAACTCTTAGTAGATGGCAATGAACTTTCTGGCAAACCTACACTGGCCTTCCTCAGGACAAAACTCCCAGAATCTGTAGCTAGTGTGAAAAACTGCAAACAGATTTTATTTTATTTATTTATTTGATTTGTCAATCGCTTACAAGATAATAGGTATAAGTATATATATATAGTTATGAATAGATGAAATGGGTACATATAAGAAAAATAAAAGAAACTGTCAATATTGGCAGATACAAACTTGGAAAAGCCATAAAGGTTCAGACCAGTAATAAGAGGACCACTGCATAAGTATGAGCCAGCAGTGTGTGGCAGCTCATTCCAGGTGTTTTTTTATAGCGACTTAGTAAGGCCACACCTGGAATTCTGCATCCAGTTTTGGTCACCTCGTTATAAAAAAGATGTTGAGACTTTCAAAGAAGTGCAGAGAAGAGCAACTAAGATGATTAAAGGCCTGGAGATTAAAACATATTAAGAATGTTTGCAGGATTTGGGTTTGGCTAGTCTAGAGAAAAGAAGAACCAGGGGTGACATGATAGCAGTCTTCCAATATTCGAGGGGCTGCCCCAAAGAAGAGGGGGTCAAGCTATTCTACAAAGCACCCGAAGGCAGGACAAGACAGAGCTAGGGTGGAGCTGTGCTAGCAGCAGTGGCTCTTCCATCCCAAGGACTGGCCCATAGATTTCCACTGCTCTCCTCTCCTCTGCTGTCATGCATTGTGCATCGTGCATCAGACACTAGACCCAGCTGTTCCTCCTCTTCTTCATCAGCCACCTCCAGACCTGGAGGCTGTTGACTCTCCATCTGAGAGCTGATGGACGGCCCAGACTCCACACCCCTCTCTCTCCCTCCCTCCCTCTCCCTATCTCTACTCTCCCTCCCTCCCGCCTATCTCTACTCTCTCATCTCTCTCTGTCTCTCTACCTGTCTATCCTATGAATATCTATCTATCTATCTATCTATCTATCTATCTATCTATCTATCTATCTATCTATC
>BLBF01000080.1:1999015-2048070 GCA_015471245.1 Laticauda colubrina | reverse complement strand
TCCTCCTCCTCCTCCTCCTCCTCCTCCTCCTCCTCCTCCTCCTCCTCTTTTCCACAAATCCCTCTCCCTTCTAACACGGATGATATTACCTAGTTTGTGACATGAAGATCTGCAAGAAAAGAACAAAGCTCAGAGAGCACCGAAGACCCCACAATTCTCCTCCTCCTCCCCACAAACCTCCCCTTCCTTCTAGCACCGGTGATGTTACCTAGTTGGGTCATGAAACGTCTGCAAAGAAACCAACCGAGCTCAGTGAGCACCAAGGTCCTCAAAGTTCAGCCCTGAGCTGCAAATATTCTCTTCCATGGTTAGGTTGGTCGGTTGGTTAGTTGGCGGGTTGCCTTTGAGACCTTCAAGGCACAAGATGCTAAGCTTGAATGCCACCCTGGGGTGCACTCGGAAACCCAGGCAGCCTCCGGTGTGGAGGTCCATAAGTTAACCCTTCCTAGGAATATGGGAGCATGCCATAAGCCTGTTCCGTTGTATATAAACCACCCTACACCCCCAGGGCTTAAATCCTATTTTTGGAAGGAGACCAGCTCTGGCACAACTCTTCCAATTGACCCCCTTACGCTCTGTGATTTTGCCTGGAATGACAAAAAAAGGAAGGAAAAAAGATGACTTAATTAAAGGTTGAACAGTTGTTTTAATTAGGACTAACGGAGATTTGTAGCCTGGGCGATAAACGGGAGAGAGTGTTTTCTTGCCCCCGTTTGTAGCTAATGGGCTTATTATTGGGATGTGGGAAAAGGCTCATTAAAGTAAGGAATAAACACAAACGAATTAACAGACGGTGTTTTGTGCTCCCTCGGCCTGTCAGGTGGACTGATAGATATACCTGGGAGGTGGGCTATCATTGGGGGGGGGGGGTGTGACACACACACACACACACACACACACATGCCACAATCCTTTTTTGCTGCATTGCTAATTTTACACCTCAACAACCACATTTAGAGGAGATGGCAGGCCTGGGTGTCTCAAAGTTTGCTGGGTCTTCAGAATACAACAGAGCTGGATTTTTACTTGGGATGAGTAGGAAACCATCCTTGCTGCCCTCCCCCACATATACAGATAGTCCTCAACTTACAACAGGTTGCTTAGTGACTGTCTGAAGTTATAATGGCGTTGAAAAAGGGAACTATGGGTGTTCACATGACCCTGGCAACCTCTCCATGGTCACATGAGCAAAATTAGACAACCGACTCATATTTATGACCGTTGAGTGTCCTGGGACCAGATGATCAGGTTCTGTGATCTTCTGACAAGTAAAGTCAGTGGGGAAGCCAGATTCATTTATGCCAAAAGTGTTTTTTTTTTTCAGGAGACAACTGGACTTTCTTGTTTTTTCTTTTGAAGACATTTTGCTTCTCAACCAAGAAGCTTCTTCAGCTGTGACTGGATGGTGGGAAAGGGAAGGATTTATATTCCTTGCACACAGCTGGTCATTTGCATCCTTTTAGAGGGTCATTGAGGCCACTTGGAGGTTTATCTGTGTCCTCAGGGTCACCTGAGTGGTGCAACAGCCTCCACCTGTCTTCAACAGGGAAAGGACACAGGGCAGAAAAACATCCTGCAGCCAAGGTGGCTCCACACCCATTTGCACCATTCAGGTGATCCTGAGGACACAGATAAACCTCCAGTTGGCCACAACGACCCTCTAAAAGGATGCAAATGACCAGCTGTCTGCAAGGAGTATCAATCCTCCCCTTCCCCACCATCCAGTCAGAGCAGTAGAAGCTTCTTGGATGAGAAATGAAATGTCTTCAAAGAAAAAAACCAGAAAGTCCAGTTGCCTCTTGGGGAAAAAAAAGCACCTTTGGGACAACCATGATCTGGAGGACTGAGAATCTCTACAGACTTCCAGATTCGTTCAACAACCCTGTTACTAATCTAATAACAATGGTGGTTAAGGCCCTGTCACACTGCCCAACGGATGCAAAACGTTTGTAAAAAGGACACAGCAGATGAGAAAAATGTTCCATCCGTTGATATCCACTCTCAGAAGGGGCGAAAATTTGCATAACCGGAGCGGATAACACGGAAAGGAACGGACGCGGGGAGGACGCAGGGTGGATGGAAAGCGGATGCGGAACAGAAGCATCCTTTTGCATCCTCTAGGCATCCTCTAGACATCCTTCATATCCGAGAAAGGTCCCCTCTGCGAACGTTTTTTCAATTTAAATGCTTTCTTTGCGTGCTGCATCCGCTTTCATCCTTTCTCCGTCCGTGCTACTAACGCTGCGCGTCCGTTCCGCGTCTGTTCCGCTTCCTCCCAGCGTCCGTTTACCGCTGGAACGGATGTGAGTTGCGCGGATGCGCAGCGGATGCCTAGCGGATATAGCGGATGCGTAACGGATGACAACGGATGCAGAACGGATGTCCCCCGTATACCTAGCGGATGCAGAACGGACACGTTGGATACATTTTCTGCTCAAAAGTTTTGAGCAGCTCAAAACCTTCTGAGCGGATGAAATGTCAGTCGACGAATGCTGGATGGATAGAGAGGATGAAAAATGGACGCAGTGAGTACAGAACGGAAGCATCGTGTTAAACAACGGATGGTAAGTGTTTTTCTCCGTTTTACATCCTCTTTCCATCCGTTGGTGCAGTGTGACAGGGGCTTTAACAACTATGGCCGGATAGGTTGTAAAATGGGGCAAAGCTCACTTAAAAACCATTTCGCTTAGCAACATAAATTTTGGGGCTCTACCATGGTTGTAAGTCAAGGACTACCTGCAATGCCAGGTTAAACTGCCTGGATTTGCCTGCTGGCACGATGGATGGCATATAAATGGCATGGATGGATGGATAAATAAACAAAACAAAGAAACAAAGTAAATCAACAGAGAAGGATCTTTGAGGAGGGATAAGAAAGGAAGATGAGAGAAAAGAAGCACCACCATCAAGGGAAATCGGGCTGAGCAGTTGAGGGGACAATTTTTCTTGCAGTCAAGCTGGCAGGAATATATTCATAGTTTTTGCAGTATTAATTCGGCACCAGAAAAATAAACACAGATGGCTGGTGCTTCATTTAACATCTTTATAAACATAATAAGTAGAACTTATGAACCAGTCGTAGATTTCTCCAGCATGGAGCAAACTCAAACAGAAACATGTTGCAAGTTCAAAGCAGAGCTCCAGTCTTCAGCAAGCAAGCAAACTAGTTTGTTCCTCTTTTACTTTAGTTCAGCAGGCAAGCAAGAGGAGAGAAGCAGTTTCATTTTCAATAGACAGACTCAGAGCTCAACATAGCTGCAGAGCTTAATACAGAGCCATGCCTTGGCTACTTCTAGTTTCAGTTTCCTAGGCTACTTCTAGTTTCAGTTTCCTAGGTACTTCTAGTTTCAGTTTCCAAACAATCCTCATTGGCTGACTTAGTTGCTATGCCTATTCATTGGCTGACCACATTATCAAGCTCTATTCCAGTTCATGAATACACTCTAACAGAATAGCCAACGCTCTGGAAGATGGGCTCATGATACAGAAGGATCTGGACAGAAATTTAATGTTGAAAAAAGTAAGGTTCTACATTTAGGCAAGAAAATCAAAATGCAGAGGTACAGTATATGTGGTACCTTGCTCAATAGTAGTAACTGTGAGAGGGATCTTGGAGTCCTGGTGGACAATCATTGAAATACGAGCCAGCCATGTGAGGCAGCAGCCCAAAAAAGCCAACACAGTTCTAGGCTGCATAAACAGAGAGATAGAATCAAGATCATGTGATGTGCTAGTACCGCTTTACAATGCCTTGGTAAGGCCACACTTGGAATACTTTTGGTTGCCACAATGTAAAAAAGATGTTGAGACTCTAGAAAGACTGCAGAGAACAGCAACAAAGATTAGGGGAGGCTAAAACATACACAGAACAGTTGCTGGAATTGGGTACATCTAGTTTAATGAAAAGAAGGACAAGGGGTGACATAATGGCAGTGTTTGAATCTCTCAGGGCCTGCCCCAAAGAAGAGGGAGTCAAGCTATTCTCCAAAGAACCAAAAGGCAGGACAAGAAGCAACGGGTGGAAACTAAAGGCCCTGTCACACTGCCCAACGGATGCAAAACGGACACAACGGACGAGAAAAATGTTCCATCCGTTGTTATCTGCTCTCAGAAGGGGCAAAAATTTGCATAACCGGAGCGGATAACACGGACGCGGGGAGGACGCAGGGTGGATGGAAAGAGGATGCGGAACGGAAGCCCAGCAGATGGAAGCAGATGGGAGCGGATGGCACATCCGCTAGGCTTCCGGGGGACCTCAGCAAAGCGGATGCAGAATGGATACAGCGGATGCACAGCGGATGCACAGCGGATGCACAGCAGAAGCCGAGCGGATGCCGAGCGTTAATTGCGCATGCGGGGAGGATGCATTGCATCAGCCCCGCGGATATAAAGGAAGCAGCTTGGAAGCAGGTCGCCATTCAGAGGAAAGACCTGCTTCCAGACACATCGACTGCCTTGCCTGTCCTGCCTGCATGTCTGCCTGCCAGCCTTGCTGTCAGCCTTGCTGCCAGCCTCCCTGCCAGCCTTGCTGTCTGCCTGCCTGCCAGCCTTGCTGCCAGCCAGTCTGTCTGGCAGCCTTGGTGCCTGCCTGCCTGCAAGCCTTGGTTCATGCCTGTCTGCCAGCCTTGGTGCCTGCCTGCCTGCCTGCCAGCCTTCCTGCCAGCCTTGGTGCCTGCCTGCCTGCCAGCCTTCCTGCCAGCCTTGGTGCCTGCCTCCCTGCCAGTCTTCCTGCTAGCCTTGGTGCCAGCCTTCCTGCCAGCCTTGGTGCCTGCCTGCAAGCCTGCCTGCCAGCCTTGGTTCCTGCCAGCCTCCCTGCCAGCCAGCAACCCCACAACCATGCGGAAGCACAGCAAGCCTCAGCCATCTGCTGCCAGCCCTGGCAAGAGGGACAGGGCTACCATCCCGCCCCCTGGCCCTCACTCTGGTTCTGCTGGGGCTTCTGCAGCACGGGCTCGCTCTTCTGGGGCTGGCGCTTCTGCTGCTTCTGCTTCTGGAGGAGCTGATGACAAGCACTCCAGCACCAGCCACCTCCACAGCACCTGGACCCTTCACCCCTGAGACTGAGCGACCAAGAGGAGTGCCAGAGACTCATTTTTGTTTCATAGCTTCTTGTTAATAAAGTCTATTTTTGATTCACACACTTGCTTCATTTCTTTTTTTTCATAAAGTCTTGGTGGAAACTTTTAGAAATGGTTTAAGCCTTTGCATGCTTGTGAGATGGGTTAAGATAGCTGTGGGATGGGTTGAGATAGCTGTGGGATGGGCAGGGATACCTGTGGGATGGGTAATAGCTGTGGGATAGATAAACCTACAGTGCAAGCATAGTGGGACTGTATGGTCCACCCTCCCAGCTGCCACACCTTTGGCCCTTTATTATCAATAACAATGTAATCAATCATCCACACATGTCAACATAAACACAACTCTTTATTAAACGCCCTGTTAATTGTAGGCCCACCCAACAAACATGGCCCAATCTCATCCGTGTGATGAGACAGGCTGAAGGAAGCATCCATTAAGCATCTACCATCCTGTCTTGCCACTCCACTGCTCCAGCTGGGGAGTTGCACCAGTGTCTCAGAAGGTTGCGCTGCTTCTTCGCTTCATGTGAGGCTCTGTTGGGGCCTTGCACATCCACAGTGTCTATCAGGTTTCGCCCTTGCCTCCATTCCCCAGGCTCCATGTCCCCATTGCCTTGTTGGAGGTCCATGAGCCTGTTCTGCAAGAATGGGTAGCGGGTGCGCATGAGATTGTGCAGGATGCAGCAAGCTTCCACAATCCTCCTCACGGTCTCTGGGCGATGCTGCATGGTGGTGAGAAGAACCTGGAACCTGTTGGCCAGGATGCCAAAGGCGTTCTCCACCACCCGCCTTGCCCTGGACAGCCTGTAGTTGAAGATCCTCTCTTCATGGGTGAGGTATTTGCAGGTATAGGGCTTCATGAGGTAGGTTGTGAGGGAGAAGGCATCATCCCCCACGATGAAGTAGGGCACATCTTGCATGTCGTTGGGCATGGGTTCTGGATCTGGGAAGCCCACGATGAGGTTGCGTTCCAGCCCCTCCTTGAGGTGACTGGCGTTGTATACCTGGGCATCTGAAGATGAGCCACTGCCTGAAGCATCGATGTACATGAACTTGTAGTCAGCATCAATCATGGTGAAGAGGATGATGCTGAAGAAGCCCTTGTAGTTGTGATAAGTGGACCCTGAGTTGGCTGGAGATTTGCAGGCCACGTGCTTGCCATCTATGGCTCCAACGGTGTGTGGGAAGTTCCACCTCTGATACCACTGCTCTGCAACTTTCTTCCATCCTTTTTCAGTGAAGGGGCACTGGAGGAGCTCCTCCAGGTATTCTTTGGTGATGGCCTGCACCACTTCTCTGACCACAATGCTGATGGTGTTGTGTGGCACCCTCCAGCCGTACTGCATGCTCCTGTAGGTGGTCCCTGAGGCCAGGTGGCGCAGAGTGAGTGCCAACTTGAGCCCAGGTTCCAGGCTGGGCCGGAAGTTGGTGTTGTCTTGGTCAACCTGGGTGTCAGCCGCTGCACAACTTCGTCAAACATGGCTGGAGGCATCCTCATGAAGTTCTGGAACGGCCGAGTGTCTTCGTTCCTGAGCTCCACCATCAGCTTGTTGTACAGTCCGTCCTCTGCTCTTCTGGCGATCCATCTTTGGACCCAGACTCTTTTTGGGTGGCTCCTTTTCTTCTCGCAGTAGTGTTCACAGAGCCTGCAGATGGCTTCGCACTGTTGCAGAAGGATGGTGGCTGCCAAAAGGACCATGTTACGATCCACGGTGGACATGACTGGATGCTGTGGAAGAGGAAGAGTCAGATGAAGGCTGCAGAGGTCTGCACCGCAGGGCTGCTGGTCTGAAAGTGAGATCCAGATGTGTTGTTCCCCCTTTTTATAGGAAGTATAGGTGTCCCTTTGCATCCTCTAGGCATCCTCTAGACATCCTTAATATCCAAGATAGGTCCCCTTTGCGGACGTTTTTTCCGTTTTACATGCTTTGTTTCCGTGCTGCATCCGCTAGGCATCTGTTCTGCATCCGTTCTGCATCCGTTCCGCTTCCTCCCTGCGTCCGAGTGGATGCGAGTTGCGCGGATGCGCAGTGGATGCCTAGCGGATATAGCGGATGCATAACGGATGCATAACGAATGAATTGGATACATTTTCCGCGCAAAAGTTTTGAGCAGCTCAAAACTTTTTGAGCGGATGAAACGTCAATAAACGGATGCTGGACGGATAGAGAGGAAGCAAAACGGAGGCAGTGAGTACATTGCGTTAACCAACGGATGGCAAGCTTTTTTGTCCGTTTTACATCCTCTTTGCATCCGTTGGTGCAGTGTGACAGGGGCTTAATCAAGGTGAGAAGCAACTTAGAACTAAGGAGAAACTTCCTGACAGTTAAAACAATTAATCAGTGAAACAACTTGCCTCTAGAAGTTGTGAATGCTCCAACACTGGAAGTGTTTAAGAACAGATTGGACACCATATGTCTGAAATGGTATAGAGTTTCCTGCCTAGGCAGGGGGGTTGGACTAGAATAGATTCTCTTCTATTCTATTCTACTCTACTCTATTCTGTATTTCTATTCTATTCTATTCTATTCTATATTTCTATTCTATTCTATATTTCTATTCTATTCTATTTCTATTCTATTTCTATTCTATTTCTATTCTATTCTATATTTCTATTCTATTCTATTCTATATTTATATTCTATTCTATTCTATTCTATTCTATTCTATATTTCTATTCTATATACAGAGGAGGTATAAAAAAATCAAGATGGATATTGCAGCCCTCTGTACATAAAAATGGTGGGATTTCAACTCTGTAGTTGCAGTCACCATCCTGTCCTCCACAAATGCCCCTGTTCATGGGCTGTCAAATTGAAAGGGCCCCATCCAAATGTTCCTTTTAGAAAAAATAATCTGCTGATTTAACATTTCCCTGAGCTGTTTTCGAGTTTCTATTTTTTTTGGAACGGAATGGAAAATGGCTAATGTGATAATGTATTCTAAACCACGGATGCATTGTTTTAATTTTTCAAATGATCCTTTTAATTAAGTGGCATTGAATTATTGGTGTGGAAGACACACGGGCTCCCAAACTCTGCCAGACAATATTTGTTCTGATGTAATAACCTTTTTGCTGTCTTCAGCACTTGATGGGAGTTTCCCACGGGCTCTCATCAATCCTGTTGAGGAACGATCTGTCTACTACAAGAAGAAGGAAGCTCTTCTGAACAACTCTTACAGCCAGGAATCCATTTCATCTTTTACATCTAGAGATGGATCAGGAATGACTTTTGTGGCCTGCCAATGGCCAGCGGAGCTGGTAGCGGACTTGGACAGTGAGGAGGTTGGGGAGGGACCTGGGCCAGTCCTGGAGTCTGGGGAAGGCTCAGATGAGGCCTCTGCATCAGAGGCAGAGCAAGAGCCAGGGCCGTCCGACAGTTATCAGCTGCCTTCGGAGTCAGAGATCAGTGGGGCAGAAGAACAGCTGGAGCCTGTTCCCAGTGTGCTCTTGCACAGAGCTGTCAGGAGAAGGGAACAGCTAAGGAACAAGGCTTGATTTGGGAGTAAAGGCAACTCTCCAAGCCTAATAAAGGTCTGTAGTTGTGAAATCTCATGAAAGGCTGTTTGCTGGGACTTTGCTGGAGAGGAATTCCCTTTAACCTAAATAAAAGGGGTTTTCTCGGGATGAGGAGTTGCCTTCATGAACTTGGGAAGGTCTAGGTCAGAACAGAAACCTTCTGCTCCTTCACCATGTAATCATGAAAGATGGATCGAGGATTGGTTCAGCAGCCAGGAAATCTGACCTGTTCCTGGCATGAGGATCTTTGTGGTTGACAATGTGACCTCATTGTAGATTCATCAAAGAATTATAGGGCTGGAAGGGACCTTGGAGGGTTTCTAATCTAACTTGCTGCCCAAGGCAGGAGATATTGTACCATCCCAACAAATGGTTGTGTCCAATCTTATCTTGAAAACCTCCAGCAATGGAGCGCCCACAACTCCAGAAAGGTAAACTGTTCCATTGATTAATAGTTCTCACTGTCAGGAAATGTCTCCTTCATTCTAGATTGGATCTCCCTCTGATGACCTTCCACCCATTACTTCTTGTCTTGCCTTTAGGTGCCTTGGAGAATAAGTCAATCCTCTTGTGACAAACCCTTAAATGTTGGAAAAGTGCTATCATATCACCCCTAGTTCTTTTCTTTTTTAAACTAGGCGTGCCTAATTCCTTCAGTCGTTCACCATATCATTTAGCCTTTGGATCCTTTATCATCTTTGTTGTTTTTCTCTACACTCTTTCTAGGGTCTCAATTTTTTTTTATCAGGGTGACTAAAACTGGATGCAGTATTCCAAGTATGGCCTCACTCGTGCAGTCCACCTCTTTTAGTGGTAGAAAGGGGGGGCAGGAGAAGGAAGGAAGGAAGGAAGGAAGGAAGGAAGGAAGGAAGGAAGGAAGGAAGGAAGGAAGAAAAAGTAGTAGTAGAGGACTGTGGGGCGCATGGTGCTCTCTGAGCTTGATTGTTTTCTTGCAGACATTTTGTGACTCAACTAGGTAATAGTGCTAGATGGGAAAGGAGGAGGAGGAGAACTGTGAGGTCCTTGGTGCTCCCTGAACTTGGTTGCTTTCCAGCAGATGTTTCATTGCCCAACGAGGTAATGTCATCAGTGCTAGTAGGAATGGGGTTTGCAGGGAGGAGGAGGAAAGGACTCTGTGGTCCTTGATGTTCCCAGAACCGAAGTTATTTTTTCCTGCAGACGTTTCATTACCCAACTAGGTAATACATTCAGTGCTAAAGGAAGTGAGGTTTGAGAGGAAGAAAAGTTGGATTTTGAAATAATTCCAGGTTTAATGCAGCCCCAAAGTCCAAAATTGGTCGCTGCAAGAATCCTGGCCGAGATTCCAGAAGGGCGGTTGGGAGTTGTCCAGGGTCCTGAATCCGGAGAATGGACCTGCCTGGAGCTGTCAAAGGTCCTGACATTAGAAACAGTTCTTCTTTCTTCTTCTTCCTCGCGCATTCCCGCAAGGGCAGGATCCGCTTTTCCAGTCATTGTACGCCACTTTGCATGGTCAGCTGCGTCTCCAGGGTGTAGGCACACAGCTTGCATGTCTTTGTTGATGGTGTCTTGCCATCTCTGTTTGGGATGCCGGCCATTGACTTCTAGTTGGCCACGGTGGAAGGTGTTGCTCTCTGGAAATGTCCCTACCAGCAGAGTTGGCATTCTCTCATTTTCTCTGTAAGTGATGGCACACCAAAATGTTGTCGAATGGTGTCCTTTGTGATGTGGTCAAGAAGGGAGGTGCCCGATATCCAATGGAGATATGCATTTCCATGGCATGCAGAGAGCTTTTGGTCCCAGTTGTTGCTGCCCAGCATTCAGGGCCATACGGTATGACCGGGTGGAAGTTTGTCTTGTAAATCTTAGATTTAAGATGGTCTTAAATCTTAGATTTTAGAGGTAACCATTGCCTTGCCGGTGGGATCCCAGATAGTGAAAAATGTCCACCTTCTTTAGGTTTTCTCCATTGATTTGAAGTGTTCCAAGGGTGGTGATAGTCTCTAACATTAGAAACAGTTGCCTAGTTTTTTCTGGCCAGGGGGACCCTGAATGTGAGTCTGGTCACATGTTGTTTCTGGCTGCAGTGGGAAAGATTCTAGGAATGATGGAACACAACGCACAAAAGAAAAGTCTTTTGTGGGCAAAAAGAAGTGTTTCTCACTTATTGTATTTCAATCAAGACTTTATGGTGACAATATCAACAATATTTATATTCCCCCTCAGTTGATGCTTACAAGGGGATGGCATCCTGCCTTTATTAATTTTTTTAAAAAGCTCAGGGCACCAAACACATCCAACAGACCTTCCTCTTCCCATTTTCCCCATAACAACAAGCCTGTCAGGTGAGTTGGGTTGAGAGAGAGGGACTGGTGTGTTAAGTTGCCCAGTTGTCTTTCATTGTTATGGTGGGTCTTGAAGTCAGAGCTCCTGATTGGTCCGTGATCATTCATATTCAGCATGCCATCCCCGGGTTAATAAGAAAATGTTGCTGTGTTCGCCACACAAGGTCTGCTCAAGCAAATAAAACCACAGCAGAATGGCCAGATTCACACATTATGTCCCTCTCAATGAATAGAATAACAAGAGTTGGAAGGGATCTTGTAGGTCATCTTGTCCAACCCCCACTTCCAAACATGCCAGTTGCATATTGTTGTATCATGGAGGGAGGGAGGAAAGAAAGGAAAGAAGGAAGGAGGGGAAAAGGAATGGAGGAATGGAGGAAGGAGGGGTAGAATGGAGGGAGAAGGAAGGAGGGAAAGAAGGAACAGTAAGGAAGAAAAGAAGGAAGGAGGGGTAGAATGGAGAGAGAAGGAAGGAAAGGAGGGAAAGAAGGAAAAAAGAAAGGGAGGGAGGGAGGAAGGAAATGGGTGAGGGAGGGAGGAATGAGTTTCTACTCCAAGATCTCTCTGATAAATACTTTTCATCTCCTTCTGTTCCAGATTGTGCTACTTTTTCATGATCCTAACTCTGTACACCGATCACCCCCATCCCCACTGGGGGAAAAAAAAAATCTATTCTACTGGGGATTTTTTCACCCTGATACTTTGACAAATTCTGAATGTATGTTAGCCTAAATCAATCACAACATCATGCTCCCATACCTGTGAGCCTGGCTTTCTTCCTGTGCCGTTCTTTTTCGAAATCGGAAGATTTGGTAACCCACTGAAATTGCTTTTAGGGTTAGACCTTTTCTTGTGGAGCATGAGGAAAACGGGGTTCGTATTCCAATCGGATTTAGATGCAATGGAAGAAATAAATGTGGATCCCACTTGGGTGCCACCCTTACCCACCCTCGGCCCATTGCTCCAGTTTCAAACCCTGGAAGGTGACAGATCGATGAAGCCTTAATAAGCCATTGGCAGGTTGTGCTGAGGGTCTGGTCTTCCTTTCTTGGGTGGGGAGGGGGGCAGGAGAGTGCGTATCTCCCCCTCCCAGAATCCCAGGGACTTAAACCACCTTAACAAGCTGGAGCGTCTGGCGCAGGCAGCCCAGCGACCTGCAGGGGGGCTCCAAGGAATGGCCATCGATTCCATGGCTAATTGGGGGTCTCACCTTGGACTCTTGCTGCCAATCATCACACAGTGGGGGACTGAAGGGCCGAGGGCTGCAGCCAAGGCTGGGAAGCATCGCATGGGTGCAGGTGAGACTCGGCCTCGGATGTGTTCATTAGAGGGTTGGGGGGGAGGGACCCCCAGGGTGGAAGGCTGGATGGAGAAGGCCTCCTGCTATCTCCTGAGCATTCATCAAAACTGATCCATGGGCCTCCAGCAGGGTATCTAATTGTCTGAAGTGCAGGGGTGGCAGGCGGCAGGGGAAGAGAGCCAGCCGTTGAAGAAAGGGGAGGGGGATATATATAAGTGCCAGGGGGAAGGTCCTTGGGGATGATCAAGTCTCTGTCAACAGACCGACTAGCGAACCCAAAAGAAGTAAACAAAGGTGTTTTTTTCCTCCCTCAAGAGGCATAACTGGACTTTCTGGTGTTTCTTTGAAGACGTTTCGCTTCTCATCCCAGAAGATTCTTCAGCTCTGACTGGATGGTGGGGAAGGGAAGGATTTATACTTCTTGCAGACAGCTGGTCATTTGCATCCTTATAGAGGGTCGTTGAGGCCACTTGGAGATTTGTTAAACCCTTCCATCCCCTACCATCCAGTCAATGCTGGATGAGAAGTGAAATGTCTTCCAAGAAAAATCAGAAAGTCCAGTTGACTCTTGAAAAAAAAAAGAGCACCTTTGGGACAACCATGAGAATGGAGGACAGAGAATTTCCATAAACACTCTTGGGAGATTTTGAATCCCCCAAAGTATAACTTTATTGGATACACCATCTCGGAACTGCAGAAGCAAAACCCTTTGTGATAACCCAAAGAGGTGTGGCACAAAGGCAATACAGTCAGATAATCAGTAGTAGTAGTAGTAGTAGTCCCTTTATTAGCTCCAACTTTGCCCCCAAGGTTCTGATTACCTTCAGGGCTGGAGAAAAACTCTCCCAAGAAGAGCCTTTGGCTGCAGAGAATCAAGTCCAAAACGTGGTCAACAAAACTGGAACTATAAATTCAATCAAGGCAAAAGGAGATAATTAGTCCAGCAGAGCAAGAGAAGGAATTCCAGATGTAAAGGCACGGCAGTGATTCAACCCAGTTGGGAGGATGCCAGGAACACAGATAACCAAAGTAACACAACTCAGCTTGCATCTCTTTTAAACTCTCATTTCCAGGTGTGGCTAATGAAGGGAATCAGGGCCCTTTCCATCCCCATAAGCTACGCAACCCATGTTGCTCCCTTCTTCATTCCTCCTTGCGTGCCCGAGGATGAAGAGGGGGTGGGCCTGGGTCTTCCTCTGAACTCCTTCTCCCTTATTCTACTTCTTCCCTGCTCTGCCCAGCCGGACTGTGCCCTTCCCCAGATTCCTCCACAGCCAATGGAGCAACACTCCTGCTCAAACAAACCTGATTTGTCAAACAAACCTGATTTACCTGCACAAGTGCTCACTTAGTGAAGTGAAATGGCGTGTTTCCTTTCTCCCCACCTCTGGGTGTTCACACTGTCTGATTGTAAAACTTCCTTTTGTTATGGGTTATGTCCATGTCTCCATCTTACACCTGCAGTAGTGACCATTCAGGCTATCATGATCTGTAGACGAAATCTTAGCATTCCATTCTACCCCTCTCTCCTCTGGCTTGAATGGCAAGTTGAAGAGCAATAGAAGCTCAGAAGAAATCAAGCGATTCAATCTTGACAGTCCCTTCACCAATGCTTTGGAGAGGATACCAATGACCCAATACCCCTTTGCTCCAGGTTTGGCAAGGATGAAGCTAAGAGTTTTGGGGTTCCAGAGGATTAGACTCGAGTCCAGAGGCCAGTGGTCACTTCCCAGTCTTGGTTCTCCAAGTGTAAAATAGCAGTCTTTTCAATATTTGAGGGGTCACCACACGGAAGAGTGGGTCAACCTATTCTCCAAAGGAGGGGTCACCAACCTTTTGGACCTCAGGGACCACTGAACTCCTAATTTTAAATCCTGTGGACCACTAATACAAATTTTGACTGACGGTGGCTTGTTGACGTTGGTGGGAAAGCCGTTCCCCTATTCCAGAGCCACATCCTGGAGCAGCTGCTTCTCCACCTGGGTACACCGGCCTGCCATGGACTGGAGGAGCAGCTGCTTGGGGATGACCAAAGGGCCAGTCCTGGGACTACTGCAGCTCTGGAATAGGGGACCGACATTCCCACCAACATCAGCAAGCCATCCCGGGGTGGATTTCCTTCCCCCGCCCTTGGTCTTACCTTCCAGTTCCAGCTTGCGTGGCTCTACTCAAGGTAAGGTTTGCACTTGGCCAGAGGGTGGGTGGGCCATGTCAACGGCACAGCCTTGTGTTCCCGTGCAGCCTGGATTAATTACTTTGGGGGGACATTTCTCTGTGGACCATCAAAAATTTCTCACAGACCACCAGTGGTCCCCGGCCCAACGGTTAGCAACCACTGATCTAATCCACCTGAAGGCAGGACAAGAAGCAACGGATGGAAACTAGTCAAGGAGAGAAGCAACATAGAACCAAGGAGGAATTTCCTGACGGACAGAACAAGTGGAACAGCTGATCTTTAGAAGTTGTGGGTACTCCATCACCGGCGGTTTTTAAGAAGAGACTGGACCTGTCTAAAATGGTCTAGAGCAGGGGTCTCCAACTTTGGTAACCTTAAGACTTGTGGACTTCAACTCCCAGAGTTCTCCTGCTTGAGCAGGGGGCTAGACTAGAAGACCTCCAAGATCCCTTACAGCTCCATTCTGATTCAACATGTACCTTAGTTCTGAGTTTTATCCAATCCCTATTAATTTTATTGTATTCAACGTATTTCATGTTTCCTTATTCTTGCTTTTATTGCAACATGGCACTCAAGAGTCGCTCCAATTGTAAGATGAGCAGCTGATCCATTTTATGAAGAAATAAATATAGGCCGGCGTGGTTGGCAGAATGGAATAAGAATTCTTTATTGGCTAAGTATGATTGGACACACAAGTTATTTGCCGTGGTGCAAATGCTCTCAGTGCACATAAAAAGAAAAGAGATACATTCCTCAAGAGTCAAGAATCATCAGGTACAACACTTAATGATAGTCACCGGGTACAATAAGCAATCAAATCATACTAGGAAACAGTCAATATAAATTGTAAATCACAGGGGAATTTCTGGGAGAGTTCAGGTGCCAGAGAGAAGCTAGAGGGAGTCTGTGGCCAAAAGGATTGCCAGAATGCTCAACTGGTACAGTTGCTTGATTTCAGAACGGCCCCATCCAACATCGACCTTCTGCGGGGCCTGCCGAGTGGGGTTTTGCAGAGAAGGGCTGGCGGCTATGATGGATGTTTCTCCCAAGGTGATTCCCTGCTTATATCAGAGGGTTTTTGTGCATGTGGCTTTTTTTTGCTAGCCTTGCCATTTTTAATTGTCGCTCTTTGTTGAACAAAGCTTTTATTTTTCCTTTCTTTTCTTTTTTTGGGCGATGGCATCTCTTTCAATAAAGGTATCGACTGCACAGAACAAAAGCCATGGGGCCCTTTATCCGTCTTCCTTGCTGATTCTTCTCTGGCTCCCTTGTCGAAGGAAAATTGGCTAATTACGGGAGAAGTTTTTTTGGGGTTGGAGTCTCAAAACTTTAGCGAACTTCAGAGGCCCTTCCGCTCTTCGCTTATCCGCTTTGGGCAAGACCTGTTTTGCTAGCCAGTGACTGAAATGGAATGATTTCACGAGTAAGGCCACGCACCCGGAATGCTGTATCCAGGTTGGATCACATTACAAAAAAAAGGAAAGATATTGAAGTTTGCAAAAAGTGCAGAGAAGAGCAACTCAGATGATTCAAGGCCTGGAGACAAAAACATCTTAAGAATGGTTGCAGGATTTGAATATGGCTAGTCTAGAGAAAAGAAGACACATAATAGCAGCATTCCAGTATTTGAGGGGCTGCCACAACGAGGAGTCAGCTTATTCTCCAAAGCACCAGAAAGCAGGACAAGAAACTAATCAAGGAGAGAAGCAACCTGGAATTGAGGAGAAACTTTCTGATACTGAGGACAATTAACCAGTGGAACAGCTGGCCACCAGATGTTGTGGGTGCCCCATCACTGGAGACTTTTAAGAAGAGATTGGACATCCACCTGTCTGAAATGGTATACGGTCTCCTGCTTGGGCAGGGGGCTAGACTAGAAGACCTCCAAGGTTCCTTCCAGCTCTATTCTGATTGACCTCAGGTAAAGAGTGGTGTGAAAAGATTTGATCATGGCAACTGGACCAAGGTTTATTAACAATGAGATGTTATGTTCCTCATCCAAGAACCTTCAGTCAAATGAAAATTTGGGTAGGCAGAGAGTCAAAGAGTCACTGGGATGAGCCAACTCTTGCCATGCAAACTGAAGGGGTTTCTCTCCAAAATGTATTGCAATATGTCAATGAAATCTCAATTGTGCAGGCCAAAAATCTCGTCCATATGAATTGGGAACAGATAACAACCATCCTTTCTTCAACCTCCCTCTCCCCCCTCACCCCCGTTCAAAACCTACCAAAAAGGCTGTAAACTCATTCACAACAGAATTCAGCACCAATGATGTTACCTAGATGGGCCATGAAATGTCTGCAACAAAACTGCCAAGCTCAGCAAGCACCAGAAACCTTACGGTCGCCTCCTCCTCCTCCTCCTCCTCCTCCCCTCCCCAGAAACTCTTCTCTTTTCTTGCACTGATGATACCTAGTTGGGTTTTGACCATCAGTCAAAACAATCGAGCTCAGAGAATACCAGCAGAAGGAGGCAGAGAAGGATCATGAGGTCCTCTCTGAGCTTGGTTCTTTTCTTGCAGACGTTTCATGAGCCAGCAAGATAACATCATCAGTGCTAGAAAGGAATAGGATTTGTAAACAACAGAAAGAAAACACTTCCACCTCACCCACAAGGGAAGCCACTTCTGATAAGAGAACCTCCCTCCCTCTTTCTGATACCAAGGTAAAGGTTTCTTCCCCCTCCCCCCCCATTGGGTTGCTTGTCCAAAAGATCCTAAAAACATGGCTTTGTCATCAGGCCTTGATTGGCTTGTTCCTGTAATGGAGATGGTGTGTGTGCAGGTTTTTTTTTTATAGGTTTCTGTTATATGCTGGATTTTTTTTTTCTTTCCAAAATTCACCTCCACAGTAAGTGATTTGGGTGGCTGCATAAGTTTGTTTCATAAATAAATAAGTAAATAAGAACATAAAGGCTATGGTTATGGTGATGGTCTTCCCAGTTGCAATGCATGGCTGTGAAAGTTGGACCTTAAGAAAGGCCAAAGAATGGAGGCCTTTGAACTCTGGGGCTGGAGAAGACTCCTATGAGTCCCTTGGACTGCAAGGCGATCAAACTGGTCAGTCCGAGAGGAGATCAACCCTGACTGCTCTTTAGAAGGCCAGATCCTGAAGAGGAAACTCAAAGACTTTGGCCACCTCATGAGAAAGAAGGACTCCCTGGAGAAGAAGAGCAGAATGCTGGGAACGATGGAGGGCAACAGAAGAAGACGGGGACGGCAGAGAAGGAGGCGGCTGGATGGAGTCACTGGAGCAGGAGGCTTGAGCTTAAATGGTCTCTGCAGGATGGTAGAGGAAGGAAGGCCTGGAGGAATGTTGTCCGTGGGGACACGATGGGTCAGACACGACTTTACAACAACAACAAAGAACATAATGCAAGCCCTCGCTTTCAGAGGTGGTTATTCAGCAGGTTCTGACCAGTTTTGGAGACCCAGTAGCGGAAATTTTGAGTAGTTTGGAGAACCGGCCAATGCCACCTCTGACTGGCCCTGCCCAAGGGTGGGATTCAAATTTTTAACCGGTTCTGTGGGCGTGCCTTAGTTGGTAGACATGGCTTGTTGGTCATGTTATTGGCTGGGTATGGCCAACTTAACAGCACTCACATCGAGGCATGCATCTCCTCGCCTGGCCTCTTATGACTGTGGGGATGCTGCAACAGTCGTAAGTGTGAAAAATGGTCATAAGTCACTTTTTTCAGTGCCACTGTCACTTTGAATGGTCCCTCCACACAAGCAAACTACCAACAAAGGAAGGAAAAAAACTCCAGAGAAGTTCCTGAGGCAGGAAGTCCAGTCTTGCCAAGAATGTAATAAGGGTTAAGAGAGAGGCAGTTTCCATAAGCAACATCAGAATGTTTTCTTCCTGCCTGCCTTACAGGATTAGGCCAGTAATTTCCTCTAACAACCGGTTCTCCGAACTGCTTTGAATGTTAACAACCAGTTCTAGAGAACCTGTAGAAACCTACCCCTGCCCCTGCCCCCATCTCTTCTCCGCCTCTCATTGAGTCCCAGCTGATCGGCTGGGTCTCCTTTGGTTGCCCTGCACAGAACAACGGAGCTGGAAAGCAGGTTAGTGGGGTGGAGAGGGAAGGGGGATTTTGCAGTATCCTTCCCCTGCCACGCCCACCAAACCACACCACATGTACCAAGCCATGCCCACAGAACCAGTACTAAAATTTTTTGAATGCCATCACTGCTCGCTTTGTAGAGAGGCTGGAAGTTCTCCATCCTTTTACTAACCAGGCTTGATCCTACTTAGCTTCTTTGACCAGCCAACATTCCGTGTGTGTGTGTGTGTGTGTGTGTGTGTGTGTGTGTGTGTGTATCCATGTGGCTGCATGAATCCAGTCCCTTTGGGATCTCTTGCAAGAGGCCAGAAACCAAATTACCAAATTAATCTCCTAATCTGGACAATTGTGAAGGGCACATTTGTGTGTCCCTGTTACAAATGTAGAAGCATTGGTTGAGTGGCTGAAGTTACAACGGTGCTGGAAAAAAAAAAAAGACTTGGGACCGTATTTCACACTTAACGGCCATTGTGGCATCCCCGTGGTCATGTGATCAAAAGTCGGACGCTTGGCAATGGACTCGTATTTATGAAAGCCACTGTGTCTCTGGGGTCACTTGATCCCCCTTTGTGATCTTTTGACTGATAAACTCCATGGGGGAAGCCGGATTCGCTTCACGACTGGATGCGACTCACTTAACGACTGCCGGGATTCACTTAACGGTGGTGGCAAGAGAGGTCATACAACAGGGCAGGATTTACTTCCCAAATGTTTCACTTAGCCACAGAAAATCGGGGGGGGGGGGGGGGAAACGAATTGAATTCTATAGATAGATAGATAGATAGATAGATAGATAGATAGATAGATAGAAAGATAGATAGATAGATAGATAGATATAGCTATAGAGATATAGATCGATAAAAGATGATAGATGAGATATAGATAGAGCTATAGTGATCGAGAGATAAGAGATATAGATGATATATAGGAAAGATATAGCTATAAAGATATAGCTATAGTGATCGAGAGATGTAGATGATAGTGATAGATAGCTATAGATGATAAATAAGATATAGATATAGCTATAGTGATAGAGAGATAGAGAGGTATAGATGATAGATAAGATATAGATGTAGGTAGTGATAGATATAGATGATAGATAAGATATAGCTGTAGCTATAGTGATAGGGAGATAAATAGGTATAGATGATAGATATATATAGCTATAGTGAAAGATAGATATAGATGATAAGCTAGAGATAGATATAGCTATAGTGATAGAGACAGAGATAGATGATAGATAAGATACATAGAGACAGATATAGCTGTAGACAGTGATTAGAGAGAAAGCTAGATAGGTAGATATATAGATCGATAGATATATAGATTGAATTGAATCACATTCTTTATTGTCATTGTACACAGCATACATACAACGAAATTCACATAACACCCAGAGATCAGACCCAACACGTACACACACATATGACAATCCCCAAACACACATCCCACTCACCAACATTCCCCGCCTCCTAAAAACACACAAGCATCCACACAACAGACCAAGTAACCCTGTCCAACACCTCACTGAGGGTGGTCCTTAAGTGCATTGTCAAGTGTCATTATAGCTCTGGGATAAAAGCTGTTCAGAAAACTCGTGCGGTCCGAGTTTGAATGGCTCTGCATCTTCTGCCAGAAGGCAACAGTCCACAAAGATTGTGAGCAGGATGGGAAGAGTCTCTGAGAATGTTGTGCGACTTCCTTAAACAGCGCGATGCAAAGATGTCACCCAGGGCTGGTAGCTGGAGCCCAATGATCTTCTGGGCAGTTTGAATGATTCTCTCGAGAGCCCTTTTTTGTCCGCTACGGAGCTGCTCCCATCCCGTGCAAGGATGCCGCACGTCAGGACCCTCTCAGTGTTGCTGCGGTAGTAGGACAGGGGTAGATGCTGAGATAGTGATAACAATCGTGGTCGTTAAGTCGAGAACAGGTTAAACTGTCTCTTTTTTTGGGGGGGGGGTGTTCATCACCTCTCAGGTTTTAGGTGTCTCTGCATCTCAATCGGGGATGCTTTTTAAATTAATCCTTCCCCCTAAAGTCAACTTCGTAATTAGCAGCCACGGTTTCAGAAGCCCCCGTGACTGCGGCTGCATTCATTAGCTTTCCCTGTTTATTAATTAGTGTCACCTATGACAATCGATGGGATGGATTGGGGCTGGCGTGGGAGGGGGCCATGCGGGGGGGTGGGGGGTGGAAAGCTCAGTGATAAGAGTTCAAACGCCGCCACTGCTGCGCCGTCCAGTTACTTACAATCACTATATCTATCTTTGTTTAAAAGTAGGTTTGAGCAACTCCGGGCTGGAGAAATGAAGGGCCCATTGATCTATCGGGCCAAGCAAAGGCCGCTGCTCAGGAATGCAAATCAACATCGACCGGCTTTAACTTTTTAGCGATGGGCTTTGAGGGAGGGATGTGTGTGTGGGGTCCCCATCTCAGCTTCCAAAAGCCGGGGGGGGGGGAGGTGGGGTTTGGGTGGGAGGGCAGGCCGTCCTCTGTTGATGGTTCCCCGGTCTGCAGCAGAGGCATCTTCATTAAGCTGTTTTGAGGGATTTCAGAATAAGAGGGTTGGAAGGGACCTTGGAGGTCTTCTAGTCCAACCCTGTGCTCAAGCAGGAGACGCTATTCCATTCCAGACGAACAGCTGTCCAGTCTCTTCTTAAAATCCTCCAGTGATGGAGCAGCCACAACTTCTGGTGGCAAGTTGTTCCAGTGATTCATTGTCCTCACTGTCAGATAACAGATAATCAGTTGGAAGGGACCTTGTAGGTCATCTAGCCCAACCCCCCGCCCAAGCAGGAGACCCTACACCATTTCTGACAGAGGGCAGTCCAGTCTCTTCTTGAAAGTCTCCAGTGGTGAAACTCCCACAACTTCTGAGGGCAACTTCTGTTCCACTGCCCCCACCCGTTCTTTGGCAGGTCAAACAAACAGGTCTTTTTTTTGTGGGGGGGGGGGGCAAAAGCTGCCTGAAAACATCCTGGGAAACAGGCTGAAAAACAAGCAGGAGGCTGGGCCAGCAGTGGTGGGATTTGCCGGTTCACCCAACTGCACAGAATCTTAACAACCGGTTCGCTCAAACCGGTGTGAATTGGCAACAGCCCACCTCTGACTCTTCTCCTCGGAGGCCTGCTCATGACACCGAAACCCATGCCTTCCTTCCCTTCACCTCTAAAAGTTCTCTCACTTTCAAAATAAAGAGTTTGGAGACTTATGGATCTGAGTAGTGATGGTGTGTGAGTGGGGTGCGTCTGTTTATTTGATCCGTTCCATTTAATTCTTTCCATCGAGCTGATGGTCATTAAGATTGGTGGGTTTTTCCAATTAGCAACGCTTCTATTCTTTGGGGCTATGAGCATGTTGTGCAATGCTGGAGCGCCTGTCTCTTCGCATGGGTGGGGGCGTCGGCTTTTATGTTAAAGAAAGCTGCGTTTGCCGGTTGTTGGGTGCCGTGAATGGATTTAATGGAAAGGACACATTTCATCTGATTGTTTTTTTATCTGCACCATTCTTTCAGGAAGGTGTGTCATAAATATTGTGATTGTCATCTTTTCTTTTTTTTCCCTGATACTCCATTGACCAGGGGCCATAATCTGCTGCCATCACCTCCTTCTCCTCCTTCTCTTCCCCCTTCTCCTCCTTCTCTTTTCTTTCCCTTCTCTTTCTTTCTCCCTTCTCTTCTCCTTTTCCTTCTCTCTTCTCCGCTTCCTCCTCCTCTTCCCATTCTTCTCTTCCTTCTTCTGCTCCTCTCCTTCCTCCCTTTCCCATCTATCATCCTCTCCCTTCTTCTCCTCTTATTTCTCCCTTCCCCTTCAACTCTTTCTCCTCCTCCTTTGTTCTTCTCCCCCCCCCCTTCTCCTTCTCTAATTCTTCTCCCTCTTCCTTGTCTTCCTCCTTCCTTGTACAGGTGGGTGACTCAAGTCTGTTGCTCATGGAAAACCACCTATGGCAAAAGAAAGTTGTTCATTAATGTAGGCAGGTCCTGACAGGATACACCACTGGTTAGAACAACCCTTGGGCAGAAGGAGACTGCAATAGTGGACAACCAAGTAAATATGAACTAACCGTATGCAGCGACAACCAAAAAAAGTCAATGCAATCCTAAATTGCATTAGCAGAGGGATACAATCAAGATCAAGGGAGGTACTAACACTACTTAGTAAAGACTTAGTAAGATCACACCTAGAGTCCTGCATCCAGTTTTCTTCACCACGCTAGAAAAAAGATTTTGAGACTCTAGAAAGAGTACAGAGAACCAGGATGCTGGCAGCCCCAACTGGATGAATCCTACTGTGATGATCCAGAGGGGTGTGGCACAAAGACAACACAGTCAAATAAGCAAGAACAGTTCCTTTATTATCTCCAACTTTCCCCCCAATGTGCAGGTTACCTTCAGACTGGAGAAAAACTGCCAGGAACAGCCTTTAAATGGAGGAAATTCAGTCCAAAACAAGGTACATACAAACTGTAACTAAAAATCCAAACAAAACAGACTGAAGTAATTAGCTTGACAGGGCAGGAGAAGGAATTGCAGACTTGAAAGCACGGCAAAACACACACACACAGTTGGAAAGATGCCAGGAAGAAGAGAAGCCTGGACAATAAAAGATAACTCATAATTTGCTCCCAACAGTTTGCTGTGCGCAGCTTCCCTTTTTAAACACTGTGTTCCCAGCTGCAGCTAATGAAGGTAATCAGGGCCCTTTCCTCCCCTGTAAACCATGCAACTCGCGTTGCTCCCTTCTCCGTTCCTCCCTGCGTGCCTCAGGATGAAGAGGGGGTGGGCCTGGGTCTTCCTCCGAACCCCCTCTCCCTTGTTCTACCTGCCCTGCTCTGCCCAGCCAGACTTTGCCCTTCCCCAGTTTCTTCCACAGCCAATGGAGCCACACTCCCACTGCCTGTCAGCCGTTCAGCCTCCCCCTCCGAATCAGATTCCAACAGGGGCATGACACTTACCTCTGCCTTGGAGGCAAGTGGCTGGGAGGCGGGGCTGGGGGTGATGAACGACATCACTCACCCAGTCACATGACCAACCAGCCCACCTACCCAGCCAGAGAACCGGTTAAGTTATTCCAATCCCACCACTGGGAAGAGCCTAGGGATTTCACCCATGGGAGTTGACAGCAGCTATGAACATGCAACCAAAGCCCCCTGCCCTTTTATGTAGACCACCTGCATGCTTCCTGAACAGCTTAAGTTGTGCTGCTCTGAGATAGGATCAACAGACCCTTAGCTTGGTTGACTAACTTTTACTGAACAAACCACCATTTATTGCACTTACAGATTAAGGGAGTTGGGAGGGACCTTGTGGGTCATCTAGTCCAACCCGCCACCCAAACAGACCCTATACATTTTTGACAGATGGCAACTCAGTCTCTTCTTGAAAGCTTCCAGTGATGTCCTCGACTTACGACCACAATGGAGCCCCAAATTTCTGTTGCTAAGTGAGACAGTTAGGTGAGCTTTGACTCATTTTATGACCATGGTTAAGTGGATCCCCGCACTGGTTAAATCTGTAACACGGTTGTTAAGTGAATCTGGCTTCCCCATTGACTTTGCTCACCGGAATGTCATAAGTACGAGTCAGCTACCAAGTGTCTGGATTTGGAGCACATGACTACAGGGCGGCTACAAAGATCCCAAGTGTGAAAAACTGTCACTTTTTTCAGCACTGTTGTAACTTTGAATTGTCACTAAGTGAACCATTGAAAGTCGAAGACTCCCTGTATTATATCAGGTGATGATATACTGTTGTATTCACAAGCCACATTTCGGTGTGGCCCAATGAGCAGTCCCAATTTAGTGGGAATTTTTTTTGTTTTAAGGAAAATTAGATCTTTGGTTCTGAAGGCAAGGCCTTCCACTGGTTAATAGTCTTCATGACTAGAAAGTGTTAGAGCAATAAAGTTGATACAGAATATAGATGATAGAATTAATCAGAAAGGACCTTGAAGGTCATCTAGTCCAACCCTCCACCCAAGCAGGAGACCCTACACCATTTCTGACAGATGGCAGTCCAGTCTCTTCTTGAAAGCCTCCAGGGATGAAGCTCCCACAACTTCTGAAGGCAACTTCTGTTCCCTGGGTTGATTGTTCTCACTATCAGCAAGTTTCTCCTTATCTTCAGGTTGAATCTCTCCTTGGTCAGTTTCCATCTATTCTTCGTTGTCTGGGCTTTGGGTGCTCTGAAGAATAGCTTGACCCCTTCCTCCTCCTCTCTGGGGCAGCCCCTCAAATGCTGGAAGATGCCATCCTGCCTCCCCTGGTCCTTCTCTTCACTAGACCAGTTATGCTCAGTTCCTGCAACCGTTCTTGTTTCAGCCTCCAGTCCCCTCATCATCCTGGTTGCTCTTCTCTGCCCTCTTTCTAGAGTCTCAACGTCTTTTTTATAGCGTGGTGACCAAAACTGGATGCAGTTATCTAGGTGTGGCCTTACTAAGGCTTTGTAGAGTGGTATTAGTACCTCCCTTGATCTTCATTGTATCTTCCTGTTAATGGTACTCTGGACCAGGTCTCCACATCTTCCGATCTTGCACTACTTCTTTGTTCTCTGCTCTGGCTGGTGTCCAGTCAGTGTCCTTTCCCACCTGGTTTCCTTTTACCTCTAACTCTTCAAAACAGGATTGCTTTCTCCAGTTAATTCCCCCATATGCCATGGCCAAAATAAGTGAGATGCAATGTTGTGATCTTTGCCTTCACAAGCTGTCTGGTGTTATGTTGTCTAGAACTTGCTTGCTGTTTTTATTTTCTCTCCCATCTGTGGATCCCATCCCAGAATAGCATCATTTGAGCTGTTCAGGAAGCTCCCGGAGTTTATTCAAGGAGGTTCAGCTAAGTCAAGATGTCCACCTTCTCTTTGCACGGATGTCATGCAGGTGGTGGACCTAAAAGGATGTGTGTGTGGCTTTGGTTGCATGTTCATAGCTGCTCTCCCACATGGGCAAACCTGGGAAGGCTGCTATCATGCCATCCCTCGTCTTGAAGATGTGGTTTCTCCCAGGTAATAAGATGGTTACCCAGGAAGTAGAGGGGTCAGGTTTGCTTGGGAGTTTAAACAAGAAGGCAACTAATACAGGGGGGAAAAAACCCACATCAGACCAATTTAAAGAGAGCCTGGTGTAAACCATCCTCACAAAGGCAACTTAAGCTCCGTTAAGGCGCATTTGTGCAAAGGTGGGTGGCTGCTGCCCCCTGGCGGGCTTTAGAGACAACAAGCAATATTTTATTTTATTTGATTTGTCAATTGCTTACAAGATAATAGGTGTAAGTATAAACATGAGTAGGAGTACAGGAAATAGGTATGAATAAATGGGGACAATAGGACAGGGATGATGGGCACGATGGTGCACTTATGCACACCCCTTACAGACCTCTTAGGAATGGGTATTCCCTTCCTTCCTTTCCTTTCCTTCCTTCCTCCCGCTCCCTCCCTTCTTTTCTTTCCTGCCTCTATTCTTTCCTCTCCTTCCTTCACCTTCCTTGTTCTCCTTCCTTTCCCCTCCCTCCCATTTCTCTCCTTCCTTTTCTTCTTTCCTTCCTTCCTTCCCTGTTCTCCCTCCTTCCCCCTTCCTTCTTTTATTTTTATTTATTTGATTTGTCAATCGCTTACAAGATAATAGGTATAAGTATAAACATGAGTAGGAGTACAGGAAATAGGTACAAATAAAAGGGGACAATAGGACGGGGACGGGAGGCAGGATGGTGCGCTTATGCACGCCCCTTGCAGACCTCTTAGGAAAGGGGTGAGGTCAATCGGGGATAGTTTGAGGTCAAACGAGTTGGGGGCTTGAGGATGTAACAATAGAGTCAGGTAGTGCATTCCAGGCATTGACCACTCTGTGGCTGGAGACATACTTTCTGCAATCAAATTTGGAGAGGTTTACATTGCGTTTGGTAGGATCAACATGGGAAAATTTGCAGCAGAAAGGCGGAATTTTTAGCTACGGATAGTCCTGGACTTATGATTGGTCTCTTAGTGAGCATTTAGAGGTACAGAAGACCTTCAAAATGGGATTTATGACCCAGTTTCCAATGTCCACCCTTTGTTGTCATCTTCCCCCAGGCATGACTTGGCGAGTAGCCTGTATTCTTGGCCATTTGTGGCACCCCAGGGTCGTGTGAATGTGCCTTATGACGTTCTTACTGGAAAACAGGGTTTACTTCTGTTTCTGGAGAAAACCAGCTCATGGTGAACAATAGACTTGTTTAGCGACCGTGGCATGAAAAGGCATAAAAGCTTTTCCTGCCGAGCTACACCAGAGGCAACTAAATGAGCAGGATAAACAAGTTTTATTGTCGCAAAGCTCAGAAACCCCGTTAAGCAATTCCGGCAACTGCCGAGTGTGAAGAACAAGCTCTCTTTAGAATCATCTACACCCAGTTGGCTCCAGCTTTTCCTCCCAGCGGCTGTGCCTCGCTGGCCAACAGATTCTCTTTATGGCAGGGGGTGGTTTCCAGCCGTGTCTTCTTCGTGTTTTTGAGGATGTAAGCATTAACTTCCATACAAAGGAGGGGTTGTGGGACATCTTCACGCTGGTGGGGGTCCTTGGTGCCTTCTTACCATTTTAAGTGTGGTGAAAAAGCAACATGTCCCTCTCAGAACTGAATGATTCTTCCCAAAATCAGATTGACGCCAAACCTCCTGGGTTTTAAGAAACTGAACGAAAAGTGGAAACGGCATTTCAAGAAACCGGTTAAGGATTCAACACAGGGCAGTCCTTCACTTGCAAGCCATTCATTTAGTGACCCAAGTTACAACGGCATGAAAAAATGACGTATGCTTTTTGGCACTTGCAACCCACATGCAGCATCCCCAGGGTCATATGAGCAAAATCCAGTCATCAACCTGACTCACATTTATGATGGTTGCAGTGTCCCAGGGTCGTGTGATCCCTTTTGCGACCTTTTGAACAAGCTGTCAATGGGGTGGGGGTGGGTGGGTGGGGGAAAGCCAGGTTCACTTAACAAATGTGTGACTAACTTAGCTGCAGGGATTCACTTACTTGTGGTGAGAAGTCATAAAATGGGGGCAAAACTCACTTAAACAGCTGTCTCACTTAGTGACAGGAACTCTGGGCTCAATTTTGATCATTAAAGGCCATGTCCCACTGCACCAACGGATGCAAAGTGGATGTAAAACAGACAAAAAAGCTTGCCTCCATTGGAAAACACGATGCATCCGTTGTGTACTCACTGCATATGTGTTTCATACGCTCTATCCGTCAAACATCCGTCTACTGCTATTTCATCCGCTCAAAAAGTTTTGAGCTGCACAAAACTTTTTGAGCAGATGAACTTTCCGCCGCGTACGATCTACATCACCGACACATACGGGCAACAAACGTTCTACGTCCGTTGTCATCCGTTACACATCCGCTGTATCCTCTCGGCATCCTTGCAACTCACATCCGCTGCAGCTGAAAGCGAAAAGAGGGAAGAAGCGAAAGGTATGCGGAACGTCCACACAGCGTTAGTAGCACAGAAATAGAAAGGATGTAAGCGGATGCATCTCGTATATAAAGCATTAAAATAGACAAATTTTTTGTATATGGGACGTATCTCGGATATTTAGGATGTCTGGAGTATGCCTAGAGTATGTGAAAGGACACCTAGCGGAAAACCGATATTTCCTATAAAAAGGGGGAGGAAATCACCTGGATCTCACTATCAGTCCAGCAGCCGTGGTGTACAGACCTCTTCACCCTTGGTCTTGCTCTTCCACATCATCCATTGATTTCCATCATGGATCATCACACACTCCTTATGGTAGCTGCCATCATTCAACACCAGAACCAAGCCCTCTTCAGACTGTTTCACCTTTTCTACGCAAGGAGAAGAAGGAGACGTCCAAGAGCTGTGTGGGTCCGACGTGGCCTGCAAAGCTCCAACCAACTCAGGGTCCTCTTATCACAACTACAAGGGCTTCTTCAGTATCATCCTCTTTGCCATGGTTGATGCTGACTACAAGTTCATGTACATCGATGCTTCAGGCAACGGCTCATCTTCAGATGCCCAGGTATACAACCCCAGTCACCTCAAAGAGGGGCTGGAACGCAACCTCATCATGGGTTTCCCAGATCCAGACCCCCTGCCCAACGACACGCAAGATGTGCCCTACTTCATCGTGGGGGATGACGCTTTCTCCCTCAGAACCTACCTCATGAAGCCCTACACTTCCAGATACCTCACCTGTGAAGAGAGGATCTTCAACTACAGGCTGTCCAGGGCAAGACGGGTGGTGGAGAACGCCTTTGGCATCCTGGCCAACAGGTTCCAGGTACTTCTCACCACCATGCAGCATCACCCACAGACCGTGAGGAGCATCGTGGAAGCTTGCTGCATCCTGCACAATCTCATGCGCACCCACTACCCAGTGTTGCAGAACAGGCTTGTGGACCGTCAACAAGGGAATGGGGACATGGAGCCTGGTGAATGAAGGCAATGACGAAACCTGATAGACACTGTGGATGTACAAGGCCCCAACAGAGCTTCACGTGAAGGGAAGAAGCAGCGCAACCTCCTGAAACACTGGAGCAGTGGAGTGGCAAGACAGGATGGTAGATGGTTAATGGATGCTTCCTTGAGCCTGTCTCATAACACTGATGAGATTGTGCCATGTATGTTGAGTGGTCCTACAACGAATAGGGCATTAATAAAGAGCTTTGTTTATTTTGAAATGTGTTGATCCATGAATAAATTGTTATTGACAAAAAAGGGCCATATGTGTGGCAGCTGGGAGGGTGGACCATACAGTCCCACTATGCTTGCACTGGAGGTTTACCTATCCCACAGCTATCCTTACCTATCCCACAACTATCCTTACCCATCCCACAACTAACCTTACCCATCCCACAACTATCCTTATCTATCCCACAAGCATGCAAAGGCTTAACCATTTTTCAAAGTTTTCACCAACACTTTATGAAGTAAAAAAAATGAACCAAGTGTGTGAAGCAAAGATAACCTTTATTAACAACTGTCTTAAGTAAACTGTATGACTTTATTAAAAAAGCAAAATGAACCAAGTAAAGTGTCTTTAAGCAAAGAGAAAGCGAACAGGTAACAACTCAGTCTCTGGCACTATTCTCAGTCACTCTGAGGCATGTCCATGGTCTCAGCTGTCGAGCGGGCAGGGACTGTGGAGATGGCTGTGGCTGGAGTCCTGGTCTGAGGCACCATTGGGGTGCCTGGCCCCGAGAGTACAACAGGGGATGGTGTGTTCAGGAAGCTCTCAGAGAGCTGACTCAGTCCCGTGAGGTTGAGAGGCCCTTCCTCAAGGACCTGGGATGTCAGGCACAGTACTGATGAAAGATGTTCTGTTGAGGGGCTTGGCTGTGGGGTGGAGGAAGGAGGAGTGTAGTGGGGCTGTCTGGTCTGCAGCTGGGTGAGGTGAGGCATCTGTGGCCTGCGATGAACTTGGGCCTGGACTGGGAAGGGCTGCCTCTGCTGTGGGAAGTCCTGGTACTCGTAGCCTTGGTAGGTGAGGGGCTGTTGAAAGCCGTGGAATGGCTGTGACATCGCCTGGGGTGGGGGAGCAGACCTGGAGTGGGTCGGAGCAGGTTCAGCTGGGCCTGGAGGGTGGTGCAGCAGTGCTGTGATTTTCTCCTTCATCACCTGGTACTGGGCCTTGGGCAGGTCCATGAGGGTCTGGCTCATGTACGTGATGAAGGGCTTGTGGTTCGAGGATGGTATATCACTGTGGATCAGTTGAGAGAGAAGATCTGTGCTGGTTTTGATTGTGTCCCTGATCTCCAGCAGGACAGTGTGGCTCTGGCCCTCCAGTCTGCCTCTCTGCCTGCTTTCTGTGGAGGTGGAGCTGGGTGTGGGTATGGGTTGGTCTCTGGCTGCTGCTTCTTCTTGCTCCATTTGAGACAGGGGATCCTCCACGTCCTCTGGCATGGGGAATGCAGCTGTCGGGGGGGTCTCTGCTGTGGGGCCCTCCAAAGACACCTGCCTGGACACGGTAGCTGTCTCCTGGCTGGAAGAGGAGTGGCTGTCTGTGGGAGAGGGTTGACAGAGGGGCTGCTCCTCGGTGGCGGACCTTATCCTCCAGGAAGCTGCACTTGGCCATGACGTACATCTCCCAGTCAGTGAGCTTGACAGCGGCCTGGCCAGATTTCTTCAGGTGCAGCTTGCCATACCAGGTGTGCATGTGCTTCCACCATCCCAGGAGTACATCTGAAGTGTAGCCCAGGCTCTCTGCCTTGTCTCTCCATGCTGCCTGCTTTCTCTTGGTGTCGCGATAAGAGTCTGTGGCCCTTTTTCCACAGGTACTTATTCTCCCTCAGCCATTCCAGCACCTCCTCCTCATGGTCCTCGGAAATGGAATACTGTTTCCTCCCTCCCTTCTCCTTGCCTTGCCTCTTCCTCCCTCTGGCAGGGGCTTTAGGGCCTTCAGCAGCAGGGCTTTGAGGGCCTTGGGGCTGGTCCACCACAGCAGGAGAAGCACCACCACCAGCAACACCACCACCAGCAACACCACCAGCAGGAGAAGCAGCAGCAGCAGGAGAAACACCACCACCACCACCAGCAGAAGCAGCAGCAGCAAAAGCAGCAGCAGGAGAAGCACCACTAGCAGCAGCAGGAGAAGCACCAGCAGCAGCAACACCAGGAGCACCACCAGCACCACCACCACCAGCAGAAGCACCAGCAACACCAGGAGCACCAGCAGCACCACCACCACCAGCAGAAGCACCAGCAGCTTCAGAGTCAGCACCAGGGGGTGGGATGGTGGTTCTGTCCTTCTTGCTAGGGCTGGCAGGAGTAGGCACAGGCTTCCTCTTCTTCCCTGACTGATGAACCATGGTGTTCTTTCAAGATGTCTCTGGCAGCAGGTCTTTCCTCTGAATGCTGACTGCTTGCGAGCTGCATCCTTTTATATCCGCAGAGCTGATGCAATTCATCCTCCCCGCATGCGCAGTGAACGCTTTGCATCCGCTATGCATCCGCTACGCATCCTGTAGGCGTCTGTGATGCATCCGCGTCATCAGCTACGCATCCGCTCCTTCCACTACGCATCCGCTTCGCAATTCTCCCCCGGAACCCTGCGGATGTACCATCCGCTTCCATCCGCTAGGCTTCCTATGAACATCCGCTTACCATTCTCGCTACATACTACCCCCGTCCGTTTCTTTCCGTTGTTTTGCGTTCTGTTTATGCAAATTTTCACCACTTTTGAGAGCAGATAACGGATGGAGCCACCCCCGAAATTTTGCTCGTCCGCTGTGTCCTTTTTGCATACGTTTTGCATCCGTCGGCCAGTGTGACCTAGCCTTTAGACAGACTTCCTGCAGCCTGAAGTCTTCCCAGGCACAATTCCCTCAAATGCAAAGCCTTGTGTCATGAATCTGATTCCGATAACAGCCAGACAGGGAGTGGAAGTGTGGCTCCAGAGGTTGTAGAGGAGGCTGGGGAAGGGCAGAAGTCGGCTGGGCAGTCAGAGGAAGACCCAGGCCCATCCCCTCTCCATCCTAGGGCACGCAGGGAGGAGAGGATAAGGGAGAGACATGAATGGCATGGTCTACGGGGGAGGAAAGGGTCCTGATCCCCTTCAAAGGCTGGAGCTGTGAGAACTGGTTAAAAGGACGGACATGTGTATGGCCCAATGCTGGAAACAAAGTGTGGAAATATCTCTAGCCTGTTGTTCCTGAGTTTGGCGTCCTTCCCAAAGTGTGTTCCAATATCTGTGGACGTCTTCAAGCCCTTATCTTGCCTGGTTCCCTAAACTGCTCCAGTGTGTTTTGTGTAGTTTTTACTCTTACAATTTATAGGCATTTTTAATTTTAACTTAATTTAAATTAAATTAAAATTTTTCGTAACTGCTTGTGGGGGAGTTTTTTGTTTCTAGTCAAGCACGTTTGGAGCTTTGAAACAAAGTGAAGGAATAAAAGGGGCTCCACCTGTTTTTTGTGATTGTGTTTATTTTGTATCCCACCCTGACTCTTCACACCTTGGAAACTGTCAAGACTTCCTCCTGCAACTCTACTGGTTACACTGATTTACGATTCACTGTTTCTTGGTGTAGCATGAGAGAAATGTTGCATTTGTAGGGTTGTTTTCAGGCCTTCACTGTAAACTGGCTATGCAAGCCAGTTATCAGAGAGTTATCAATGAAGTGGGGGGGACGACCAAGACAAAACCTGGACAGCCCCTCAAATGAACTCTGGAATGCCAAAAAGCTTTTGAATTGTTAAAAAGGCATTTCGCACCGGAAGCCATTCTAAAACACCCTGACCCAGCATTGCCTTTTATAGTGCAAGCCGATGTTAGTGACGTATAGCAGTGGCAGCAGTTCTACTCCAGAAAAATGATAATAGAGATCTGCAACCCTGTGCATATACGTCCAAAAAAACTCACAGACACTGAAAGAAGTTGGGCTGTATGGGAAAAAGAAGCTTGTGCAGTCCGTTGGGCTTTACAAACTTGGAGACAGTTTTTAGAGGGCAGCGACATTCCGTTCGAAGTGCGGACAGACCATAAAAATTTAGAAGCTCTAAAAACATCCAGGAAACTCTCTCCTAACAAGTTAGATGGGTTTAATACTTCAAAAGGTTCAATTTCCAATTGAAGTACCTCCCCGGGGGCGAAAAATCTACTAGCAGATGCCATGTAGGAAGCCCCAACTTGACAGCAAGCGAGAAGTATTTCACCCAATCATTCCAATGTCTCAAGACAGTTCAAGTAAGATGGTCGCCCCCCCACACATGAAGTCTCAGCTCCCAAGAGCTTGAAGATTGACGTAACGTTGGCTTCTGCAGGAGTCCAAATGATGGGAATCATATCGATGCAGCTCGTCCTTCACCAGTGACAGCTGGTTTCGGTTGCTAAGCAAGACAGTTGTTAAGTGGGTCTTGCCCCATCTGAAAACCATTCTTGCCACCGTTATTAAGTGAATCGCTGCAGTTAGCAACACAGTTGTTGAGTGGACCCAGCTTCCTCTTTGACTTTGCCTATCAGAAGGACGCAAAAGGGGAATCACATGACCCCTGGGACATTGCAACCATCATAAATGTGAACCAGCTGCCGAGCATCCAAATTTTCATCACGTGATCCTGGGAATGTCGCAAGAGTCGTGAGAAAAGCCAGTCTCCCACTTGGGCGGGAGGTTGGTCTAGATGTCCTATAAAGTTATCTGTTATCAGTTGCAAGTCACTTTTTTCAGGGCCGTTGTCACTTCGGTCACTAAAACAACCGTTGTAAGTCAAGGACTACCTGTGCATATTCAATCTGGGTCAAATGTGCCTGAATCTCTTTGTCTGCCCAACCCTGCAGGGAATCCACAAGGAGCCAATGCGTACAAGGGAGTTGTTTGTAAAGATCTATTTGGCAACCGGGTCCAGCGACGAAGGAAAACAGAGAGACACACAAAGCACCAGGTTTAATCACAGCCCATTGTATTGTATTTTGTTTGTTTTAGTTGAAGTAGAACAACCACACACCCACACGGATTCTCAAACACTTGTTCATGAACATCAGATGTGGTAACATTTGCAGTCACGGAGAAACAGAAACCGGGGACATGCTTATATAGTTGACCGATGGTCCCAACGGATGGCAAAGTCTGGCCCGTCCATGCCAACCTCACTGGAGGACGGCTTCTGAGAGAGCGGCTGGCCAAAACTTTCTGCCATACCCCACTGCCTTTGATCTGACCTGAACGAGGGTGAGTTTCAGCTCAGTGTGGGAGGAAAGAGGGGGGGGGAATATATGTGCGCCTAAAACTGTAAGATTGATCAACTCCCAGGGAAAAAAAAAGAAGAAATTGGTAAAGGCCAAGGATGCCCCTATTTTGGGGGGGAGGGAGGGATCTGGGCTCTCTCATGGGTAGAGGCTACTTGCCAGCCAATGCAACCCATTGAATTGGGCTACTGGACCATACCAGACCTCCATGCAGCAGCCATGGGGGTGGGGTGTCAGTTGAACAGTGGTTTCAATAGGGTCTTCATGGCTGTTGCAAGGAGGGATCAGAGACCCTGCCCCCACCTACACTGGGGTTGGCCAGGACAAACCATTATTGCTACTTCCAGGCACTTTCTACATATAAAACCCAGGAAAAAAAAGGACAAAAGCCAAATGATGAAAGAAGGGAAGGATTTCAACAACGCGCAAGGAAGGGAAAAGCCTCCCTTTCCATCTAACTCTTTCCTCTAGGCAAAAATAAGTTGAAGAGAAAGGAAGGATCCAGATTGATCCAAAATTGAGCAAAGTTTTGACCATCTAACAATCTGAAGAGAGTTCTGAGGAAGATGGAGGACTCTTTCAGAAGACTTGGAATGTTCCCGATAAAGAAGCATTCTGGATGAGGATCTCCCTCTCTCTCAGGCATTCTGGAACCAGGGCTAGTCCAGAACTGACCTCCAATATACCATAAGCCTAATTTCCATGCCACAGAAACGGATCTTCTGGTTAATAACACTGGATATGAAGGGAAATTCATTGTCAGGTAGTGACACCCCTCAGTTGATGGTTGCAATTTCAGGATATACTGATAGAAGGAAAAAAAAAGGTGCATTGGTATGTTTGGAGAATCAACCTTGGGTTTGGTCCCATTGCTTGAATTTCAAGTCAAAGAACTGAACATTCAGGGTTTGGCCATTTCTGAGTCAAGCAGATTCTGCCACACTGGATCCCTGGCCCCTTCTTCCAGGGATCACTTAAAGCTCCATGAACAACTCCATGAACAACTGGTTCTCAGCCAGATAACATCAACGACAGGAATATGAATATATATATATATATATATATATATATATATATATATATATATATATGCATGCACACACGTGCATAGCTCAAGAGAATAAGGCGCATAATTTGGGTGACAGATGGCAGTTCAGTATTATTACAGGACCAAACTGTAATATTACAGGATCCAATTTGGAAAAAGGGAGGGCTGCAAAAAGACATTTTGGTTATTGGCGCTCCAGGCATTAAGACATACAGGAAGAACCAGTCACAAAAGGCAGCTTAAAGGCTAACTGTCCTACTACACAGCAGCTACTGCTTAATTATAATAGCATCTCTTCAAAACCACAAGCTCCGTTTGAATGAGGTGGCTCACTGGGTCATGGAAGGGATATAAACGTGCAAATTCCACAAGGGAGCAAACCAACCCACCCTGCTAACTCAAAGAGGCTAGATTTACCTCCAAACAGGTCTAGTCTGCAATGGATGAGGTACATGTGGACAATAATTACCAACCCGTTGTGAGCTTTGAGGTTTTTTTTTCTCTCTCTCTAGAGTGGGAGGAGGAGAATATGGCAGGAAAAGGAAAATGTCTCCCCTCTGCCAGTCTTTGTAATGATTTGGAAGACCTAAAACAGACGAGGAAATTCGCTGAAATTGGGTGTTGCAAGCATGTAAGGATGAACCAATTGTCCACAAAGGAGCAGAGTTGGCTGATTTGTGGTGAGCGGAAAAAGGTTCGTTGTAGACCCAAGGAAAACACAACTGGAATTCCAAATTACTTTTCCAGGTGAGAAGCAAGACAGAGCTGTGGAAGATCCACACACAGATCCCAGGGAACGCCAGTCTGCCGGAAAGGACTTTCCAGAAGCCCACCCAAAAAACCAGTCGGCATGGGTGTTTTCCAACCTGTGAATGTAGATATTGCTCAGCCAATTTACCCGTTTTCCATCTGAGAAATTGAAGTGGGGAAGGAAGGAAGGAAAGGAGGAAAAGGAAGTGCCAGGAAGTATTTGCCTGGCTTAAACAGTAGTGCAAATGTACACTTTTAAGGGCTCAATCCAAAAAGTTCTGCTGTCGTTTTTCAGCTACCTATCAATTTTGTGGGGATCAAGCGGCCCGTTTGGAACAAAGCAGAGAAAGACCCAATGGAGCTTGGTGACGGCGTGAGAAAAGGCGTCTCTACTCAAAGCATGCAAACAGGATGCAATGTCTCTTCCCAAAGGCGCCTGGCAAATGCCACCATGACGAGATACATGCCACCATGCAAATGGCATTGTTTGGGTCAACTGTGCGCCGACACCCATGGCACGTGGGTACCACTCCTTCCACAAAACACCCAGGACTTTCTTTCTCTGCGTGGCTCCAAAATACTTTTGAATATCCGGTCTCCATGAGAGACCGAATTGTCATCTTGTGAGTAGCATGAGATACCTATTTTCAGCAGGACATTCAAGTTTTTGTGGAGGACGTGGATCCATCTTTGCTTCCTGTCACACGTGCAATGCACCCGACTGGGCAAGCCCAGGAGCCACACCAGGTTCGCTAGCACACGAGGCAGGGAGGTGGGGAAGGGGGCGACCCATTCACCGGATCGTGGGAGGGGAGGGGCGAGACTCACTGACTCGTGCTGCTGAAGTATGTGTTAGCCTCTAAGACCAGAGCCTTGGCGTAAACCCGGAGGGTGTAGAAGAGGGTGAGGAAGTCCTGAGTGCTGAAGATTGTGTCAGCGAGGACAAAGGTCAGGGTGGAGGGGATGAAGCCTCGGCCATACTCGACCATCCACGTGCCAGCACTCCATTGAACGGAGGTGACCTCTCCGGAACGGTGGATAACGGTGTCTCCTGCAGGAGGCAAACAGGCAGCAGTTGGAACCTCACCTTAAGGTTTCCCTTTCCCGCGCAGGCCTTCAAGTGAGGAATCTGCAACTCACCTGGGTAATAAATCTCGCTTTTAGTCGTTCCCTCTTTCCATTGCCGGAAGGTCCCTGAGATGACCGTGTCATGAATGTCAGCCCAATAACGACCTGCCATGGGGAGAAAGAACATCCAGACGCTAGTCCCAGTTACAGGCAAGGTGGCCGGATCAGCTGAGAAGAGTTTCCAAAAGTTTCTGCTTTGTTTCTTGCAGTCACCGCCCGCCACTAACGTTGTATAAGCCAGCGGTTGTCAACCTTGTGAACTTTTAAGATTGCTAAGGTTACCAAGGTTGAAAAACACTGCAATAGAAATAACCACAATCGACTACTTGATGAGAAAAATGTGGGTTAGACAGCATCACCACCAGAAGGATTGGTAACTGGCTGACCAACTGCACTCAACAAGTAGTCCTCAATGGAAATGTGTTTACAAGGAGGGAAGTATGTGGTGGGGTGTCCCAGAGCTCTGTTTTAGGCCCAGGACTCTTCAAAATCTTCATCAATGATTTGGATGAAGGGATAGATGGGGAACTCATCAAGTCTGCAGGCGACACCAAGCTGGCAGGAATAGCCAACACTCCAGAAGATGGCCTTAAAATTCAGAAAGATCTGGACATACTTGAACATTGGGCACTATCTAACAAAATGCAATTCAATTGTAAAAAAAAGGAAGATTCCACATTTAGGCATAAAAAACCCAAATGCACAGGTACAGTGTAGGTGTACCTTGCTCAATAGTAGTAACTGTGAGATCTTGAAGCGCTGGTGGACAATTATTTAAACCCGAGCCAGCCATGTGCTGCAGCTGCCAAAAAACCCAAACTGGTCTAGAATTATAAATAAGCATTGGAAGAGTACGTGGGGTGCAACCCAAGAGAGTTTACTGTCCAGAAAGGAAAACTGCATTTTGCACTTGGCCAATGGTCTTGCTCTAATGATCAGGCTGGCATCCAAGTTCTAGCTGTTTGTATTTAGTTTTATAGAGAGGATGACCAGTTCAAAAATGACATCGTGTCAACGAGACAGCTTAAATGTTTGAAGGGCACCGATGCGCAAACACGCTTTGTCCTAGGAAGTTTATTAAGCTAGGGTGACTTTCTGGTTTCGTACCGGAGACCTTCACTTTGAACACAGGAATACATTTCTGTATCCTGTATCCTACACCAGTTGGGTTTAGTGGTAAAGGTACCAGGCTAGAAACCAGAAGACCGGAGTTCAAATCCTGCCTTAGGCACGAAAGCCAAGGGTGACCTTGGGCCATTCTCTAAGCTCAGTCCACCTCATAAGGTTGTTGTACAAAAATAGGAGTAAAACTAGGATCAGATATGTTCACTGCTGAGTTATTTGTAAAAATAATGAAGGGTGTGATACCAATAATATAATTACCTACTATCAATCTTAACACGCAACTGATGCAAAATAAGCTGGGACTCCTGCTTCTCACAATATACTTGAGCAACATATGTTAATAATATACAATTACAGGCAATCCTCCACTTACGACCACAGTGGAGGTCCAACGTATTTGTTGCTAAGTGAAACATTTATTGAGTGAATTTGCTGCATTTTAAGATGTTTCTTGCCACAGTTGTTAAAAGTGAATCACTACAGTTAATCAAACTGTATTGTTAAGCGAATCTGGATTCTGCATTGACTTTGCTTGTCAGAAGGTCACAAAAGGGGATCACATGACTCCAGGGGTGCTTACAATGGTCGTTAAGTGTGAAAACTGGTCATCGGTCAATTTTTGCAGTGTACTGGAGGCTTTTTAAGAAGAGACTGGACAGCCACTTGTCTGAGATGGTATAGGTTCTCCTGCTTGAGCAGGAGGCTGGACTAGAAGACCTCCAAGGCCCGTTCCAGCTCTACTCTATTCTATAACTTTGAATGGTCACTAACTGAACTGTTGTAAGTCGAGGACTCACGTATTATACGGGCAAGAGAACCCTAAGTAGTCGATCTCGGGGTCCTGGTTTGCGTGGGGCTCACCCGAGTGGCCGCCGGTGTCGACGGCAGTGCCAAAGAGCAGCACATACTCCGAGAGGGAGGCGTGCAGGAGGCACATGGAGCCCATCCAGCCGCCGGCATTGACGAACACCCAGCGCAGGTCCTCGTCTGGCAGCACGTGGCCCGGGTGCCTCCGCCGCAGCTCCACGATGATCTTGGCAAAGGCCAGCTCATGGTCCAGGCCTGCAAAGGGGGCAAGGGAGGAAAGGAGAGGCACTTGAGAGGGGATGAACACCATGGGGGTTGGAGTCAGACTGTATCCCCTCTCCACTGAGCATCGTGGACTTTGGAGATTACACACAACCCCTCCTTGGAGCCTCGCTGAGCACCATGGGGACTGGAGCTCAGCTACACAACCTCCCCATCGTTACGCAGAGCACCATGGGGAGTGGAGTCCACTTACACCCCCTCCCCAGAGCTCTGCAAAGCACCATGAGGACTGGAGTTAAACTGGAACCCTTCCTCAGAGCCTTGCTGAGCACCATGGACATTGGAGTTCGCCCCTCCCCCGCACTGACCGGCGTGGTGCTTGGCCAGGCGCGCGATCTCCTCAGGCTCGAACTCGAAGCGCCGCGACGAGGCCCAGCCGCGCAGCGCCTGAATCAGCAGCGCCACCGCCGCCACCGCCAGGCCCAATCGCAGGCCCCGACCGGCCCAGCCCGAGCCCGGCCCGGGCAGCCACCGCATCCTCCCGCCTCTTCTTCCCTGCCAAAGCCGCCGCCGCTGCCGCCGCCGCTGAGGGGACGCGAGAGAAGGCCGCCCGCCTCAGTGAGGAGGGGGGAGGGGCGGCCAAGGGCACGCCGCGCGCGCAGCTCAGCCCCGGCCAATCGCCGCCCTGACGCCTCCCGACGGAGCCAATGAGCGCGGTCGCCAGCGGCGGTCGCCTCCGCCCCCCCTCCACGCGCTGCTCGCGTCATGCCAGGCCGCCAATCGCGCGCGAGGCGGAGACCTCGCGCTTCCTCCATCAACTGCCCTCCCCAACTCTCTCGAGGTCACGTGGCCCCGGTCACATGATCGCAGTGAGGCGGAAGGCATGGAGGTCGCTGCCAAGTTCCAGCCCAGCGGTACCGACGCCGTCCCTCCCCCCCCGCCCCTCGGGGGAAATTCGAGGGCGGGGGGGGCGCTCTCTCAATTGAGCTGGCGAGGGAAAGGCTTCCCATGACAGGGGAGCCTGTTGATAGGCGGAGGAGAGGAGGAGGGGGCGGAGACTGGGAAGGGGGCGTGGCCGTCTTGCCTAGGGGAGAGGTGGAGCCTGTCCGGGAGGGGAGGGGCATTATGGTGGGGCGGGCGGAGCGAGCGGATCTGGGTTTTCAGAGGCCTATTGCTGAGGAGTAGGCGGGGCTATCCTATTGGGGCATGGCCTATGCCTGTAGAGGAGGGGTTAGTCTGAAGGGGCGCAGGGCAACCCTGAAGGGACGGGGCCTGTGGTTGGGGAGGAGGGGCTATCCTGGAGGGGAGGGGCCTATTGGTAGATAGGAGGAGCTAGTCCAGAGGGGTGAGGCCTTACTGGGCGCAGGGCAACCCTGAAGGGGCGGGGCTTGTTGCTGGACAGGAGGGGCAAAGTTATTCTGGATGGGCGGGGCCTGTTGTTGGGGAGGAGGGGCTATCCTGGAGGGGCGGGGCCTATTGGTAGAGAGGAGCATGTCCCCCCCGCCCCCTGCAAGGCCCAGGATCACCTGGTGGGCCCCCTTCCGGCCTTACCACCTGCATCTCTTCCCCAGAGCACCAGCACCTGCGCTACAACCCTCTGCGGGAGGACTGGGTGCTGGTTTCTGCCCACCGCATGCGGCGGCCCTGGCAAGGGCAGCTGGAGAAGCCACCCGAAGAGGACACCCCACGCCACGACCCGGCCAACCCCTTGTGTCCCGGGGCCACGCGGGCGAACGGCAAGGTGGGCAGCCTGGAGAACAGAGGGCAGGGCCGTGGGGTCTCTGGTCCCTCCTGACCCCAACTTTGGATTTTGTGCCCAGAGTTTGCTTGCTGCTTTCTCCTTCTGGGGCTTCTTTCCTTGGAGGATCTAATCCTGGCATCTGGGTGGTCCCCTGAAAGATTACGGGGAGCTTCTATCTATATTAAAGCGAAATTCCACTCATGCGTCATCACCAAATCTCCAGAACCGTCAAGCCTGCAAACTTGTAATTTGGCCCGTAGGTTCCTCTTGTCTTCTAGGGGCTCACTAAGACAGGATTTTTCCAAATGACCATCAGAGCATTTAGAGTATTTCCTATATTATTATTATTATTATTAACACGCTCTGATGCTAAGGAATTCTACTCCCCCTCCCCACCGGAAAAGAAATCTCTTCCAAATGCAAAACACAAGCAGAGGAGAGGAGGTTCAGTTTCACAGCAGCATGCAAGTCCAGAACAGTTGAGCTAAGGCCATGCCTGGACTCCTAGCTGTCTCCTTTCTCACACAGCAATTACCGTTTCAGTTTCCAAACAACCCTCGAGTCTCTCACACACTGACAGGACATTAGCCAGATGAATGCCGATGGAGGCTGGTAGGCAAAGGCAGAATTTCCCCCCTTATTTTCTTCTCTAAAAACTAACCCTGACCACGTAGTTTCATTGTGAAGCACGGGTTTTGAGCTTGTTTGATTTATTAGGTGGATTTTTATCCTGTATTTATCATTTTATACGTAACAGTATTTATTATTTTAAAATAATAACGGAAGTGGTGAACATATCGAATAGAATCATGGGAATTATAAAACTGGAGGAGACCTTGATGATCTTTTAGTCCAGCCCCATAGTTCAACCATCCTTTCCTCCTCCTATTAGTCCCATAATCACCACCCTGTGAGGTGGGCTAGATTTGCTGTCCTGCCTTAGCTGGGACCAGAACTCGCAGCCTCCTGGTTTGTATAAGCCAGCATTTGACCCACATCTGTATGATGTTGATGGTGCCGGCATACATGGTAAGTGCTTGCCAGAGATGAGGCTGAAATCATAGAGACCCATGGTACTCTGCAAATGTCACAAATATTAGCCAGTTGCCAAGCATCCAAATTTTGTTCAAGTGGCCATGAGGATCCTGCAATGGTCGTAAGTATGAAAAATGGACATAAGTCACGTTCATAAGTGCTGTTGTGGATGATCATATTCAAAAAGGAGAAAAAATAGTTGGTTGTAGGATGAATACCTCGATCTTTCTATTTGTCTCATGCAGGTGAATCCCCACTACGAGAGCACATTTGTCTTTGACAATGATTTCCCTGCATTGCAGCCAGATGCGCCAGAACCTGGTAAGAGTTCCTTTCATCTTGACTAAGCCATGAATGTTGGCTTCGTGGTCCGAGTGCCCTGGGTTGCATGATCTCTTCCTGTCCTTCAGAAGTTACAGGGAAATTGTACTTGAAATGTGACTGAATAAAAAACTTCAGATTATTTCATTCATCACATTTATGTATGTTTTTAGGTGTGTGTGTGTAAGAGAGAGGGGAGAGAGAGCAGATAGAGAAGAGAAAAGAGAGAAAAGAGAGAGATAAAAAGAGAAGAGAGTAAAGGAGAGTAGAGATAGTACAGAAAAAGAGCGAGGAGAACAGAGAAAGGAGGAGAGGAGAGAAAGAAAAGAGAGCGAGGAGAGCAGAGAGAAAGATGAAAGAAGAGAGAGAAGAGAAAGAATGAGGAGAGAGCAGAGAGAAAGGAGGAGAGAAGAGAAAGAGGAGAGAAAGAGAGGAGAGAAGAGAAAGAGTGAGATGATAGAGGACAGAAAGAAAGAGAAGAGAAAGGAGAGCAGAGAGAGGAGAGCAAAAGAAAAAAGAAAGAGAAGAGCGAAAGAGGAGAGGAGAAAAGAGAGGAGAGCAGAGAGATAGAGAAAGGAGAGAGCAGAAAGAAAGAGGAGAGAGAGGAGAGAAGAGAGAGGAAGGAGAAAGAGGAGAGAAAAGAGAGAGAAAAGAGAAGTGAGCAGAGAGAAAGAGAGAGAAGAGAGAGGAGCGATTCCTTGCAGATAGCTGATCATTTGCATTCTTTTAGTGAGCCCTTGAGGCGACTTGGAGATTTGTCTGTAGGATCACCTGAGCAGTGCAAATGGGTGTGGGGCCTTCTTGGCTGCAGGATGTTTTTCTGCCCTGTGTCCCTTTACTATTGAAAATAGGCCACAGGCTGTTAACCACATGGGTCTGTGGTTGCCTGCATCTCAGGCGGTTTCTCTGGTCTGCGGTTTCCCCGCCCTGGAAATCCGTTCCTACTCCCACACCTTCCAAGGGTATCTGTCCCACAGTGTGTAGCTAAAAGAGATGTAGAGATTCTCCACCATCCAGGTCAGGGTTGTCCCAACAGTGCTTTTTCCGAGAGGCAACTGGACTTCCTTCTTTTTCCCTGAAGACGTTTCGCTTCTCACCCAAGAAGCTTCTTCGGTTCTGACTGGGTGGTGGAGGATGGAAGGATTTATGCTGCTTGCAGTCCTCTGGTCGTTAGTGCTCTCTCTGGGATTCCTTAGGGTTGACCTGTTGCTCTCAGGGGCCCCCCTGAATCCTTTCTTGCTGATGAATTTTCTTCTCCTGCAGAGCCCGACGAACATCCCTTGCTTCGTTCAGCGTCAGCGCGAGGTGTGTGGTAAGTCTAGCCTGCTCCTTGATTCTCCTCAGCTAAGTCTCATTAATAGCCACACACCCACACCACCACCCTACACACACACACACACACACACACGGAGTGGGAGGGGATGTCAACCCTGAAGCTGACCTGGCTGTAGCTTTTTGTATAGGGATTTCTTTTCACATCGCTTCAGGCTTGACAACAGCCTGGAGCTGGGGAGGGGGTAGTAGAGATAGCTTGGGTTTTGTAGGCAAAACCAAATAGTTCTTTATGAGCCAAGGACATTCCAACTGCTTCCTGGCCAGAGGAGGAAGAGAAAAGTAACCAGACAACCAGACGAGCCCCCAGATTGGACTATGTGACTTGTTGAATAGAATAGAATACCTTTATTGTCATTGCATTCCACAAATACAATGAAATTTGAAAGCTACTCCAGCACAGTGCCCCAAGCACCACATCACAATCACACTACAAGTATTTAATAATAATAATAATAATAATAATAATAATAATAATAATAATAATAATAATAACAACAACAACAACCTAGTCTAAAACCTGTCTAAAACATTTAGTAAGTTAAATAATTTAAAAATGCCACTATATACATAGAACTAAATCACAAATGCACTGTTTGATTCAAGACAATTATTGCCTTGGAAAAGAAATTGTTTCTCAGTCTATTAGTCCTCATTTTAAGACACCTATAATGTCTCCCTGATGGTAACTGTTAGAAATATGAATAACCAGGATGAAAATGGTCTGTGGAGACTTTTACTACTCTAGAGAGGAGTCTGGTCTTCGCAATCTCTTCCAAACAAGAAAGAGAGCAACCAATGATTTTTTGTGCTGTGTTTATAACTCTCTGGAACATCATCTTATATTGTTTGGGAAATCAGGCAACTTTCACTTTCATAATATTTCTGTGCTCTTTTTAGAGTTGCCAACAGAAAGGGAGGGGGAAGCAGTGGGCAGCTTGCATTCCATAAATGTTTTCAAAGAGAGCAAGTAGCTGACTGAAGTTTCTGCCGTGCAAAGTTCCAACTGGAGAGCATGATTGATGACTCTGGGCTATGGATGTGTCCCATTGGAGAATATAAATTATGATACACCCAGGGGATGGAGGGGAAAACCAGGGTCAAGAGTGACAATGGATGATGTGCCTCAGAGTCGGCTGCACCCAGGCAGTGCTGACATGTTAACTCCCAATAAATCCTTTGGAAGTTTGACTCAAGACTCATGATTTAAATGGGAGCAACTGCTGGAATCCTGACAGCTCACTTAACAATTGTCTCACTTAACAATGGAAATTTTGGCCCCAAATGAGGTAGTAAGTCAGGATTACCTGTATACATTTCAGAAAGGGGGGGGGGGAATTGATGATCACAGATATGCATAACTGACACAATCATAAATATTCATAATTAGGAAGCCTCGAGTTACTTATTTCTCTTGTCCAGCTACCATTCCTATCTTCAACAAAAAGTTTTCTTCGTAAAAAGAAATGCCAGTTGTGTGGCCATTGCAGTTTGATAAACCCCACTGAGAACCAAGGACTTCAAGATTGACCCATCGGCACAGTTTCCTTCTGGGTTTCCATCTTGCTGACATGCTCTCAACCCTCTGAGAACTTGTTTTCTTCTGGGGAGTCTTTACTAATCTCCAGAGCAGGGTGGCCCCTTTGACAACTTCTGGACTTAAACTCCCTAAATTCCTGAGCCAGCACCAAGGACCCTGCATTCCTCCTCCTTGCAACCCCCCCTCCTTTCTAGCACTGAGGATGTTCCCTAGTTGGGTCATGAAATGTCTGCAAGAAAAACACCAAGCTCAGAGAGTACCAAGGATCCCACAGGAACCAAACATGCTGGTTGCTCCTTTTCTACTCCACCCTTTGTCTCCTTTAGGATATGGGTCACCTGCTTAGATGGAGATGGTATTTTCTGTTGTTGCCTGTCTGGATCATTCCAGAAGCCTCATTCGGTCCCTTCCTTCCTCTCTTCTCCCCAGCAAAGTCATGTGCTTCCATCCCTGGACTGACCTTACTCTGCCCCTGATGTCTCTTGCTGAGATCCGCAGGGTGATTGACAAGTGGGCAGAGATAGCGGTTGAGTTGGGTGCCTCTTACACCTGGGTGCAGGTGAGTATCTCTGCAAGGAATCCTCTGCCTTGCCAGTTTAAACCCTACATCGGTGTGGTCCTGTGTATTTCAATCTTAGCAACTTGCTGGCTGGCTGGGGTATTCTGGGAGTCCACACATGTTCAGGTTATGAGAGCAGGTCAAGAAGCAACAGGTAGAAACTAATCAAGGAGAGAAGCAACCTAGAACTAAGGAGAAACTTTCTGACAGTGAAAACCAATGGAACAACATGCCTCCAGAAGTTGTGAATGCTCCATCAATGGAGGCTTTCAAGAAGAGATTGGATTACCATTTGTCTGAAGTGGTGTAAGGTTTCCTGCTTAGGCAGTGGGTTGGACTTGAAGACCTCCAAGTTCCCTTCTAACTCTGCTATTCTATTCCTATTCCTAACCCTAACCCTCAAATACTGAAATACTGCTTTCATGTGCCCCCTTATCCTCCAGACTGGCCAAACCCAATTCCTGCAACTTCCTATGTTTTAGTTTCCAGGCTTTTAATCCTCTTAGTTGCTCTTCTTTGCACTTTTCCCCAAAGTCTCAACCTCTTTTTTATAGTATTATGATGACCAAAATTGGTTGCATTATTCCAAGCCTTGCGAAAGCTTTATAAGCAGTAGTAAAACTTCACATGATTTTCATTCTACGCCTCTGTTTCTACAACCAAAGATTGTATTAGCTTTTTTGGCTGCCGCTGCACTTGCCTGGCTCAGGTTTAAGGGATCATCGACTAGGGCTCCAAGGTCCCTCTCACAGTTCCTGTTTTTGAGCAGGACTCGCCTAATCGGTACTTGTACCTTTGCTTGTTCCTGCCCAGGTGTAAAACCTTGCTTTTCTCCACCTTAAATTTCGTGTTGGTCAAATCTGTCAAGATCTTTTTGGATCCTGAGCTTGTCTTCTGGGGTGTTGGCTAGTCCTGCCAGCTTAGTTGACCCCCTAAGTTGGGTTCTGGACTTCTGCTGAGAAAACCAGGAGTTTCCAATCTTGGCAACATTAAGACTTGTGGACTTCAATGTCCAGAATTCTGGGAGTTGAAGTCTCAAGTCTTAAAGTTGGCTGAGGAATTCTGGGAGTTGAAGTCCTCAAGTCTTAAAGTGGTCAAGGTTGGAAACCCCTGGAGCAAACCAAGCAATCCTGTTGTTTTAGTTTGTTGGTTTGTCTCCATGTTTGTTTTGCTTTTCAGATCTTTGAGAACAAGGGAGCCATGATGGGCTGTTCGAATTCCCACCCTCATTGTCAGGTAAGCAGATTCTCTTCTTGACTTTAGCCACAGAGCTTAAATTGCCCCAGGTCTGATGATCAGAATGAATATATATATATATATATATATATATATAGCCATCATCAGGCTTCTGTATGGATGTGGGTCTATATACACACACACTCTGGTTTGCCAAGTTTGAAGCTATTAAACTGTCCAGAGTGGAAGGGCAGGAAATCAATTATTCCTGGGGTTGATTATTCAAAGGGTTTTTGTTCAATTCTACATCTTTGCGGGATTGATGGCGATGCTTGTCTGGAGGAGGCCTTTGATCCAGAGACTTCAAAGGAGATTCTTATCCCCCCCTTTTTTTTTTTGAAGCCTGACAGGTGAGGTCAGTTGAGGGGGGGTAGATCAGGTGGGATCTCTTGCTGAAATGGAAGGGGAGATAGCCAAGGATTTGTTTCCAAGCGATTCTGCTCTTTGCAAGGGGCAGAAATGGAATATCGGTGTAAGGAAGTTTTCCTTTAGACAAATTGTCTTTTTATTTACGGATGGTCCTCGGCTTATGACCACAAACAAACCCAACATTTCTGTCGCTAAGTGAAACACAGAGTTGAAGTCCTCAAGCCCTAACGTTGCCTGAGGAATTCTGGGAATTGAAGTCCTCAAGTTGCCCGAGGAATTCTGGGAGTCAAATCCTCAAGTCTTAAAGTTGGCGGAGGAATTCTTGGAGTTGAAATCCTCAACATTGCCTGAAGAATTCTGGAAGTTGAAGTCTTCAAGCCTCAACATTGGCTGAGGAATTCTGGGAGCTGAAGTCCACAAGACTTAACGTTGCCTGAGGAATTATGGGAATCGAAGTCCTCAAGTCTTAACGTTGCCACGGTTAGTTGCCAACATTTTCACCCTCCTGGAAGCTCAAGGAAAGCCTCCGGAGCCCGGGGAGGGCAAAAAGCCCCCCCCTCCCATGCTGTAGGAAGCCAACTAGGCCACACCCACCATGGCCACGCCCACCCAGCAGCCAGGTAGAAAACCCATTCTAAAATTTTTGAAGCCCACCCCTGTGCTAGATCCGTAAGGGAGCAGGATTGTGGTCTGATTGCCTTCTGAATTCTCCTTTCACTAGTAATTCAGTTACGATTCCGTTTAGTGGCTAAGAGCCTTGCTAAATTTTTCGAAGCCCACCCCTGCCTTTCTTTCCTGATTCCATCCCACCGTTCCTTTGAGATTAGTGCAACTCTTGCCCCGCGGCCAGTTTGCAACAGCGAGTTGCCCTGGGGCGAGTTGTCATAGACGCCACTCGTCGGCCTTATGGAGAGCGTTGTGGCTGAGCCACGGGGTGGCAGTGTGTACCTGCAAATGGCCTGCTTTTAGCTACAAGGCACAAGCATGAAGCTGCCTAGTGCAGGGTGTGTTTTGTGTGTTTGGAAATGGTAGAACATAGAATCCTAGGACTGGAAGGGACGTCGATATCACTCTATATCAATCGTTCGGAATAGAGCTGGAAGGGGCCTTGGAGGTCTTCTAGTCCAACCTCCCTGCTCAAGCAGGATACCTTATACCAGGGGGTCTTTAAACTTGACAGCTTTAAGACTTGTGGACTTCAACTCCCAGAATTTCTCCTCCAGTCATATTAGACAAATGGCTGTCCAGTCTCTTCTTAAAGATCTCCAGTGGTGGAGAAACTGCATAGCAATAGCAATTTGACTTATATACCACTTTCTAGCCCTCTCTAAGTGGTTTACAGAGTCAGCCTCTTGCCCCCAATAATCTGGCTCTTTCACTTTACCCACCTTGGAACGATGGAAGGCTGAGACAACTTTTAGTAAGAAGGAAAGAAGGAAGGAAGGAAGGAAGGAAGGAAGGAAGGAAGGAAGGAAGGAAAGGAAAGAATAGGATAGAATAGAATAGAATAGAATAGAATAGAATAGAATAGAATAGAATAGAATAGTTGGAAGGGACCTTGGAGGTCTTCTAATCCAGTCCCCTGCTTGGAAAGGGAAGGGGAGGGGAGGGGAGGAGAGGAGAGGGGAGGGGAGGAGAGGAGAGGAGAGGAGAGGAAAGGAAAGGAAAGGAAAGGAAAGGAAAGGAAAGGAAAGGAAAG
>BLBF01000080.1:1983061-1995815 GCA_015471245.1 Laticauda colubrina | reverse complement strand
AGAATAGAACAGAATAGAACAGAATAGAACAGAATAGAACAGAATAGAACAGAACAGAATAGAACAGAACTTTATTATGGTCTTAGACCAGCAATAGACATCACTATTTACAATATATATATATATATAAAAGTACCGACACATTATAATACATTAATAGTGGATTAAAACATCCCTGTTACTAAAATACATGTTCTTAAACAGCAGCACTCCCTGGTTTATATGAGTGGAGAGCCAATAAGCATGTATGTAAATATGTATGTATGTATGATTTTCCAAAGATTCTTCTATCTCCAAAAATTGGCACAAATTGACAGCTATAATTCTGTAACCAGCCTGAAGGTATGTGTGGAATTTGCTTCTGGTCATAGCAACTGAGCTTCTCCACCAGTTCTTCCCCTCTCCTGCCTATGGCAACTCAAGAGCAGTCCAGGAATGCTTTACGAGGTGAGACCTTAACTAATGAGGTTTTATAGCAGGCAACTTTCTGAGTTTAGAAAGTTTAAAATGTCGTCCACCTTCCCCCTGACTGAGAACCGTGGATTAAAAATGAACATATGAAAACGACTTTGCATATTGGCTCTTTAAAGGAAGGGTCTCCAACCATGGCCGCTTTAAGATTTGCAGACTTTAACTCCTAGAATGCCTCAGCCAGTCATCATGCTGCCTGGGGAATCCTGGGAGTTGAAGTCCACAGGTTGTAAAGGAGACTTAGCTTCCCTCCCCCACCTCCTCTGCCTTGGATGTTGGGTTTATGGAATCTCTTTTCACCCTGGATGCCCCCGTCCTTTCTGCACCCCAGGGAGAAAATCCTGCTACCCCTGGCACCCAACCCACCTCCTTTGTACTAAAAATCTGATTTTTCTGCTGCCTTTGCCGCCTCTTCCCCACAGGAGCTCCGACGGGGCCGTACCTGGAGGCCGACTGCAGGCATTGGCAGCTCCACGCCCATTATTACCCTCCTCTCCTCCGTTCCGCCACCATCCGTAAATTTATGGTGGGCTATGAGATGCTGGCTCAGGCCCAGAGGGACCTGACCCCAGAGCAGGTGAGGGGGAGCTAGGAGATGGGCTGTAAGTGCTGGAAGGGGTTGGGGCCCACCTGCCTTTGAAAGAGGTTTTAAATAAAGCAGAATATTTGTAGCTCAGGGTTGAAATGAGGGGACCTGGGTGCTCTTGTGAGCTTGGTTGGTTTTCTTGCAGACCTTTCATGACCCAACTAGGGAACATCCTCAGTGCTAGAAGGGAGCAGGGTTGGAGGAGGAGGAGGAATTCAGGGTCCTTGGTGCTGGCTCAGGAATTTAGGGAGTTCAAGTCCACAAGTCGTCAAAGGGGCCAACCTGCTGTGGAGATTACTAAGGACTCATAAGTTCTAGAGGGGAATGGGGATTGTGGAGAGGAGGAGGAGGAGGACTGTAGAATCCTTGATGCTGTCTGGGCTTGGGGGTTTTCTTGCAGACATTTCGTGACCCAACTAGGTAACACTATCAGTGCTAGAAGGAATAGGGTTTGCAGGGAGGAGGAGGAGAAGGAGGACTTGGGGACTTCAACTCCCAGAATCCCTCAGTTCCACCCTGGCTGAGGAATTCTGGGAGCTGAAGTCCACAAGTCTTAAAAGTTGTCAAGTGTGAAGTCCCCCTTTAATAGAATGTGAAAATAATTGAAGGAGCCAGGAAAGGAAATGAGAACTTCCTGAGTCTTGTTCCCTTTTTGGGGTGGGGCAGCATTCAGCAAAGACCCCCTCATCCTGGAAAGGAGGAAGGCCCCTGCATTCACCTCTTTCCTTCTCTTCCCTCCATGCTGCTTTCTCCTCACAGGCCGCTGAACGCTTGAGGAATCTTCCTGAGCGCCATTACAAGCTGGGCACCAAGGAGGCACCTGAGGGCAGATGATGGCTCCATCTGCCCTCTTTGCTGTGGGGCAGTTGGACAATCGTTAGAAGCTGACCAGGAGAGCCTGAAGAACAATCCCAGCTGGAGAGTGGGGGGAAACTGAGAACTTCCCCCAGGAATTGCCTGATCTCAGGCCCAATGCCAGTTTGGCTGTCCGACTCCACTAAGGCGATGATGCTGATGACCAGTTAAGCCAGGATCTCTTCCCTTCTCGAAAGTCCTCTGCAGAACTGGAGGCTCTGTGTTCTGTGTGCCCACAATAGGCGAGACCCATCTGGGAGAAGTGGGGGGGGGACCCCTCTCCTCAACATCAAGTCTATACCACTTCTGATGATGGATGGGTGAGGATTCCAGAAATTGCCCTAATTAAATCATGATTCTCAAGTCAAACTTCAAAAAACTTCAAAGGATCCATTAGAGGCAACTTACTGGCCCTGCCCTGTATGAAGCCAACTCTGGCATACGTCATTTACAGTCCCCTGTAACCCTGTTTCCCCTCTTCCCCCCTGGATGTGTCATAAATCAGACTCTCCAATTGAGCACGTTCACAGGCTGGGTGTCCTCATTCACATTCTCCAGTGAAATATATTTGTGGGCAAAAGCTCTGGTATTTGAGTTACAATCTTTTAAAGGATAAGAGTTGGAGTTACTTTCGCTTCCAAACTGCCACACTACTCTTCCAGATTTCCTTCTTCCCCCCTTTTAATGGCAACTACTAAAAGACGCGTAGGAATGTTTTATGAGTTGACATTTGGCTACTCTCACTTCTTGAAGGTGACCTGTATTAAGCAAAAACAAATTGAGTGCTGATATAGAATTTAGGGTTGCTATAAGGCGATCAGTCCTGGACATTCCTATTCTTTACCCAAGAGGCCTCTGATAATGACTAGTCCTTTCACTTGATTTGTTGTCAGGATTCCAGCAATCGCCCTAATTAAATCATCATTCTTGAGCCAAACTTCAAAAAACTTCAAAGGATCCATTAGAGGCGACATGCTGGCTGTTCCCTGTAGGAAGTCAACTCTGGCATAGGTAATTTACAGTCCCCTGTGACACTGTTTCCCCCCTCCCCCTGGGTATGTCATAAATCAGATTCTCCAATTGAGCACGTTCACAGGCTGGGTGTTCCATCAATCATGTTCTCCAATTAAGTATATTCGTGTGCGAAAGCTCTGGTAGTTTAGCTACAATCTTTTGAAGATAAGAGTTGGAATGTACTTCCGCTTCCAAACTGCTGCACGGCTCTTCCAGATTTCCTTCCTTCCTCCCTTCTTTTATGGCAACTACTAAAACAGGCCTAGGGATGTTTTCTGAGTTGAGATCTCTCCTGCTCTGCCCAGGTTCTGAGAGTTGCCACTATTAAATCAGGATATTTTGGAGTAGAGTGCAAAGAAGAGCAACAAAGATGAACAGGGGTCTGGAGCAGTGGTGGGTTTCCCCCAAAAAACATTTCCTACTGGTTTGTAGAGCTCGCTTTGTGTGCACGTGTCCGCAGGACTCAAACACTGTGCTCTGCATCAACGCTGGTGAGCTGTGCTGTTTTTAATTCAGCTGAGGCACGGCAATCCATTTTACCACGCAAATCAGCTGAGTTAATAACAGAATATAGGAGAGGTAAGAGCAGGGGCAAGTGGGTGAGGCCAGACAGAGATGGTATTTGCTGGTTCTCCAAACCAGTCAAAATTTTCACTACAGATCCACCAGAGCCATTCTGAACCGGCTGAACAGCTCTGGTCTGGAGGCTAAAACTTACAACGAAGAGCCAAGGAAACTAAGTATGTGTGATGACCCAAAGGGGCATGGCATAGAGGCAACACAGTCAAATAAGCAAGAAGAGTCCCTTTATTATCTCCAACTTTGTCCTCAATGTCCAGGTTACCTTCTGGGCTGGAGAAAAACTCTCCCAGGAGCAGCTGCAGAGAATCAAGTCCAAAACATGATCAACACAAACTAACTAAAAATCCACACAAACCACACTGCAGTAATTAACTTGACAGGGCAGGAGAAGGAATTGCAGACTTGAAAGCACGGCAAAACACACACAGTTGGGAAGATGCCAGGAACCCAGATAAGACCAGATAAATTCATGTTTGCTCAGAGCTAAGGTGGGGCTTTGGTAGCAGCGGTGGCTCTTCCGTCCCAAGGACCAGCTCATAGATTTCCACTGCTCTCCTCTCTGCCTCCTGTGCATCCATGTGTCAGGCACTGTGCCCAGCTGTTCCTCTTCCCCATCAGCCACCTCCAACCCTGGAGGCTGTTGATTCTCCATTGGAGGACTGATGGATGGCCCAAGCGCTCTCTGCCAGCTCCATTCCCTCTTCCCCGTCGGAGCTCCCAGTTGGCCCTGATGCTGGTCCTGATTCCCATGCCTTCTCCTCCTCCTCCTCCTCCTCCTCCTCCTCCTCCTCCTCCTCCTCCTGTGATTTGGCTGCTGGAGGGGCTAGTGGCCAACAGGCTGCAACACCTGGCTGCTCTTCCATGCTGCTCAGCCCAGACAGCAGCTAAGTGCTCACTCAGGAGCACTTGAAGTCAATAATATATTTCATATTTGAAAAGGGAATCTAAATATGTATATACTTTTTTCCCTTCTCCCGGAGAAATAAAGGCTTTGATTTGTTTTGAAGGCGTGATGTTTTATTCATTTTGAGGCTTGTGATGAAATGATTGGAAGAGGCCAGCTGGAGGGAAAGGATGAAATGTTTCATTGTTTTGTTAAAAAAAGGCCCTTTTGGATTGCTTAAAAAAAGCGGGGGTTAGAAATGCCATCTGACAGCCAGCCTTTTCTTGTAGCCCTTGACGGATGGCCACCTTTGAGCCCCAAATTGATGTCATTAAGTGAGACATTGGGTAAGTGAGTTTTGCCCCATTGTACAACCTTTCTTGCCAAAATTGTTAAGTGAATCACTCTAGTGAGTCACATGGTTGTTAAGTGAATCTGGCTTCCTCATGAACTTGGCTTGTCAGAAGGTCACAAAAGAGGATCACATGGCCACCATCGTAAATATGAGCCAGTTGCCAAGCTTCTGATAAGAACTTTTATTGTCATCATATTCTGTGAGCACACTGGCACACATGAAGAATGAAATTCTGTTGCCTGCTCAAAAGTGTACACATGCATAACACACAGATAGAGAGGGGAGGGGTACATGATAATGGATGGATAGATCTTGGATGGATGGATAGCTGCATGATTTGACAGATTGATAGATTAATTGATCAGTAGATGCATATATATTAGATAGACATTAGATGATTGATAGATGATAAATGATAAGATGATTGATAGATGGTAGATGATGAATGATAGATGATTGATAGATGATTGATAGATAACTGATAGATAAAAGATAAATGATAGATTGATGATAGATGATATTTAGATGAGTGATAGATGGCATAATAGATGATAGATGATTGATAAGAGATGAAAGATGATTGATAAATAAGATGATAAATTGATGATAGATGATACACAGATGATTGATAGATAATAGATGATAAATAGATAGACAAACAGACAAATAGATTGATAGAGGGAGAGGGAGAGAGAGAGAGAGAGAGAGAGAGAACACGATGGCTATTCCAAGTCCTGAAGGTTTGCAATAATTTGGCTTCTGGGCCGGGACTGGGATGCCCCAAATCTGTCATATCTTCCCTGGGCAGGAACCCAAATCCAGCTGAATTTCATTCCCCCCCTGACCAAGCAGAAGCCTGGCTTTCCCTTCCTCCAAAGCAGCTCAGCTGGGAAGCTGGAATGGGGTGCGGGGAGTGGACAGAGGACAGTCGCAGGAAGCCAGAAGGACAAAAGGAAAGGAAGAGAAGAGAAGCAGGATGTGAAAAAAGAGCCAGAAGAGCCTCTGTTGAAAGAGACTTATTTATTTGTTTGTCAAACATGTACAAGATAATAAGTATACGGAAGAACAAAGGAAGTAAATACAGAGAAATGGGGACTTTTGCTCTCCTCTGTTTACCGGAGGCTCCTGCAAATTCAATTTTGATTTTTTTCCCTCCATAACCAGCTCATCTCCACCATTGGAGGTGGAATATTACACAGGCAAACTTTAAGAATTAATAACCTTATTTTGCGAAGCTTCTTGCAAACAACCAGATGATTGAAGCAAGTATATACTGTTCCATCCTCCACCGTTCAGTCATAACTGAAGAAGCTTCTTAGATAAGAAGTGATAGTCTTGAAGAGAAATTCACACACACACATAGAATAACAGGGTTGGAAGGGACCTTGGAGATCTTCTAGTCTAACCCATTGCTCAGGTAGGAAACCCAATCCCATTTTAGACAAATGGTTGCCCAATCACTTCTTAGAAGCCTCCAGTGATGGAGCATTCACAACTTCTGGAGTCCAGCTGTTCCACTGGTTAATTGTTCTCACTGTCAGGAAATTTCTCCCTACTTCTAAGTTGCTTCTCTCTGGAGTGGGATTCAAAAATTGTAACAACTGGTTCTGTGGGTGTGGCTTAGGTGGTGGGTGTGGCTTGGCGGTCATGTGACTGGTTGGACGTGGCTTGGTGGTCATGTTATTGGCTGGGTGTGGCCAACTCAATATCACTCACATTGAGGCACGCATCTCCTCGCCTGGCCTCTCATTACTGCGGGGATGCTGCAACAGTCATAAGCGTGAAAAATGGTCATAAGTCACTGTTTTCAGTGCCATTGTAACTTTGAATGGTCCCTCCACACAAGCAAAATACCAGCAAAGGAGGGGAAAAAAACTCCAGAGACGTTCCTGAGACAGGAAGTCTAGTCCTGCCAAGAACGTAATAAGGGTTAATGGAGGGGCTGTTTCTATAAGCAACACCAGAATGTTTCCTTCCTGCCTTCCTTACAGGATTAGGCCAGTAATTTCCTCTAACAACCGGTTCTCCGAACTGCTAAGAATGTTAACAACCACTTCTAGCGAATAGGAGCAAACTGGTAGAAACACACCCTTGCTCCTCTCCTTCATTAGTTGCCACCTGTTGCTTCTTGTCTTCACTTCAGGGGCTTTGGAAAATAAATGGACCCTCTCTTCTTTGTGGCAGCCCCTCAAATACTGTAATACTGCTATTATGTCACCCCCTAGCTGCACCCAATTCTTGCAATCGTTCTTCATATGTTTTAGCTTCCATTCATCCTGGTTGCTCTTCTCTGCACCTTCTCCAGAGTCTCAACATCTGTCACGCCCCTGTTGGAGTCTGACTCTGAGGGAGAGGAGGAACAGCCCACAGGGAGTAGAGGTTTGGCTAGGGAGGTTGTGGAGGAGGCTGGGGAAGGACAGAGGCCGGCTGGGCACTCAGAGGAGGACCCAGGCCCATCCCCTCCCCATCCTAGGGCACGCTGGGAGGAGAGGATAAGGGAGAGATGTGGTCTCCTCGGGAGGAGAGGGCCTTGATCCTCTTCATGGGCTGCAGGTATGACAACTGAAGAAGAGTTTGGACCTGCGTGCTGGTAAACGCTGGAAACAAGAGTGTAAATATCTCTAGTTTATAGTTCCTCTCTGAGTTTGGCGTCCTTTCCCAGTGTGTGATATCTGTGGACATCCTCCAGCCCTTATCTTGCCTGGTTTGTGTTGCTTTTTTCCTTCTTCGTGTAACTGTGTAGGAGTTTTTTTGTCTTCCGTCAAAGATATTCGGAGCTTGGACGCAAAGTGAAGGAATAAAAGGGGCTTCACCTGTTTTCTGTGACTGGGTTTGTTTTGTATCCCACCCTGGGTCATCATATCTTTTCTATGCTGTAGTGACCAAAACTGATTGCAATATTCCTGGTGTGGCCTTACTAAGGTATTATAAAGCGGTACTAAATACTTAACAGATAACAAATAATCAGAACTGGAAGGGACCTCGCTCCCTCCTTGCCTCCTTCCCTTCCTCCATACCATCTCCTTCCTTCCTATACAGATTAGCAGAGTGGGAAGGGACCTTGTAGGTCATCTAGTCCAACCCCCTGCCCAAGCAAGACACCTTACACCATTTCTGACAGTTGGCAATCCAGTCTCTTCTTAAAAGCCTCCAGTGATGAAGCTCCCACAACTTCCAAAGGCAACTCCTGTTCCATTGGTTGATTTTTCTCACTGTCATTAAATTTCTCCTTACTTCCAGGTTGAATCTCTCCTTGTTCAGTTTCCATCCATGATTCCTTGTCTGGCCTTCAGGTGCTTTGGAAAAGAGCTTGACCTCTTTCTCCTCTCTGTGGCAGCCCCTCAAATATTGGAAGACTGCTCTCCTGTCTCCTCTTCGTGTGATCTTGGTTCTATCCCCATTAATGCAGCCTAGGATTGCACTCTCCTTTTTGACCATTGCTGCAAAAAATGGAGAAAGTCCAGTTGCCTTTTGAAAAATCGCCTTTGGGGCAACTATGACTTGGATGATTGAGAATCTCTATAGGCCTTAAGCTTCAGGAGGAAATAAATCCATTTTTTTTCCCAGAGGAGGTTAATGGCGAACCAGCAGAACTATTTTCCTTTATGCTTTTGGAAGATCTGCCCTGGGGGTTAATGAATGGAAATGGCCAGCTGATTCCCTGCAGAGTCTTTTACCTCTTGCCCTCCCCAAACTGGCCTGATCCCGCGATGCCAACAGCATGCAAAGGCCGTGCCCGGAGTATTTAGGAGTCATCTGGCTGCTAATGGGAGTCACTGCTTCTTATTTCTCTCTCTCTCTCTGCATCTAAATGGTCAGATTTATTTTTAAAGGCTCGTTTGTAATTAATCTTTATGCCGCCAGAAGGAATTGAGATTCCGCTCTTGGAGATCGCCTGGGCAGATGCTGGGTGTGGAAACAGTGGTGGGGGCAGAAGCAGGTGGGAGAGGGAAAATCAGATCGGTGTTCTGGCTCAGCGCCCTAAACACGACAAACCCTATGAAGTTGAAGCAATGATTCCTTTATTAGGAGCCGGCAGCCCTGGCAACATTTTTCTCTCTCACCACAGGCTAACAACTCTGTCCAGTAGGGAGATGAATAATTGCCTGCCACACCCATTCATCTCTTGCCTTTTATCCCCAGAGGTAGGGTGGGGCTTCGCTAGCAGCGGTGGCTCTTCTGTCCCAAGGACCGGCTCATAGATTTCCACTGCTCTCTTCTCCTCTGCCTTCTGCGCATCCATGCGTCAGGCACTGAATCCAGCTGTTCCTCCTCTTCCTCATCAGCCACCTCCAGACCTGGGGGCTGTTAACTCTCCGTTGGAGGACTGACAGATGGCCAAGACTCTGCCTCCCTCTCCCTCCCTCCCTCCCTCCCTCCCTCTCTCTCTCTCTCTCTCTCTGCCAGCTCCATTCGCTCTTCCCCCTTGGAGCTCCCAGGTTGCCCTATGCTGAACCTGACTCCTACGCCTCCTCCACCTTCTCTGATTTGGTGCTGGAGGAGCCAGCAGCAGACAGGCCACAACAATTGGCCATAGATTCATCATATCTTTAGGAGATTAACATATCTCGTCTTTTGTTCTGGAGCTCAATGCACCAGACACAACGTTCCCATCTTCCCACTACAACTTTCAGATACAGGCTTGATTTTGTCTATCTGGGGTGAGATTGATTGACCTTCCTGGGTAACGGAGCAACAGAATGCTGCACAAAGCTCCCCACTGGCGACAGGAAGAGCATCCGGCCATTAAACGCTCTGCTAGCTCCATTCAGTGGCCCAGACTCCAACCCGCAAGGGATGATGGGGTCGTTAAATGATAAGAGTAACAGAATTACAGAATTGGAAGGGACCTTGGAGGTCTTCTAGCTGAACCCCCTACCCCAAGAGGAGGTGACTTTATATCATTCCGGACAAATGGCTGTCCAATTTCTTCTTCAAAAGCTCCAGTGATGGAGCGTCCACACCTTTGAAGACAAGCCATTCTGTCACAGAACAGAGGCTGACCCCTCTTCTCTGAGGCAGCCCATCGAGTGCTGGAAGACAGCTATCATGTCGCCCCCTTGCCCTTCTCTTCCTTAGACGAGGGAAAGGGAAAGGTCCCCCTCACACATCCGTGCCAGTCGTTTCCGGCTCTAGGGGCCGGTGCTCATCTCCATTACAAAGACAAAGAAGAGCCAGCGCTGTCCGAAGACGTCTCTGTGGCCGTGTGGCGTTTAGCCTTCAAAGGTGCATGGAGCGCTGTTCCCTTCCCACCAAAGGTGGGCCCTATTTTCCTACTTGCATTTTTACATGCTTTCTTCGAACAGCTAGTTTGGCAGAAGCTGCTGGGACAAGGAATGGGAGCTCATTCTGTTATGCAGCGCTAAGAATTCAAACTGTTTGAATGGCTGATTTTTCTGATTGACAAGCTCAGCGTCTTTGCCACCGCATCCCATATAGAAACGCCATAAAACAGGGCAAAACTCATTGAATCATTCTCTCCCTTTTGCAACAGAAATTATGGGCTCAGTTGTGGATTGTACATTAAGGACTCCCTGTATCGTACAGCGGTGTGTGTGTGCATGTGCATGCGTTTATGTTTACATGTACAGAATGTTTTATATCGCATTGTGTTGAATGTGTCACAAAAACAGCACTGTGCAGCAGCTGCCAAAAAAGCCAATGCAATCCTAAATTGCATAAACAGAGGGATACAACTGAGATCAAGGAGGTACTAATACCACTCTGTAAAGCCTTAGTAAGACCACATCTAGAGTACTGCATCCAGTTTTTCTCACCACAGTATAAAAAAGATGTTGAGACACTAGAAAAATGCAGAGATCAACCAGGATGATGAGGAGACTGGAGGCTAAAAGATATGAAGAACGGTTGCAGGAACTGAACATGGCTAGTTTTGTGAAGAGAAGGACTAGGGGAGACAGGAGAGCAGCCTTCCCATATTTGAGGGGCTGCCCCAGAAAGGAGGAGGATGTCAAGCTATTTTCCAAAACACCTGAAGGCCAGACGAGGAACAATGGATGGAAACTGAACAAGGAGAGATTCAGCCTGGAAATAAGGAGGAATTTTCTGACAGTGAGAACAATCAACCTGTGGAACCAAAGTTGCCTTCAGAAGTTGTGGGAGCTTCATCCCTGGAGGCTTTCAGAGACTAGACTGCTCTCTGTCAGAAATGGTGTAGGGTCTCCTGCTTGGGCAGGGGGTTGGACTAGATGACCTACAAGGTCCCTTCCCACTCTGCTAATCTGTATAGGAAGGAAGGAAGGAGATGGTATGGAGGAAGGGAAGGAGGCAAGGAGGAAGCGAGGGAGGGAAGGAAGGAAGAGATGGGAGGGAGGAAGAGAAGGAGGGAGGGAAGCCAGACAAGGAACAATAGATGGAAACTGATCTTGATGAGATTCAACCTGCCTTCAGAAGTTGTGGGTGCTCCTTCACTGGAAGCTTTCAAGAAGAGATTGGACTGCCATTGGTCAGAAATGGTGTAGGGTCTCCTGCTTCGGCAGGTGGGGGGTTTGACTAGATGACCTACAAAGTCCCTTCCAACTCTGGTATTCTATATTCAATGGAACAGCTTGCCCCCAGAAGTTTTGGGAGCTTCATCACTTGAGACTTTCAAGAAGAGACCGGACTGCCCTCTGTCAGAAATGGTGTAGGGCTTCCTGCTTGGGCAGGGGGTTGGACTAGATGACCTATAAGGCCTCTTTCCACTCTGTTAATCTGTAAAAGAATTGTGACCTTTGTATAAAAGATCTTTAGTTGCCTCGATTCCCTTTTGGAGAGCTGAGTTGTGATGTTTTCCCCCTCTGATTGGTGCCCTGCTGTTCCTGAATTTCTGAATTTCCAGCAGCGGTTGTTGTGTCTCCATTAAAAGAACCTCAGAATGTTTATTTCCATATATATAACTCTCTGACCCTACAGATATCATGAGCCTGGAAGACATGCCGTTTCTCTTGAAGCTGAGAAATTATTTTTCCCTGGCACTTTTGAAGAAAATACAAATACAGTTGTTTTCACACCACCGGTGTTTCATTTTTAAATTAGCTGCCTTAAAAAAAAAGAAGAAGAAAGAAAGAAAGAAACCAGAAAAAAATCAAAATAAAATAAATCTCCCTGTTGCAGGGTGAGGAATGAGAGGAAAAATAAGAGAACTTGTCCAAATGGGTTATTCTCATCAATCTTGTGTAATTCAAGTGAGGTGGGGAGTGGGCTGTCACCAGAGCCCCCTCCTCTTCAATCATGCCAGTTATTTGTTTCGGAGGAGACGAGGGAGGGAAGGCATTGGAAATCTGCAGATGACACACGAGCTACTCCAGAAGGCTGGAATTAAAATTCAAAGCATCTTGATAGCTTAGAAGAGCATGGGGTTGTTTTTTAAACTGGGGGTGGGGGTGGGGGAAATTGGGGCAACTCCTTGGTAGAGGAGGGGAAACAGAGTGATCTGTCATGGGTTGTTGTGAGTTCGAGATCTGGCTTTGGGGAACTTGTGTAAAAGAATACATTCTGACTTTTTTTTTCTTTTTCTTTTTTTTAAAAAAGGGGTGGTGTTATTTGAGAAAGGATGAGGGGTTATTAGGGCAGACCCCTAATTAAACCCAGGATCCCTGGGAGACAGAAATGTATTTCTTTCTTTTATTTATAAAATGTATAGGCCACCCATCAAAGAGGCAACAAGGCAACAATAATCTTCACCAGGGAACAAATGCAAAGTTGTAGAAGACCATAAAATGAAAGCAAACCTCTACAAGCACTGAGGATGTACCTAGTTGGGTCATGAAATGTCTGCAAGAAAACCACCAAACTCAGAGAGCACCAAGGATCCCACAGTCCTCCTCCTCCTCCTCCTCCTCTCCACAAACCTCCCTCCATTCTAGCACTGAAGACGTTACCTAGTTGGGTCATAAAATGTCTGCAAAAAAACCACCAAGCTCAGAGAACACCAAGGACCCCACAGTTTCCCCCTCCTTCTCCTCCTCCTCCTCCTCCCTTTCTTCTTCTTCTTCTTCTTCTTCTT
>BLBF01000080.1:1953438-1982961 GCA_015471245.1 Laticauda colubrina | reverse complement strand
CTTCTTCTTCTTCTTCTTCTTCTTCTTCTTCTTCTTCTTCTTCTTCTCCTCCTCCTCCTCCTCCTCCTCCTCCTCCTCCTCCTCCTCCTCCTCCTCCTCCTCCTCCTCCTTCGCTTTCTCTTTCTCCTCACTCTTCCACTCTAGAAACTCTTCCTTGTGGCAACCTGTCAAATATCGGAACCTTGCTATCATGTCACACCTAGTTCTTTTTAATCAGACTAGACCTACCCAATTCCTGCAACCGTTCTTCATATGCTTTATCTTCCAGTCCCCTAATCCTCTTGGTTGCTCTTCTCTGCACTCTTTCCAGAAAGAGGTCTCAACTTCTTTTTTACATGTGGCAACCAAAACTGGATGCAGTCTTATCAAGGCCTTATAAAGTGGCAGTAATGCTTCGCGTAATCTTGGAAATTTCTCCTTAGTTCCAGGTTGATTGGTTTTCATCTGTTGCTTCTTGTCCTGCCCCCTGGTACTTTTGACCCTCTCTTCTTTGAAGAGAAGGCTACACATAGAATCACAGGGCTGAAAGGGACCTCGAAGGGACCTTGAAGGTGTTGTAGTCTGTTGAGGTAATTCCCCGTTAGGAGAATGAGTGCACACAGGGAGACGTAGTGAGAGTGTTGAGGAATAACACACAACCAACACACAGATACACTGTACAATAAATGTAGGTTTTTACTTCCAGTAAATGATTAATCAAAGTCCAACAAACAGTCCAAGTCATACACGGTTAAAGTAGTCAGTTTTTCAGTCCAGGGATAATCCAAATATCAAAGTCCAGTATTATAAACAGTTCAGTAACAGACTTATAGCAATCCAAGAAGAATGACGATCAGCAACAGTCAATAGGGAAAAATGCAGGAACCAAAAACAGTGAACATCAGAACATCGACCAACTAGCAACTATCAACAACAGGACCAACAACCCAGGTTTCTGGCTCCATCTTATGGCCGTTTGAGGAACCACATCCAATTACAATTTTATCAGTATTAGAGACAGTATTAAATGTCTATCCTGCTTTATATATTTCCAACCCAACTATTAGGTGACTATCAATTCCTAACATAGTCAAACCCCCTGGCCAAGCAGAAGACTTTCTACCATCCCAGACAAATGGTTGTTCAATCTCTTCTTTAAAACCTCCAGGGTTGGAGCACCTACAGCTTCTAGAAGCAAGCTATTCCACTCATTGTTTATGTAACATTCACACATTCAGGTAACCCTCACCTCAGGCTGCCAATCATGGCCATAAGTCATGACAGTTGTAAATCAAGTTTTCCACAAGATGATCTGATTTGATGATCCTTTTTCGCAGTTGTCATTAAGTGAATGTGGCAGGCATTAAGCGAACCAACAGTTCGCTATGGTCTGGTTTTGTCCAAAATGGGAAGTAAATGCTTGTTTTTCAGAAAAAAACATTTTAAAAGGCAGCCATGAGACTGGGGGTCATTGCAAACATCTATAAATTTAGACCAGATGTTAAGCACCCAACATGCAAGTCAGGTGTCTACGAAGTTGGAATTTGTCATTGGAATTTTGAACCAGGTTTTAAGTAGCCCAGAGAGATCCGTTGTAACTTTGAGCAGTCACTAACTGACTGGTTGTAATTCAAGGATTACATATCAATACAAGCGTTATGGACACATATAAAAATTGAATATGTACACATTTCTGTAAGTCTACTCAAAGTTGTCTTGAACTTTGAGATTGTTAATAAATTTGATAATCAGAAAAAACCCAGCAAGGGTCAAGAGAAGGATAGAAAAAATTTGGCTTGACTCATTAATTTCATGGACACTTCCATGTATTTTTCTTCATAAGTGCAGGGAAATGGTTTGCATCCACTTATGTAGTTTTTTTTTTAAAATGAAATATTCAGCTTCGGCATTCTACTCTTCAGATATTAATTGAGACAGCCTCAGCTTAGGTTAAAAGCCCAATTGAAGCCAGCCAGGCCATGCCACCTGCTGAGGTATCTTCAAAAGGAGGCTTCCCAGCTAAAAAGGGAATGAGTGTTCGTTCTTTCAGCGCCTTGGAGAACTCACCCAAATGAGACAGGTTGTTTTGATGAGTTTCTCTCATGCTTGAAGGCTATGTTAGCAGTTGAGTAGCAGACAGTCACAAAGTAATAGCTTAGAGCAGGGGTGTCAAACTGGGGGCCTGTGGACTGGATGCATCACATGCAGACCACGCCCATCCCAGCTTTACAAAAGGAAAAATGTCACAATATTGTTGTGGATTGCTAGCAACCAGTACAGACAGCAGCGGAATTGGACAGTGGGGAAGAACAGGAACCAGTCAGGGAGTCTGGAGAGGACTTGGACAAGGGTCCTGCATCTGATGCAGAGATGGGGCCAGGACCATCTGGGAGTCGGGTGCTGCCTCTGGAGCCTCTGGAGTCTGGCAGCAGCGAGGAAGAGGAACAAGGGGAGCCTGTTCCCAGTGTGCGTGTGCACAGAGCTGCTAGAAGGCAAGAGCAGCTGAAACAAAAGGGACAACTCAGGAGTAAGGCTGGGAGGAGATTGCCCCTCCCATAAGAGATAAAGGACAAGCCAAGATGATGAAACCTTTGCAGGAAGCAAAGTCGTTCGATCGGTTCAGATTCATTCTTGAAACACATTGTCCTTCGGTTGATTTCTTTTTTAATTCATTTGATACTTCTGTTATTGGCAGCACTTCACAGAACTGAAAAGTGGGTGCTTATCTTGGGGGACTATTTGAGATTAATTCCAGCTGGGAATGAAAACAGTTTGTCAGCGATGCAATAAAGTAAGTCTTGTTTTTAAAATAAGAGTGTGACTAATTATGGTTAGGCAGCCTGGGTCAGAACAAATATGTCACGTGACGGCAATGTGACTCAGTGAGTTTGAGACCCATGGCCTAGAGCCAAACCTGGCAACGTGGACTTCAACTCCCAGGATTCCCTACTCAGTTCGGCTAAATTCTGGGAGCTGAAGTCCACAAGTCTTACAGTTGGCAAGGTTGGAAAACCCTGGTCTACAGTCTCGCTTTCTAATGTTCCAAGAGACAACTGGACTTTCTGGTTTTTCTCTGAAGACATTTCACTTCACTGCAGCACATGGCTGGCTCATATTTAAGTGACTGTCTACTAGGACTCAAAGATCCCTCTCACCACTATTGAGCAAGGTACCACATATACTGCATGTCAAGCAGTATTTCTTTCTTTCTTTCTTTCTTTCTTTCTTTCTTTCTTTCTTTCTTTCTCTTTGCTGGTTATGGGGGGGAAGGGTTTTGGGCTTGCCACATTCCTAAGGAGGGAGGAGTGGAGATAGAGAGAGTTGTTTAGGCTCGGTGGTGGTTCTTCCTGTGGGAACAAAAGCTGACCCTGCTGAGACCTGGAGGTGGAGATTGATGACATCAGGCAACGTTGATTTAGTTCCATTGGAGAATGTGACTTTTGGGGGCAGTTTCCAACTTTCAATATTATGTGGTGGTAATTCTGGATTGTGTCAGATCTGGAATTACAACAGACTTTGCCAATTTGATGCTTTTCTAAATAAAAGGAATTATTATGGAAAATGGACTTTGCTCTTTTCTTTTTAAATGGATTTCATCACTTGGAAACCTGACACTGTACCTGTGCATTTGGTTTTTCTTGCCTAAATGGAGAACCTTACTTGTTTCATCCTCGAATTTCATTTTGTGAGTTAGAGCCCAAAGTTCAAGTCTGTCAAGATCCTTCTGTTACTTATACCCTTCTTCTGGAGTGTTGACTATTCCTACCATCTACCTATTCCTACCATTCCTACCATGGTGTCGTCTGCATATTTGATGAGTTCCCATCTATCCCCTCATCCAAATCATTGATGAAGATGTTGAAGAATACTGCTTGGAATGTTTCTAAAAATGGACTGATTCATGGAAGTCCTGGGAATCCATGCTTAATAGCCTGATGGTGATGGGATTGACTCGTGAGACCATCTGGTAGACAGATGGGTTTCCTTCTACAGTTGGTTGGCTACTGTGAGGACAGGCAGTTGGATTAGATCCAGGAGGACACACTTATGTTCTTGCAACTTTGATATTTTTAGGCTAGTTTTAAGCTAGGAAGAATGTAGGAAAGTGCAACAAAAATGCTTGGGATTGTCTAGTCTTTATGAGGAGAAGGACTAGGAAGTGACATGATAGCAGTGTTTCAATCTCTCAGGGGCTGCCCCAAAGAAGAGGGAGTCAAGCTATTCTCCAAAGAACCAAAAGACAGGACAAGAAGCAACAGATGGAAACTAATCAAGGTGAGAAGCAACTTAGAACTAAGGAGAAACTTCCTGACAATTAAAACAATTAATCAGTGGAACAACTTGCTTCCAGAGGTTGTGGATGCTTCAATACTGGAAGTTTTTAAGAAGAGACTGGACAGCCAGTTGTCTGAAGTGGTGTAGAGCGTGATGGCGAACCTATGGCATGCGTGCCAGAGGTGGCATGCAGTGCCCTCTCTGGAGGCATGTGTGCCATCGCCAGCTGCTCTCCTGGTTTTTGGTGCGCACATGTACATGCTGCCAGCTGGTCTTTGCATGTGCTGGAAACCCCAAGACCAGCTGGCCAGTGTGCACATGTGTATCAGCCAGCTGGTCTTTGGTTTCTGGTGCTCTGGCACATGTGCTTGAATTCCAGTTTGGGCACTCAGTGCCAAAAAGGTTCAGTATCACTGGTATGTGTCTCATACTTGAGCAGTGGGTTGGACTAGAAGACCTCCAAGGTCCCTTTCAAATGTATTGTTCTGACTAAGGCTTTCAAAGACCGTAATTATCCCTACGCTTATTTAAAATAAGTCTTGTTTTATTTCAACGTTCAGAATTATGTTCATTCCCAGCCGGTAATGAGTCCCAAACAGTCCCTCGAGATAAGCACCCACCTTTCTCTCCTTTGAATTGCTGCCAACAACTAGGGTGCCAAATGAATTATAAAAAACCAACAAAGTCCACACAGAGCTTCAAAGATTAATCCAAACAGAATGAATGACTTTGCTTCCTGCAAGGGTTTCTCTACCTTTGCATGTCCTTTATCCCTTATGGGAGGGGCAATCACCTCCCAACCTTACTGCTGAATCGCCCCTTTTGTCTCAGCTGCTTTTGCCTTCTAGCAGCTCTGCGCACATGAACAGACTCCCTCTGTTCCTCTGCCTTGCTGCTGCCAGACTCTGGAGGCTCCAAAGGCAGTACCCCACTCCCCAATGATCCTGGCATCATCTCCACATAGGATGCAGGACCCTTGTCTGAGTCCTCTCCAGTCTCCCTGACTGGTCCCCGTTCTTCCTCATTGTCTGATTCTGCGGCCGTCTGCACTGGCTGCTGGCAAACCACAATGTGTATTATTCTATCTGCCTGTGTACGAGTTTGGAAAATATGGATAGGTAGAATATCCGAATTCAACACTGCACTCAAAACCCATCTCTATTTCCTTAGTGGAACGGGCATATTAAAACAAAAGACATTCCATCTTCCAGAATCAGAAACAATATGATTTATAGATTGGGCAACTTCCATTTTTTTCATTCCTTGTTGCATATTTGAATTTTTTTTAAATAACCTGTTGCACACAGTTTCCTTGGTGGAACCTATGCAAGGTTTGCATGAATCACAATCTTGATGTACTTCCTTGTCTCTTTCCCAGAGTCCGAGAAGAGCGATGTAGACTTGCATGAGTGTGTAAATCCAGATCGCAATAATTACCCAGCAAACCAGTTGTAATGAACCTCATCATCTATTGCTCCACGCACAGTTAGCACTAATTTAATAGGGCCACTCTACTCTAGGCTGGGTTGGAGCTGCATCTGGAGCGGTAAATGAAACTCCCAATAAGTCAAGCGGTATTAAACTTTATGGCCGCTGTATTTAAAAATGAGTCACTTTCCCCTATCAATCAGCCAGAGTGGAATTGTAAATATCAAAGCAGGATCCATATTGCTTAATTAAACAGCAGCTAATGAGCAGCGTGGTTGTTGGGCTGTGATTTAGGACAAGGATTATGCAAATCAGGGACAGTGGATAACATCTCCGAAAAGGTGGTGGAACATGGAGTTGATGAAGAGTGTCGTGGATTTGTAGCTAACTGAGTAGAGTTGCAAAAACTTAATGGGGCTAGGAAAGAGCCAGAATGGGTTGGAATGATGTCTGGATTGGGAGGCTCTGAATCTGAGGGCCTCTGACTCAGTTTCCTTTTGGAATTACTTCATCATGGGGCAAGGCCAACTTTCAACATAACTGCGGCACAAGTACACTGCCTGACAATGTATCTGATCTTATTTTATTATTTTATTCTATTTTAATTTGATTTTTTATTTTATTTAACAGGTAGTCTGAGAATTAGGACCCCTTCCCTTTTAGCATTGGTGATATTACCCAGTGGGTTCATGAAATGTCTGTAAGGAAACAACCAAACTAGAGAGCACCAAGGACTCCACAGTCTTTGTTCTGTATAAAATGGTATACTCCAAATGTATCAAATGTGATTGGGCAGAAAGGCCTGCATGGGATTGGTTCACTAAGAACCAATCCAGGAGAACCACTGAAAGGCGGCAAAATCAAGTAACTGCCATTGGCTACAAGCCGACAGGCAAGCCATATATAAAGGCTGCCGCGGCTTGAGCCAAACCGTTCTGTTGTTGTAAATAATTGATATAAAGACTTTTGCTGTTGGAACCCGGTCTACCTTGCGTTTTTCCGGACGGAACACTGGCGACGAAGGTGGGATCATCCTAAAATGTGAGACTGTGCACGTGGTGAATTGAAATCCAGGCTAGAAGTGATGGCTGGAAATAATGCACCACCCGCACCCTTCAATCCCAATGAAGAGGATTGGGAATCCTACGTAGACCATTTTCAAATGTATTTAGAAAGCAACGAGATGGAGGAGATCTCAGACCAGCGTAAGAGGGCTGTCTTCCTAATGCATTGTGGACCAACTGTGTTCAAGATGGCCAAAGCATTGGCGAAGCCCAGAGACGTAAAACAAATGACCTGGCCCGAACTCCAGCGAATGTTAAAGGCTCACTACGCACCAGTAGCATCAAATCTCATCAAACGGCACGAGTTCTACCGAAGGGACCAAAAAGAAGGCGAGAGCATCGCTGACTTTGTGGCAGCCCTCCAACAACTGGGGGGAGCGTGCAAGTTCCTGAACTTAGATGAAGCTATGCGAGATCGAGTGGTCCTAGGCCTAAAAGACTCTAATTTACAAAGTAAATTGCTAAATAAACCCAATATAACAGTGGCTAAAGCAATCACAGAAGCCACAGCCGCAGAAGCCACGAAAAAGTCAGTGGCAACTATGAAGCAAATGAATACGAATAACGACGAAACGATCCTAGCCAGAGGAAAGAAGCAAGTTCCCGCCACCACACATCACAAAGATTTTGACGAATCATCAGAACCAAGAAGATGATGATGATGAGGTCCACTGCCTATACTCCAACAAAAAAAGGCGCGAAAAAAGAAACTGGCGGGAATGCACCGGCTGCGGAGGAAGCTACCCTCGAGCCGATTGCAGATTCCTTGATGCCATCTGCCGAGCTTGCAAGAAAAGGGGACACATCGAGAAAGTCTGTGGGAATCGCAAAAATAACAGCCCTAACAGACGCAGTAACTCTCCACCACAAACTGAATCGAAGCAAGCCGAGAGAAAGTGGGAGCGCAACAAACGAGCCAGTAACCGAGAAAAGACCCATCAAACTGTCACTATCGGAAGCACTCAGACGGAAAGCGGAAGAAAAGTCAAAATCATTGTAAAAATTGAAGGAAGCCCCTGTGAGATGGAAGTCGATTCAGGATCTTTCCTGTCAATGGTGTCTTGGGACACAATCAGACGACTGGTCCCAAATATCAAATTAAAAGAACTCCAGAAACAAAAGTTAATTCTAAAGGATTACCAAGGGAATCGAATCCCTGTGGTAGGCCTAGGACATTTCCGAGTCGCCTACAAGCAGCACGTTGAAGTCCTGCCTCTAACAATAGTCGACCAAGACCGACCTAGCCTCCTGGGCATCGAATGGTTTGCACCATTGGGCATCGGAATGACCAGAGTGAGCCGAGTAGCCGCAACCGACTGGGAAGAAAGCCTGATTCATGAGTTCCAGGACGTTTTTGATGGCACCCTAGGCAGGTACCGGGGGACCCCAATTTCCTTTAGTTTAGACCCCCAGGTGGCCCCTAGAAGGTTAAAGGCCAGACGAGTTCCCTTTGCGTTAAAAGCAAAAATAGAGGAACAATTGAATAAATGAATTGACCAAGAGGTCTTAGAACCTATTGACCATGTTAGGTGAGAGACGCCAATAGTAACACCGGTTAAACCTGATGGGCTGGTACGCATCTGTGGAGAATACAAGGCTACCCTGAACCATGCGCTACAACAAAGCACATACCTTGTGCCAGTCGTACAACATTTATTACACTCATTCGGGGGAGGAAATTTTTTTGCCAAACTTGATTTAGCCCAGGCATATCAACACCTTCCAGTAGACCCATTAACGGCCGAGGCACAGACAATAGTAACTGACAGAGGAGCATTCAAGTGTAACAGACTTCAATTTGGAGTAAGCGTTGCCCCAGGCGTTTTCCAAAGCCTCATGGAACACCTATTAAATGGAATAAAAGGGGTCGTACCATATTTTGACGATGTCCCGATTTCGGCTAAAGATACGACCCAACTAGAAAAAAGACTAAGAGAAGTGCTAACAATATTTAGAGAATCCGCCCTGAAAGTTAAAAAGGAAAAATGCTGCTTAATGACTGATCGTGTCGAATTTCTGGGCTACTTAATTGACGGAGAGGGTATACACCCTACTGAGAAAAAAGTCAAAGCCATTAAAGATGCACCATAGCCAAAAAACAAAACGGAATTGCAGGCATTTTTGGGTCTAATAAACTTCCATAACGTATTCCTCCCCCACACAGCAACGATAGCAGAACCATTACACCGTTTGCTGGATAAGAAAACTAATTGGACTTGGGGTCATAGAGAACAAAAGGCATTCCAGAAAATAAAAAATTTATTAACCTCAGACACCGTTCTTATCCAGTTTAGTAACACACTTCCATTGACGGTCACCTGTGACGCCTCACCGTTTGGAGTCGGTGCCATCCTGAGCCACCAATTGCCAGATGGGAGAGAGGCACCCGTCGCCTATTACTCAAAGACTCTTTCTAAAGCAGAATGTAACTATAGTCAACTAGACAGAGAAGCCCTGGCAATCGTCGCCGGAGTGAAATGTTTTCATCAGTACCTCTACGGAAGAACATTTTCCATTGTAACTGACCATAAACCGTTACTAGGAATTCTTGTGGGAAACAAACCAATACCGAACATTTTGTCCCCGCGAATGACTAGATGGTCAGAATTCCTAGCAGCATACTCTTACACATTGCCACATCGACCTGGGAAACAAATCTCCCATGCAGACGCATTAAGTCGTACACCACTGCCAACGACAGAGGAAGACCCGGCGCCAACAATGACCACCCTGCAAATAGAAACATGCCCCGAACTGCCAATATCTGCAAACGATGTCACCAGAGCCACTGCCAAGGACCCAGTGACTGCCCGCATTTTAAATTGGGTAGGTAAAGGCTGGCCGGAAAACCAAAAAACTGAAAACTTTAAACCATTCCAGACCAGACAGACTGAACTTTCAATTCAAAAAGGCTGTTTATTGTGGGGTGATCGGGTGGTAATTCCTGCTAGACTACAAACTAGAGTGTTGGGCATGCTTCATGAGGGCCACCCTGGTATTGTAAAAATTAAAAGCCTAGCTAGAAGCTATGTCTGGTGGCCTGGTTTAGATAAGGATATTGAATACTGGGTTGCTACTTGCATTAAATGCCAGAAAACCAGACCTTCCCCACCATAAGCACCCATAAGGGACTGAGAGACCCCACGAGGCCCCTGGTCTCAGATCCATATTGACTTCGTGGGTCCTACTAGGGGACATACCTTTTTGATTGTCGTAGATGCATACTCAAATTGGTTGGAAGCTGTAGTAATGTCATCTACGACAACCAATGTGGTTATTAAACAACTGAACAAACTATTCGCAACCCATGGATTGCCGGATGTCCTTGTGTCTGACAATGGGCCTCAACTAACCGCTATACAATTTGAGCAGTATCTAGCCTCCCTAGGTATACGCCATGCACTAACCGCACCAGCCCACCTGGCAGCAAATGGTAGGGCCGAGAAAATGGTCAGGTTTATTAAAGAGGGTTTAGAAAAAATGGACCTCGGGGATGTCCAGGATAAAATTAACCATCTAATCACTCTCCAACATATCACCCCCAGCACTGTAACTAACAAGAGCCCAGCAGAATTGTTAATGGGGAGAAAACTTAGGTCACATTTAGATAGGTTAGATCCAAGCTACACTTTGGAAAGACCCCCCGATTCCTCCAGCTGTTTCCGCACGTTTGAAATCGGCGACCTAGTCTATGCAAAAAATTTCACCGGGGACCTTCTATGGCTTCCAGCCACAATCACACAAATAACAGGCCCCCGGTCCTATCACCTAACCGTAGACGATGGCAGGGAATGGAAGCGGCACATAGACCAGCTTCGTTCCCGAAATATTGAACGAAATACAAATACACAACCCCAAATAATAAAAATTGATGAAAACAAAACCAAAGGGGGGGGGGGATACAAGAAAATAATAATAAAGAACTTTTTAAAAATAAATCCAGAACATCTAACCAATCAAAAAGAGCAAAAAGAACACTTACAGTTAGATGAGACTTGCGGGAAAAATCCAGACGAAGGGAAACGTGTCCTGGAAGGGGCCAGCCAAGCCAGCTCGACCTGCCCAGGAAAGCCAAGAGGGAGCGGCAAAACCACCGGCCTGAGCAACTCAAGCGGTAGCAAAATGGCCGACTCACCCTTCCAGGCGGTTCCATGGAGAAGAGCCGGAGAGACAACAACTCCATCCGAACCGGTTGAAGTCTCCAGTGAAAATGAACCGCGCAAGTCCCGTAGAGTCAGAAGAAGCCCCACCTACCTGCGCGACTACGTCACCATGTAGGACTAAACCAAGGGGGGAGGGGTGTTCTGTATAAAATAGTTTACTCCAAATGTCTCAAATGTGATTGGCCAGAAAGGCCTGCATGGGATTGGTTCACTAAGAACCAATCCAGGAGAACCGCCGAAAGGCGGCAAAATCAAGTAACTGCCATTGGCTACGAGCCGACAGGCAAGCCGTATATAAAGGCTGCCGCGGCTTGAGCCAAACTGTTCCGTTGCTGTATATAGTTGAAATAAAGACATTGCTGTTGGAACCCAGTCTACCTCACGTTTTTCCGGACGGAACAGTCTTCTTCTTCTTCTTCTTCTTCTTCTTCTTCTTCTTCTTCTTCTTCTTCTCCCTCTCCCTCTCCTTCTCCCCCCTCCTCCTCCCCCTCCTCCTTCTTCTTCTTCCTCTCCCTCTCCCTCTCCTTCTCCTTCTCCTTTCTCCTCCTCCTCCTCCTCTTCCTCCTCCTCCTCTCTGCAACCACTACTCCTTTCTGATGATGTTACTTAATTGGGTCATGAAATGTTTGCAACAAAGCAACCAAGCTGAAAGAGCAACAAGGACCACATAGTTGTTGTTGTCGTCATCCTCCTCCTCCTCTTCCCCCTCTTCCCACCTTCCTCTCTGCAACCATTACTCCCATCTAGCACTGATGCTATTGCCTGGTTGGGTCATGAAACATTTGCAACCAAGCGACCAAGTGACCAAGCTCCGAGAGAACCAAGGACCCCACAGTTCAACCCTGAGCTTTTCTTCTATTAGATTCCCTAAAAGGTGGAGTGTTTGGCCTAAAATTACAGTAGACAGTTAGGAAAAAATGTTCAGGGCCTTTTTTGCATACAACAGTTGCTAATTTACACAGGTAGGCCAGGCACTGAAAGTATCTTCTGCAGACATTGTGCAGAGAAAAGAAACATTTCTGTATGGTTTAGTCCAAATGTCTGAACTTGACCAGCTATTAATTGCAAAGCAAAAGATATTCAAAGATATAGTAAGAGGCGAGCCTGCCTTTACTTCGGCGGTGTATTCTTTACTCCTGCTGGGAAGAAAGGAATCTCTTTAGTGAAAATTAGAAATCTTCCAGCTATTGCCAGCCCCGCAGGTGAGAGGTGAATTTGGAAATTATTCTTATTGCACAGTCCTTCTTTTGACAGTGTAATAACTTTCTCACCAATTAAATGCTCTGAGCATCCCAGTGGGGTTTTTCCCCTCTTCTATTTCATATCTTGATGGTAATCCAGGGAGGGAGACTTGTGGCCTTACAGCCTGGCGGTCCTACCTACATATTTAAAGCACAAGGCATTAGGATAGATGCAGCAAAATAAAATAAAATATAAGGACTGCAGTGATGAAATAGGAAAAAACAACCAATTTTCTGGTAACCTTTTTTAAAAAAATATTTTTTTTCAATCAAAAGTTTTATTGAGCAAATTGTTAAAAACATTGGATGTGGTGTGATTGTCCCGACAATCCTGTTTGTCATACATATTATGGCATATAATACATGTTACATACATTTATACAATATTTTCTATTTCTAATCATCTGTTCTGCCAACCCTATTTTCTTTTGATTCTAGATCCTTCCTTTTTTCCCACCATTGATAGAATTTATCCAATACTTTATAGTATTCTGTCTCATTTGTCTCGTTCATTTCCAAAGTTAATTTATCCATCTCTTTTTTATTACTTCATTTTCATCGGCAATTTCTTTATCTTTCCACTTTTGAACAAAGGCTAACCTTGCTGCCATGATCACATGTATTATCAAATAAATCTCCTCTTTATTGTATTTTTCTGTTATGATTCCGAGTAAGAAAAATTCTGGTTTATATTCCACTTTATGCCCTACCATCTCCTCAAGCCACCTCTGAATTCTATGCCAAAACTCTTGGGTTTTTCTACATTTCCACCATGTGTAGTGATATGATCCGTATTCTTGGGTTCATTTCCAACAGTTGGGTGCTATATTTTGATACATTTTGGGGAGTTTTGATGGAGGAAGATGCCACTTATAAAACATTTTATGTAGGTTTTCCTTAATGTGGCCAATGTGATTTTTTGGTTTCTCTCCCATAAAGTTTGCCGTTTATCCAAATTAATACCGTGCCTGAAACTTTTAGCCCACACCAACATTGCTTTTTTTACTTGCTTCTCCTCCAGTTTATAATCCAATAACTATCTGTAAATTTTTCTTATCAGTTTATCCTCTGATCCAAGTAGTATTTCATCTAGTGTCATGAACTGGTAACTTTGAAGGGGTTGATGGATCCTTGGTGCAGAACTGTAGGGTCTGCATTCCTATTCACTGCATTCTCACTCATGCTAGTAATACGATTACTAAATTTGCAGATGTTACAACAATGGTGCCTTCCTTCTTTTTCAAAGAGATTGATGCAAATGGATTCTCAGTTGATCAGATTTCATTTGAGGTGCCCAGGCTGATTGCTTGGCAGATATATCACTATATCAGTGACAACCAGGGGCTGCCACAAAGAAGAGGGGATCAGGCTTGTTCCAACCAACATGGGTTGTTTTCAAGAAGAGACTAGACCACCATTTTGTTCTGACCCAAACTCTTTTCCAATAAAAAAAAACACGAACCAAAAGGAACAGAAACCTTTTAATGATTCTTATGAATCCCCAGTTAAAAGGCTGCTGCAAACTAATTAACTTTGATAAGCACGAGCCTTGCCAAAATTGTGCGAGGTTGCCAAGAATCACAGATAAGAAATATTTTGCAACACAAGAGTCTTCAAGTATCAGCTTAAGATACTGCAATGTCCATGAGGCTGAGTTTCAAAACGTCTTTGCTTCCTGCAAAGAATGTCCAATTCACAGCTGGCTTTTATCTTCTTGAAGGAGGGGCCATTACCTTGCAGCCTTACTCCCAAGTCGCCCGTGCTGTTGCAGCTGATCTTTCCTGTAAGCAATCCTGCACAGGCTCCTCGGGAACATCCTCATCACTGCTGCCAGCCCCCACAATCTCTGAAAGCAGCAGTCCACTCCCTAATGGTCTTGGCCCCTCATCGGAGTCCTCGCTTTCCTCAGCCATCTGCACCTGCTGCCGGCGAACCACAACACATTTGTCTGAAATGGTTTAGAGTCTCCTGCCTGAGCAGGGGGCTGGACTAGAAGACCTCCAAGGTCCCTTCCAACTCAGTTATTCTATAATTCTGTCATTCTATTTTCCAAAGCCCCTGAAGGCAGGACAAGAAGCAGCGGATGGAGACCAATCAAAGAGACCCCGGAACCAAGGAGAAATTTCCTGATATTAACCAGGGGAACAACTTGCCTCTAGAAGTTGTGGGTGCTTCATCACTGGAGGTTTTTTAAGAAGAGACTAGACAGCCATTTGATCAGAATGGTATATGTTTCATGCTTGAGAAGGGGTTGGACTAGAAGATCTCCAAGGTCTCTGCCAACTTTGTTATTCTGTTATTAAAGAGAGAAGCAACCTAGAATTAAGGCAAAATTTCCAGACAGTCAGAATAATTAACCAGGGGAACAGGTTGCCTTCAGAAGTTGTGTGTGCTCTATCAATGGAGGTCTTCAAGAAGATAATTTTTTCTGGAATGGCAAAGGTTTCTTGCTTGAAAAGAGGGTTGGACTAGAAGACCTCCTTGGGTCCCTTCCAATTCTGTTAATTAATCATTTTTCCAGGATGGTATAAGATCTCCTGCACGGAGACAGGGTTGGACTAGAAGACCTCCAAGGTCCCTTCTAGCCCGAGGATTCCATGTTCCATGTTCATTCCAGAGCCAAAGGTTCCCCATCAGTTGCTCTTCTGGATTTGTGCAAAAATGTTGTATAAGTTCTTTCCCGCTCCAAACGGCAGTCTGCGACCCAGCGCGACCAGGGGTGGGATTCAAAAACCCCAGCAACTGGTTCACTGCCCAGTTGCTGGATGGGCATGGCCATGATGGGTGTGGCCGACTGAAACTTCCTGGAGGGCTGTTTTTCACCTTCCCCAGAGTCCGGAGGCCTCCCTCGGGTCTCTGGGATGGTGAAAATGGCCTCCCCCCGGGCTCTGGAGGCCCCCCAGAAGCCAGCAACAGGCCTGTTTCCAGATTTCTGGTATTTATTATTACCTTTATGGTCAGAAGACAACCTGTGTACAATGAGATTGGTTGAGGCTCCCTTCGTGCACTGCCCCCAAAAACACAACTCACGGTGAGGACAGAAATCCTTAACCCACTCCCAATCTTATTATACTATGTGACCTGGTTGCACAACACGCCGGCCCTGCAAGTCTATCCTGCTATGTTGACATGAAGTTATTTTCTGTTCAGGAGTCTGACAGCCGCGGGTAGAAACTGTTCTTCAGCCTGTTTCTACCACTGGCTCTGCTTCTCTTTCTCCTTCCTGATGGCAGGAGAGCGAAGAAGGGCTGACCGGGATGTGAATTGTCCCTGAGGATTTTCCTCACTCTTTTAAGGCAGCAAGCCCTAGCGAGGTCATCTAGCAGTATCAGGGAACAGTCCATGATGTTTTGTGCTGTGCTCACCACCTTCTCTAGTGTCTTTCTATCCACGGCTATCAAGCCAGCATACCAAACTGCCATGCAATATGTGAAGCAGAGGTGGGATTCAGCAGGTTCTGACCGGTTCTGGAGAACCAGTAGTGGAAATTTTGAGGAGTTCGTAGAACCGGTCAACACCACCCCTGACTGGCCCTGCCCCCATCTCTTCTCTGCCTCCCATTGAGTCCCAGCTGATCGGCTGGATCTCCTTTGGTTGCCCTGCACAGGAGAACGGAGCTGGAAAGCAGGTTAGTGGGGTGGGCAGGGAAGGGGGATTTTGCAATATCCTTCCCTGCCACACCCACCAAGCCACGCCCACAGAACCGGGACTAAACAAATTTGAATCCCACCACTGATGTGAGGATGCTTTTTATTGTGGACCGGTTAAAGGAAGGCCCATTTTCCTCCTCCCAGAGCCTCTGTGCCCTTACCTGCATCCGAAATGGGCCACGTGGAGACACCTGGGAGGGGAGGGGCAGGGTGGGCGGGGCCAGTTGGTCGGTTTGGCGTGACCAGATGCAAATGGAACCTCCAGTTTGCCTGAACCAATCCGAACCGGCTGAATCCCATCTCTGGCAGTGATTTTTCCAGACAGTGCCGGGAATAGTTGCGGTCATGCTAGCTCTTCTTCCCACCTGTGCTCTGTGAGAGAATAAAAAAAGTTTTCGGAGTGAATCCCCCGTCCCCTGGGTGTCAGGTTGGCCTTTCTCCAGAAATATCTGTTTTTCTAGCCGTAATTTCCTCCCTCTGCGAAGGATTCCTGGCCTCCTTTGAAGTCGGGCATTCATTTCTCTGAGTAAACAGCGTCTCTGAGTTAAAGCAGTTTTTTTGCTTCAGGGAGACCAAAGGTCTGGAGTGTCGATATTAAATTTAACTCCCATGATCTATCCCCTGTGATCAGCCCTTCTGACAAGTGCGAGGAGGAGTGATTGCTGGGCTTTAGAGCAGGCTGGAGACAGGAGGTCCCTTCGCAAGGAGGATCAAAACCAGACGGGGGGTGAGATAAATAATCCAGCTTTCCTTCATCCAACAGACACTGCAAATATCCCCAAAACATGCTTGGCATTGGGGCCTCTGTATCTTCCTTCTCTTTTTCTTTACTCTTTCGCTGTTTGTGAAAGTTTAAAATAAAAAGGGTGGGCATTTGAGCTGAATAGTACTGAAGCAATGATACAGAATGATAGACTTGGAAGGGGACCTCGGAGGTCTTCTAGCCAAGCCCCCAGCTCAAGCAGGAGCCCCATTTCAGACAGACAGTTTTCCATTTTCTGAATGTATTCTCTGATCTAAGTATAATATACAAAATCATACATTGTAATGTCCTACCTGCAAATGACTACTTCAGCTTCAACCACAACAACACAAGAGCAAACAATAGATATAAACTCAAGGTTAACCGCACCAAACTTGATTGCAGGAAATACGACTTCAGCCACAGAGGGGTCAATGTCTGGAATCCTCTACCTGACTCTGAGGTTTCTTCCCTAAACCCCAAAAACTTTCACCTTAGACTGTCTACTATTGACCTCACCCCTTTCCTAAGAGGTCCGTAGGGGCCGTGCATAAGCGCACCAACGTGCCTACCATCCCTGTCCTATTGATTCTTTTTATTTTATTTATATGTATCCATTTCATGTATTCATAACTTTGTTCATACTTATACCTGTTATCTTGTTAGCAATCGACAAATCAAATCAAATAAATAAAAATGTGACCAAAAAAATGGCACTTGTGACATTCAGAGAACCCAAAAAACAATGGGGTTCTTTTTGGAGAATATTTTGCTCTGTTTTAGATACTGGGTTTAAGCGTGGCTTTATTTATGTATTCCTGGGGCAAAAGAAATATGTCTAAATTCACGGGGGAGTTGATTATCTGGGAAGAGGGAGAGAATGCAAAGGTGATGAAAAGTATGGAAGATGTAGCACAGGAGCTGAGTTTGAAAAGGAGGACAAAAGCCAGGGAGAAATGGAAAAGCCAGGAATGACTGCAGGAAGAGAAAGCATGAGAAAAAGGATTAGTAGATGATTTAGGGAAGAATGGATTAACAGGATAACATTGGAAGGGAACTTGAAGGTCTTCTAGTCAAACCCCTTGTTCAAGCAGGAAAACCTATACCATTTCAGACAAACGGTTGTCCAATTTCCTCTTAAAAAACTTCCAGTGTTGGAGCATTTCCAACTTCGGGAGGCAAACTGTTTCACTGATTAATTGTTCTCATTGTCTGGAAATTTCTCCTTAGTTCTAGGTTGGTTCCTTCCCTTCTTGATCAGTTTCCATCCATTAATTCTTGTCAAGCCTGGTGATTCTTTGGAGAATAGGTTGATGTCCTCACCTTTGTAGGAGCCCCTCAATTATTGGAAGACTGCTATCATGTCACTCCTATTCCTAATTCTGTCTGTCTGTCTGTCTCTGTCTCTGTCTCCCTCAACAACAACTGGAATTGCCCAACAAGCCCCTTCGTTGCATTAGCCCAAACTTCAACCAAACTTAGCTCAGACAAACTCCTAGGATTTGTACATGGCCTCATGGGAGTCTGACAACAGCCAATAGAATACATGTACTTGCACAGGAACAGGAAGCTCAAGTGCAAATCCTAAGAGAAGGTATAAAAAAACCCTCCCACTCTCAACTCCATCTGGTCAGCTACTCAGAACCCATCAGTGGTGGGATTCTAATTTTTTTACTACTGGTTCTGTGGGCATGGTTTGGTGGGCGTGGCTATGTGGTCATGTGACTGGGTGGGTCAAAAGAGAGAAACTCACTTTAACAATGCTCTTGGAGCAGCAGTTTGGACTGGATGACCTCCGAGATCCCTTCCAGCCCTGGATTGTTGTGCTGTTTCAAAGCATCCTCTGAAGCGGTGTCTAGTGCCAGGGTTTGTGGTCCTTCCTTCCTCTCCTTTTTCTCTCCTTCCCTCCCTCTTTGGAACTACTGGCTCGCCAAAATGGATGTAAAAGTTGTCAAACTCTATTCATGAACTGGAATAGAGCTTGATAATGTGGTCAGCCAATGAATAGGCATAGCAACTAAGTCAGCCAATGAGGACTGTTTGGAAACTGAAACTAGAAGTAGCCTAGGAAATTGAAACTAGAAGTAGCCTAGGCATGGCTCTGTATTAAGCTCTGCAACTCTGCAGCTATGTTGAGCTTTGAGTCTGTCTATTGAAAATGAAACTGCTTCTCTCCTCTGCTTGCCTGCTGAACTAAAGTGAAACTGGAAGTTCTCTCTGTTCTGCTTTGCTGAGAGTTACTTGCAACACGTTTCTGAGTTTGCTCCATGTTGGAGAAATCTACAACTGGTTTATAAAATCTATGTGTTATGTTTATAAAGACATTAAATGAAGCATCAGCCATCTGTGTTTATTTTTCTGGCACTAAATTAATGCTGCAAAACTCTGAATAAAATTAGCATCCGGTTTGCCCAAACCAGCCCGAACTGGCTGAATCCCAGCCTTGGAACCCATGTGATTCTGCTCCATCATTAAACCATCTTTCCAATTAACCTCCATGTTTCCAGTGTCTTTCTCCCGGCTTGGAACTGAACCCAGATGGATATGTTTTCCAACAGTCACTAAGTCACTTTAAATCTCTTTGCAAATGCTTCTTCAGAGAGGGAGAGAGAGAATTAGGCTGGGCTAAAGCTTCTTTTGCTAAAGCCCATGTCACACTGGCCAACGGATGCAAAAAGGACACAGCGGACGAGCAAAATGTTCGATCCGTTGTTATCCATTCTCAAAAGGGGCAAAAATTTGCATAACCGGAGCGGATAACACGGACGCGGGAAGGATGCAGGGCGGATGGAAAGCGGATGTGGAATGGAAGCCCAGCGGATGGAAGCGGATGAGAGCAGATGGCGCGTCCGCTAGGCTTCTGGGGGGGCCTCAGCAAAGTGGATGCGGAACGGAAAGAGCGGATGCAGAGCGGACGCCGAGTGGATGAAGCGGATGCACAGCGGATGCCTGGCGTAAATTGCGCATGCGGGGAGGATGCATTGCGTCAGCTCCGTGGATATAACGGAAGCAGCTCGGAAGCAGGTCGCCATTCAGAGGAAAGACCTGCTGCTGGAACGATTGGCTGCCTTGCCTGACCTGCCTGCATGTCTGCCTGCAAGCCTTGCTGCCAGCCTCCCTGCCAGCCTCCCTGCCAGCCAACAACCCCACAACCATGCGGAAGCACAGCAAGCCTCAGCCATCTGCTGCCAGCCCTGGCAAGAGGGACAGGGCTACCATCCCGCCCCCTGGCCCTAACTCTGGTTCTGCTGGGGCTTCTGCAGCATGGGCTCGCTCTTCTGGGGCTGGGGCTTCTGCTGATTCTGCTTCTGGAGGAGCTGCTGACAAGCACTCCAGCACCAGCCAACTCCACAGCACCTGCACCCTTCAACCCTGAGACTGAGCGACCAAGAGGAGTGCCAGAGACTCATTTTTGTCTTATAGCTTGTTGTTAATAAAGTCTATTTATGATTCACACACTTGCTTCATTTCTTTTTTTTTATAAAGTCTTGGTGGAAACTTTTAGAAATGGCTTAAGCCTTTGCATGCTTGTGGGATGGGTAAGGATAGCTGTGGGATGGGTTAGGATAGCAGTGGGAAAGATAAACCTCCAGTGCAAGCATAGTGGGACTATATGGTCCACCCTCCCAGGTGCCACACCTATGGCCCTTTATTATCAATAACAATGTAATAATCATCCACACATGTCAACACAAACACAACTCTTTATTAAACGCCCTGTTCATTGTAGCCCAACCAAACATACATGGCCCAATCTCATCCGTGTGATGAGACTGGCTGAAGGAAGCATCCATTAAGCATCTACCATCCTGTCTTGCCACTCCACTGCTCCAGCTGGGGAGTTGCACCAGTGTCTCAGGAGGTTGCGCTGCTTCTTCGCCTCACATGAGGCTCTGTTGGGGCCTTGCACATCCTCAGTGTCGATCAGGTTTTGCCCTTGCCTCCATTCCCCAGGCTTCATGTCCCCATTGCCTTGTAGACGGTCCATGAGCCTGTTCTGCAAGACTGGGTAGCGGGTGCGCATGAGATTGTGCAGGATGCAGCAAGCTTCCACGATCCTCCTCATGGTCTCTGGGCGATGCTGCATGTTGGTGAGAAGTACCTGGAACCTATTGGCCAGGATGCCAAAGGCGTTCTCCACCACCCGCCTTGCCCTGGACAGCCTGTAGTTGAAGATCCTCTCTTCACAGGTGAGGTATTTGGAGGTGTAGGGCTTCATGAGGTAGGTTCTGAGGGAGAAAGCGTCATCCCCCACGATGAAGTAGGGCACATCTTGCGTGTCGTTGGGCAGGGGGTCTGGATCTGGGAAGCCCATGATGAGGTTGCTTTCCAGCCCCTCCTTGAGGTGACTGGCGTTGTATACCTGGGCATCTGAAGATGAGCCGTTGCCTGAAGCATCGATGTACATGAACTTGTAGTCAGCATCGACCATGGCGAAGAGGATGATGCTGAAGAAGCCCTTGGAGTTGAAATAAGTGGACCCCGAGTTGGCTGGAGATTTGCAGGCCACGTGCTTGCCATCTATGGCTCCAACGGTGTGTGGGAAGTTCCACGTCTGATACCACTGCTCTGCAACTTTCTTCCATCCTTCTTCAGTGGAGGGGCACTGGAGGAGCTCCTCCTTGTATTCTTTGATGATGGCCTGCACCACTTCTCTGACAACAAAGCTGATGGTTCTGGGTGGCACCCTCCAGCCGTACTGCATGCTCCTGTAGGTGGTCCCTGAGGAGCCGTACTGCATGCTCATGTATGTGGTCCCAGGTGGCGCAGAGTGAGTGCCATCTTGAGCCCAGGTTTCAGGCTGGGTGGGAAGTTGGTGTTTGCCTTGGTCAACCTGGGTGTCAGGCGCTGCATAAGTTCGTCAAACATGGCTGGAGGCATCCTCATGAAGTTCTGGAACGCCCGAGTGTCTTTGTTCCTGAGCTCCACCAGCAGCTGGTTGTACAGTCCGTACTCTGCTCTTCTGGCGAACCATCTTCGTACTCAGATTCTTTTTGGGTGGCTCCTTTTCTTCCCGGAGTAGAGTTCACAGAGCCTGCAGATGGCTCTGCACTGTTGCAGAAGAATGGTGGCTGCTGAAAGGACTTTGTCACAATCCACGGTGGACATGACTTGATGCTGTCGAAGAGGAAGAGTCAGATGAAGGCTGCAGAGGTCTGCACAGCTTGGCTGCTGTTCTGAAAGTGAGATGCAGGCGAGTTGCTCCCCCTTTTTATTGGCAGTGTAGGTGTCCCTTTGCATCCTCTAGGCATCCTCTAGGCATCCTGCAGACATCCTTAATATCCGAGATAGGTCCCCTCTGTGAACATTTTCTCCGTTTTAAACGCTTTGTTTCCATTCTGCATCCGCGAGGCATCCGTTCTGCATCCGTTCTGTGTCCGTTCCGCTTCCTCCCTGCGTCCGAGCGGATGTGAGTTGCGCGGATGCGGAACGGATGCCTAGAGGATATAGCGGATGCGTAACAGATGCGTAGCGGATGCAGAACGGACGAACTGGATACATTTTCCCTGCAAAAGTTTTGGGCAGCCCAAAACTTTTGGAGCGGATGAAACGTCCATAAACGGATGCTGGACGTATAGAGAGGAAGCCAAACGGAGGCAGTGAGTACATCGCGTTTTCCAACGGATGGCAAGCTTTTTTGTCCGTTTTACATCCTCTTTGCATCCGTTGGTTCAGTGTGACATGGGCTTAAGAAATGAAGCCTGTTTTAGTGAAGCTCTTAAGAAATGGAGTGTGACCAAGCTGCCTGTTCCTCAAGAACAGAATTCATCCTCACCAAGCAGGAGAGAAATGATAAGAGGGTGCTGTAAGATTGTCTCCTTGAATCCCACTGTTTATGATCTTCTCAGATGAGTTGTATAAAGAAAAAGAGGGCCGCTCCTCAGATTTATAGCTGCCGTTAAATGGAAACCCGTAAGATATAAAGTGATTGCAAGAGGCTGGAGGATAAAGCCGCAACTAATGAAAGAACGTTTTCAAAAAAAAAAATTAATACATGAACATGATGGTGCATCTGGGTGAGATAAACAGGTTGCACAAAGAGCAGGGGGAAAGGTGCATAGCAGGTAGATGGACAGGAATATATCACTTTAAAATGTGAAGGTTTTTAAAGGAGTATAAATCCTGATGTGGTTTCTGAGGTTCGTGGGGCTCTATTACTGTTATGGTGTTTTAATGAGTTATAATAGAATTCTGATTGGAAGATGATAGATGGTAGATAGAGTGCACATGTTAGGTGACTTACATTCCTTTGATATTTGAATTATCCCTGAACTGAAAACTGACTGCTTTACCTGTGAATGACTGGGACTGCTTGTTTTTTGGACTTTCTTTAACGTTTATCAGAAATAAAAACCTACATTTACTGTACAGTGTACCTGTGTGCTGTGTGTGTGTTATTCTTCACTACTCTCTCTACATCTCCCTGTATGCGCTCATTCTCCGAATGGGGAATTACCTCAACAGCACAGATGGACAGGCAGACAGACGTATCCAAACACAGTCTCAGTAGGTACGTATGGTCGATAGAGACACTCCATAAAGGAGAATATTTTTAGCTCAGGATGGAAATGAGGGGTCCTTGGTGTTGGCTGAATTGGGTTATTTTCTCACAGACATTTCATGACCCAACTAGGTAACATCATCAGTGCTGGAAAGGAGGGGTTTTCCCCCTCTCAAATTATATTCTAGTGGTTTGCCTGTCAGTGTTGATGCGAGAGATCTTGGATACACTCCAAGAAAGCACCTCAATACCACAAGGAGATAGATAGATAGATAGATAGATAGATAGATAGATAGATAGATAGACAGACAGACAGACAGATAGATAATGATAGATAGATGATATATAGAGATAGATAGGTAGATAGACAGATAGATATTGATAGATAGACAGATACTGATAGATAGATAGATAGATAGATAGATAGATAGATAAAATAGATAGATAAAGAAGATAGATATAGATAGATGATAGATAGATGATATATAGTTGGATAGATGATAGATGTGGATGATAGGTAGAGATAGATAGATGTGAGATGATAGATGTAGATGATAAGATGATCGATAGATAGACAGATAGATAGATGATAGATAGATAGGTGGATGGATGGATGGATAGATAGACGATAAATAAAAGATAGATGATAGATATGGATGATAGAGATAGATGATAGATAGATGATAGATAGATGATAGATAGATGAAAGATAAATAAGTGGATGGGTGGATGGATAGATAGATAGATAGATAATTGTAGATGATAGATAGGTAGATAGGTGGATAAGTGGATAGGTGGATAGATAGATAGATAGGTAGATAGGTGCTTCAGGCAGACGGGGCTCGTCAACCTTGTAAGGTAGCCCGTCTAGGGGAAGGAAAACCCTGATTACAAACCTCCGCTGCCTTGTGGATCACCTGCGCACGGGAAAGTCTAAGGGAGTAAACCCTGAAAGAAAATCCGAAGTGGAGCCCCATAGGTGGTTGATCTCTGCACTGCAAGGTCTTCCGGCAACCCCTGCAGTCAAGCAGGCGCCAACTGTATCGGCATGCCTTTCCGTTGGATCCCGTCAGCAAGGTTAGAGAGGGGGGTCCTGGCGACTGGGCATTCTCAGGTCCTCCATATGTTCTGCCCAGGCTCGCATCCTGGAGAGGTCACTCCAGTGCTGCACTGCGGCAGCTCAACACGGGGAGACAGCAGATACCGGTTAAAAGTCCAAGCATATTGGCATCAGCTTGGACACCTTGGGCTGTCTCCTGTCGGTGGGAGGAATTCTAGGATTCCACTGGCCAGCTACCGCCCGCCTCAAGCTGGGCAGACCCCAGTCAATAAGGTGCTGGCCCGCCACGGTCTGCCTACTTCAGTGGGTGCCTGGAGTGTAGGAAAAACGGACTGTATACTTTGCACCAACGATTACGAATACTAAGAAATCAAAGCCGCCAGTGCTGAAACTGGCAACATGGAATGTGAGAACGATGTGTCCTGGCCTATCTTCCGACCTCCAAAAGATTGATGATTTCAGAAAAACCGCTATCCTCAATTGTGAATTAAAGCGATTAAAGGTTGACATAGCCGCACTGCAGGAGACACGACTCCCTGGTGTCGGCAGTATAAAGGAAAGAGATTACACCTTCTTTTGGCATGGGCAGGAACCACATGAGCACAGGCTCTATGGAGTCGGATTTGCTGTCCGGAACTCCCTCATAGAAGCTATAGAAGCACCATCCTCAGGCACACCACGAATCCTGTCACTCCGCCTCAACACCTCATCCGGACCGACAAACATCCTCAGTGTCTACGCCCCAACGCTCTGTTCTGCAGTAGAGGCAAAGGACCTGTTCTACAGGGAACTTGAGACGACGATACGGCAAATCCCTATAGAGGAGCACCTGTTTCTACTGGGTGACTTCAACGCCCGGGTGGTAGCGGACCACACCTCCTGGCCCCTTTCTTTGGGCCACTTCGGTGTCGGCAAGTTGAATGACAATGGCCAGCGTCTACTCGAGCTCTGCTCTTATAACAACCTCTGTGTCACCAACACCTTCTTCCCGACTAAGCCCCACCATAGGGTGTCGTGGAGACATCCCAGGTCTCGCGATTGGCATCAACTAGACCACATCATCACTCGAAGATCGCTTCTGAATCAAGTGCTTGTTACGCGCAGCTTCCACAGTGCCGACTGTGACACAGACCATTCTCTGGTCGCCAGCAAGATACGCCTCCTCCCCAAACGTGTTTACCGATTGAAGCAGAAGCCCCGGCCTCGCATCAATACAGTCGGAACCGCTATACCTGAGCTATGTGAACGCTTTGCCAGAACCATCAACGACGCCCTGGAAGACTGTCCAACAGATAGTGCCACGTTGAGGTGGAACCACATCCGTGAGGCTATGTTCCAGACTGCTCTCGATACTTTTGGCAGAAAACAAAGGAAACAAGAAGACTGGTTTGAGGCAGGAGCCGCTGTGATCGAACCCGTCATAGCTGTGAAGCGTGATGCCCTCCTTGCCTACAAGAGAGACCCATCTACTAAGACAATCGCAGCACTCTGTGCTGCTCGTAGCGATGCACAAAGGGTTGCTAGGTGCTGTGCAAATGATTACTGGCTTGATCTCTGCCAGAACATCCAGCTTTCTGCCGATCTGGGAAATGTGCGTGGAATGTATGAAGGAATGAAAAAGGCTTACGGTCCAAGCGCAATCAAGATCGCCCCACTCAAGTCAGTGGAAGGCCTAGTCATCACTGACCGCAGCAAACAGATGGAAAGGTGGGCTGAGCACTACCAGGAACTTTACTCGAGAAAGACCACTGTCACTGACTCAGCACTTGAGAAAACCCGAGTACTTCCCAGAATGGACGAGCTGGACGCCCCACCCACAATGGAAGAGCTTAGTAAAGCCATCGATTCCCTAGCCAACGGCAAGGCCGCAGGCAGTGACAACATCCCACCTGAAGTAGTGAAGATGGCAAAAGATAGCTCTCTCCTGGAACACCTACATGAACTCTTGCTACAATGCTGGGAGGAAGGAGCTATACCCAAAGACATGCGTGACGCCAAGATTATCACGCTGTACAAAAACAAAGGAGAAAGAAGTGACTGTAACAACTACTGTGGTATATCGCTGCTAAGCACTGTCGGTAAAGCCTACGCATGTGTTCTTCTCAACAGACTGCAAATTCTCGCTAATCGTGTCTACCCAGAGGCACAGTGCGGCTTTAGAGCCGCCAGATCGACCATCGACATGGTTTTCTCTGTAAGACAACTCCAGGAGAAATGCCGTGAGCAGAGACAGCCGCTTTATCTCGCCTTCATAGACCTAACCAAGGCCTTCGACTTGGTCAGTCGAGATGGACTGTTTGCCCTCCTCCAGCGCATTGGATGCCCCCCCAAGCTTCTGAGAATGATCGTGTCTTTTCATGATGACATGAATGGGACTGTCCAATTCGGTGGGTCGTGCTCTGAACCCTTCCCAATCAAAACCGGTGTCAAACAGGGATGCGTTCTTGCCCCTACACTCTTTGGAATATTCTTCTCCTTACTCCTCTCATATGTATTTGATGAGTCTGATGACGGCGTATTCATACGCACCAGGAGCAACGGTGGATTATTCAACATCGCGCGTCTGCGAGCCAAAACGAAAGTTACGAAAGTCCTCATCAGAGAATTACTTTTTGCAGATGATGCCGCCCTTGTTGCGCACTCAGAGGAGGCCCTGCAGCGACTTATTGATCACTTTGCAGCTGCATGCAACAAGTTTGGACTAACCATCAGTCTGAAGAAAACAGAGGTTATGTGCCAGGATGTCAGTGGTGCTCCAAGCATCTCCATTGGCGAACACACCCTCATGATGGTAGACAAATTCACCTATCTCGGTTCTACACTTGCGAATAACCTCTCTCTTGACTCTGATTTGAACACTAGGATTGGCAAGGCAGCAGCAGCAATGGCCCGCCTGAAAAAAAGAGTGTGGGACAATGTTATGCTGACTACCAACACAAAGATGCAAGTCTATCGGGCAGTTGTTTTGAGTACCCTCCTCTATGGCAGTGAAGCATGGACACTCTACTCTCATCAGGAGCGCAGGCTGAATGCCTTTCACCTTCGTTGCCTCCACAGACTCCTTCGTATCACCTGGCAAGATCATATAACCAATGATGACGTCCTGGCCAAGGCAGGGTTGCCAAGTATGTATGCCTTGCTGACAGCAAGACGCCTGCGTTGGTTGGGCCATGTCATCCGCATGGACGATGACTGTATACCTAAAAGCATGCTTTTTGGAGAGCTTGCCACCGGCACAAGGCGTATTGGACGCCCAGCTCTCCGCTACAAGGATGTCTGCAAGTGAGATCTTAAAGCTGGCGGATTCAACCCCTCTCAGCTCGAGACCATGGCCTCAAATCGCCAAGGTTGGCGAACAGCCACCAGGAACATCATCAAGGCAGCTGAGGAAAGAAGAAATATCCGATGGCGAGAAAAACGGTCACACAGAATGCAAAGGACGAGAGCGGTTCCACCACAGACTCAGCACATTTCATGTCCATTTCCATGACGCGAATTTTCCATGATCTCACAAGATCGACGGAGCCAACCAAAAAAAAAAGGTGGATAAATAGGTTGGTAGATTGGCAGACATGCAGGCAGGCAGGCAGAGACAGAGTTTCCATAGGAGAAAACTTAACCACGAGGAGGAAAGTCCCAAACTATGCCTCTCCATGGTTAAAATCATGTTCAGCTAACCCAACTTCCTGGACTGGCACAATCTCTACCCCAAAGTGAACCACATGGATTGTTCTGCCCATCCCTTGCTAAGTTGTTTGGCTGATAAGGGCCAAGCAGGCTCAGAAGCCACGATGCCCTGAATTTTGGCCCAGAGGGTGGAAGGAATCATGGAATGGAGGAGGCCACAAAAGAGCCTGGCTGGCTGATTGAAACCCTAGAAGAAAACATGCCACATCGCAGAAGCCCCTTCTTCTTTCCGAAGTGGCATTCTCTCATCCCCTCCTATCTGTCAGGCAAACAGGCTTCTATTCTTATTTCCCTGCTGATGTTGCATGTCTTTCACTCTACGGTTGTGCAGACATTCCTCTCCACAACTGACATGGAGTTAAAGGAACAAGGAGAAAAGGGCATGCAGATCCTGAAAATAAATGTGACAACTCTACAAGTTTTTCCCAAAGGTGCTTTTTTTTTTTCAAGAGGCCACTGGAAAACCTTCTGGTTTTTCCTTGAAGTCGTTTCACTTCTCATCCAAGAAAGCTTCTTCAACTCTGACTTGATGGAAGGGAAGGATTTATACTCCTTGCAGACAGCTGCAACCTTTTTAGAGGGCTGTTGAGGCCACTTGGAGGTTTATCTATGTCCTCAGCAGAGGTAGTATTTAGCAGGTTCTGACTGGTTCTGGAGAACCAGTAGCAGAAATTTTGAGTAGTTCAGAGAACCGGCCAATCCCATCTCTTCTCTGCCTTCCATTGTGTCCCAGCTGATTGGTTGAGTTTCTTTTGGTTGCCCTGCATAGGAGAATAGAGCTGGAAAGCTGGTTGGGGGGTGGGGTTGGGGAGGGAAGGGGGATTTTGCAAACACCACTCCCACCAAGCCATGCCCACAGCTGATTGGCTGCATCTTTGTTGGTTGCCTTGCACAGGAGAAAGGAGCTGGAAAGCAGGTTAGTGGGATGGGGAGAATGGAAATTTTACAGTATCTTTCCCCTGCCATGCCCACCAAGCCATGCCCACAGAACTGGTAATAAAAAATTTGAATCCCACCACTGGTCCTCAGGATCACCAGAGTGATGAAAATAGGTGTGGAGCCTCCTTGGAAGTGCTGAAAGGGCTGTGTTGTACACTGGAGATAGATGATGTTGTATCCCTCCCACTCTGTTGAGAGATGGCTGTTTAATTTGGACATAGATGACCTCTTTAACCCTCTCTGTCAAACCAGAGGGCCTCTCTTTCCAAAATGTGGACTTTTCTGTCTTCAAAAGAGCGGCCTTTGTCTTTGAAATGCAGGTGGACGGCTGAATCTGGGTTTGTTCTCCTATGTTGTACCATGCATTTGGGAAGTGGCTGTTTTGTTTCCCCAGTGTACAGATCTGCATGTGTCTCACTGCATAGAAACATCTACAGAGTTAGCCAGCTCCAGAGGACTCTCTTTCTTCTTCCCAAAGACACAGCTTGAGAAGAAGACCCACCTTCATCTGGGAAGCTGAAAGTCCTCCAACATGACCACAGCTGTTTTGTACAAAGAGAGAAAGCTCCAGAGAGATTCCTGCCTCCAGATCTCCTACCAGATGTCTCATGAAGCTGAAATGATAGCTGTTGTCCTGTCTTATTCTACACGAACAATGGAGAGGCCACCTTGGCAAGAAGATGGCCAGGAACTGCATTTTTGGATGTGTGGTCCAGAAGTGAAGCATGTTCTCCAGAGAGAGAGCAGGAGGGGGGGGAGAGGGAGGGAGAGAGAGGGAGGGAGGGAGGGAGGG
>BLBF01000080.1:1940141-1953338 GCA_015471245.1 Laticauda colubrina | reverse complement strand
GAGAGAGAGAGAGAGAGAGAGAGAGAGAGAGAGAGAGAGAGAGAGAGAGAGAGAGAGAGAGAGAGAGAGAGAGAGAGAGAGAGAGAGAGAGAGAGAGAGACCTCAAAAGAGCTTTGGAGCTCTGAGAAGCTCAAAGAAAAAAAAAATGAAGCCCGCCTTGGAACTGCTCACCAATCTAAGGGATTCTGCAAAAATCCTTGAAAGCTTCTGACATCTCCTCGTCCCTGGTGTCCTGACATCTCCATGAGAAATGGGGAAATGTGAAATAATGGGATATATCAGAGAGCAACTTAATAAGCCCACTGCATCAGAGCAGAGACTTATTTTGCTGGCTTGGCTAAAAGGGATTTTGGAGACCGCAAGGCAGCATCAGGAGAAGATGCTGGGCCAAAATGTAACCTCATGCAGTTTCCTGCAGGAAGTTTTCCTGGCAGAAGATCAGAGCCTGGGGAAGAAGAATGGGTGCCTCTTTTTCCCCAGCTGATCTGGCTTGTGTTCATTCGCGCAAGCCTTTCATCCTGTGTCTCCAGGACCTTGTGATTTCTTTTACAAAAGGAACATATGCTAAAGGTTTAACCCCTTCTTCCAATGTACCTGCTAATCAGACACACCGTTCTTTTCCAGATGTGCCTTTGCAATCACAAGTGTTAGAAAGATTGGGTGTTCCAACAAGCCCATAGGAGATATGGATTAGAACATAAAAGATAAAAATAATGAGGTTGGAAGGGACCTTGCAGGTCTTCAACTCCAACCTCCTGCCCAAAGTGGAGACCCTAAAACAGGGGTTTCAAACTGGTGGCCCACGGATGCTCCGTGATGGGGGGAAAACGTCACTGTATGTCACGTGATGGCAACGTGATGTGGCAAGTTTGACACCCATGCCCTTATGTATAATATTATTATACAGGTAGTCCTCATCATACATCTGAGCCCCAAGTTTCTGATGCTAAGCAAGACAGTGATGAAGTGAGATTTGCTCCGCTTTAGGACCTTTCTTGGCACAGCTGTTCAGTGAATCACTGCGGTTGTAGTAAGGCCATACCTGGAATGCTGCATCCATTTTTGATCACCACATTACAGAAAGGATGTTGAGACTTTGGAAAAAGTGCAGAAAAGAGTAAATAGGAGGATTAAAAGCCTGGAGACAAAAACATATGAAGGAACAGTTGCAGGATTTTGGTCTGGCTTCTCTAGAGAAAAGAAGGACTGGAGGGACATAATATCAATATTCCAGTATTTAAGAGGCTGCCACAAAGAAGAGGGGGGTCAACTTTCTTTCCCAAGTACCTGAAGGCAGGACAAGAAACAATGGATGGAAACTAATTAAGGAGAGAGTAGAGTGGAGTCGAGTCGAATATAGAATAGAATATGAATTAGGAATAGAATAATAGAATAGAATAATAGAATAAAAGCCACTGGAGGCTTTTAAGAAGAGACTGGACAGTCATTTGTCTGAAATGGAATAAGGACTCCTGCCTTGTGTAGTGTCATGCCCCTTTTGGAGTCTGAATCGAGGAGGAAGATGAACAGCTGACAGCGAGTGGGAGTGTGGCTCTCTTGGCTGTGGAGGAGGCTGGGGAAGGGCAAAGTCTGGCTGGGCAGAGCAGGGGAGAGGTAGAACAAGGCAGAGGGAGTTCAGAGGAAGACCCTGGCCCACCCCCTTTTCATCCTAGGGCATGCAGGGAGGAATGATGAAGAGAGCAACATGGGTTGCGTGGCTTATGGGGGAGGAAAGGGCCCTGATTCCCTTCATTAGCTGCAGCTAGGAACACAGGGTTTAAAAAAGGCAAACTGCATGCGGCAGGCTGTTGGGAGCAAATGTGACTTTATTTTGCATTGTCGTAGCTTATCTGTGTTCCTGGCATCTTCCCAACTGTGAGTTTTGCCATGCTTTCAAATCTGAAATTCTTGCTCCTGCCCTGCTAAACTAATAACTTCAGTTTGGCTTGTTTGGACTTCAAGTTACAGTTTGTGTGTACCTTGTTTTGGACTGATTTTTTTTTACAGTCCAAGGCTGTTGCTGGGAGAGCTTTTTTCCAGCCCAGAAGGTAACCTGGACATTGGGGGCAAAGTTGGAGCTAATAAAGGGACTCCTACTGATTGTCTGACTGTATTGCTTTTGTGCTATGCCCCTTTGGGTCATCACAAGCAGGGGGTTGGACTAGAAGACCTCCAAGGTCCTTTCCAGCTTCATTCTGATCAATTGATTGATCGATTGTTCAGTGAGTAGCACACCTGTTAGGTGACTCTGGATTCCCCATTGACTTTGCTTTTAGAAGGTCACAAAAGGGATCACATAACCCAGGAACACTTCAACCATCATAAATACAATTCAGTTTTCAAGCCTCTGAATTTTGAACATACGACCATGGGGAAAGCTGTAACAGTCATAAGCATGAAAAACGGTCATCAGTTGCTTCTTCAGTGCCATTGTAATTTCAAATGGCCATTAAATGAATAATTGTACCTGGGTGACTTCCTGACCTGTCTTCACTTGAGGAAGCACCGGTGCATTTAGTGGAATTTACTCCTAGATCAGGGCTGGGCTACTACCAGTTCACCCTGGTTCGGGCAAATCGGTTGCGAACTGATTTTTTTTTTTTTTTTTTATGGCCGGTTCAGCAAACCGGCAAATCCCACCCTTGGCTGGCCCAGTCCACCCCTCCTATCAACTCATAAAATATTTCTCTGGTCTTTTTAGAGTTGCCAACAAAAAGAAAGGAGGGAGCAGTGCAGCAGCTTGCAAAACTGAAAGTGCATTCCATAAATGTTTTCAAAGATAGTAACTAGGTGACTGAAGTTTCCGCCAGGAAAAATTCTAACTGGGGAGCCTGATTGATGACTCTGGGCTATGGATGTTTCCCATTGGAGAATATGAATTATGATACACCCAAGGGATGAGGGGAAACCAGGGTGACAATGAATTACGTGTCTCAGAGTTGGCTACACCCAGGCAGTACCGGCATGTTTGCTCCTAATAAATCTTTAAGGTTTGAAAATCTAACTAGAGACATGATTTAAATGGCGGTAACTGCCGGAGCCCTGACACTTCCTCTCCCCTCCCAGGAGTCTCCATGTGACCTGTTTTGGATCCCAGGTAAGTGCAGGGCCTGCAAGGAGATGTAGGGAGGGTGAAAATCAGGACTCCCGGAAGTTCAGGCAGACCAGAAATGGGCCTGTTAACAACTTCCAGAGCACCTCTGGAGCCCAGGGAGGGCAATAACGCCTCTCCCCGCTGTAGTGCAGGAGGCTGACTAGGCCATGCCCACCATGGCCACAGTCACCCAGCAACCGGGTAGAGATCCCATTGCTAAAATTTTTGAAGCTCACCCCTGTGTTAGGTGTCAACTCATAAAACATTTTGTACACATGTTTTATAATTGACAACAGAAAGAAGAGGTGGGGAGTTTCAAAGAGCAGTTGGCCCTGTGGAATCGAAAGTACATTCCATTCATATTTTCTTCAGAGACTGATTCGAAGACTGAAGCTTCTGATGGGAAAAAAATCTAATTGGAGAGCATGATTGATGACTCTTGGCTATGGATGTTTTTCATTGGATGATATACCCAGAGGGGTGGGGGTGGGGAAAGCAGGATCAAGGGCGACAATGAATTACGTATCTCAGAGTTGGCTGTGCCCAGTTAGTGCCAGACATAGAACAGTAGCTTCAAATAAATCCTCTTTAGTTTTGGGAGTGTGGCTTGAGGCTCATGATTTAATTGGAGTAATTGTCGGAATACTGACACTAGGTCCATAAGGGAGTAGGATTGTGGTCTGATTGCCTCCTGAATTGTCCTTTCACCAGTAATTCAATTATGATTCTGTTAGTGGCTAAGAGCCTGGCTGAAAGGTTTTTCTTTATAAATCTCAACTCTCTGAGATCAAATTGCTCCTTTTGAGGAAGTTTTTTTTTGAAAAAAATCCTTGCTCATTTCGTGTTTTACATTGTGCTCAATTGCATAACCATCTAAATGGTTGGTAGCAAAGGAGTTCCTAAAGACTAGGAATGAAAACTGTATTAAAGAATCAGTTTCCTCCTTCCCTCCTCTCCTTTCTTCCTTTATAGAAAAAAAAAATAATAATTCCAAGCTGGAATTATTATTATTCTTTTGCATAAAAACTGAATCCAATCTTTAACAATGCGCCTCCACCATGGAATAATTGCAGAGCTGCGAGTAACCTTTGGAAATAATATATTTTAATTCTCTCTTTGCAGCAGAATTGGAACAGTGTATGTATGTGTGTGTGTGTGTGTGTGTGTTTCCATTTGTATACTTGTGTGTCTCTCCTTGTGCGTGTTTGAAAACTTGCATATATGTATGTATTTTGGACTGCATAATACTCTCGTTTTCATCCATCAACAAAACAAAGAATTCCTCTTGAAACACAGTCTCACCTGGGAAATGCCCTTGATATATTTGCATGCACCTTAACTACTCATTAAATAATTGATTTACAAGGAATATTAATGAACTCGGAGACCCTGGCACAATCTTCGGCTCAAAATTAGCGGTTCCCTCCAGAGTTGAGCTAAGAAAGTAACATGAGGCAGATTAGAGAGGAAAAAAAGAAATCATTTAGACAAGAATTTCCTGTCCCACCTGAACCTTGTTTGATCAGGAAGCTCTATCTGGGTTTGTGTGGAATGTCCAACACTTAAATAAACCAGAATACTCCAATCTAGCACTCTCTATACCAAATACATGATGTAAAAAAGAGATTGAGGATCTGGAAAGAGTGGAGAGAAGAGCAACAAAGAGGATGAGAGGTCTGGAGGATAAAACATATGAAGAACGGTTGCATGAACTAAGTATGTCTAGTTTAATGAAAAGAAGGAGTAGCAGTCTTCCAGTATTTGAGGAGCTGCTACAAAGAAGAGGGAGTCAAGCTATTTTCCAAAGAGGGCAGTCCAAGAAGCAATGGGTGGCAAGTCATTAAGGAGAGAAGCAATCTAGAATTAAGGAGGAATTTTCTGACAGTGAGAACAATTAACCAGTGGAACAGCTGGCCTCCAGATATTGTGAATGCTTCAACACTGTATTTTTTTAAAAAAAGAAGAGATTGCCTGGAATGATATACTGTAGTATTTCCTGTTTGAGCAGGGGGTTGGACTAGAAGACCTCCAAGGTCCCTTCCCACTCTGTTATTCGATTCTATTCTACTATACCAATTGCATAGGTATATGTGATGATCAAAAGGGGTGTGGCACAAAGGCAGCAAAGTCACAAAAATAGGTAAAGTCCCTTTAATTCCTCCAACTTATCCTCCAATGTCCAATTATCATCGGCTGGAGAAAAAACTCTAGAACAGTTTTTAAAGGGAAGAAATTCAGTCCTACCCCAGAGTACATAGAAATTATAAATAAAAACCAACACAAACCACCGGCTGAGGCAAGTAATGAGACAGGGCAAGATAAGGAATTGCAGACTTCAAAAGTTAACAAAACACCCATGGTTGGGAGGACGCCAGAACCCAGATAAGATTTGACAAAGATAATTCACACTTTGCTTCCAGCAAGTTCATGTGTGCAAACATCCTCTTTGTCCTGTTTTCCCAGCTGCAGCTAATGAAGGCAATCAGGGCCTTTTTCTTCTCTGTAACCCATGTTGCTCCCTTATCCGTTCCTCCCTGCATGCCCTAGGATGAAGAGGGGTGGCCCTGGGTCTTCCTCTGTGTGTCCAGCTGGACTGTGCCCTTCCCCAATTTCCTCCACAGCCACCGGAGCCACAGTCCCATTCCCTGTCAGCTATTCCACCTCCCTCTCAGAATCAGACTCCAACAGGGACATGACAGGTATAGGTATAGAACAGGTAACATCTGGCTCAACAATATTAACTGTGACAAGTGTGCAAATGCAGGGGTCCCTGGGCTGCAGACTGGTATCTGTCCATGGTCTATTAGAACCACCCAGCAACAGGTGACCAAGAAAAACTTCATCTGTGCTTGTGCAGGATCTAGATTGCGCATGAAACCATCCTGCCCTCCATCTATGGAAGGCAAGTTTCCTTTTGAAACTGTCCTAGTAGACCGTGACTTAAATAAGAGCCATCCATGTGCTGCAGCTGCCAAAAAGCCCAATGCAATCCTAGGCTGCATAAACAGAGGGATAGAATCAAGACCACATGAAGTGTTAATGCCTTTTTGTAAGGCCTTGGTAAGGCTACACTTGGAAGACTGCATCCAGTTTTGGTCGCCACGATGTAAAAAAAAGAGGTTGAGACTCTGGAAAGAGTGCAGAGAAGAGCAACAAAGAGGATTAGGGGACTGGAGGGTAAATATATATGAAGTATGGTTGCTGGAATTGGGTATGTCTAGTCTAGTGAATAGAAGGACCAGGGATGTAGAAGTATTCCAGTATTTGAGGGGCTATCACAGAGAAGAGTGAGGTCAACCTATTCTCCAAACCAGGGGTCTTGAAACTTGACAGTTTTAAGACTTGCGAACTTCAACTCCCAGAATGCCTCCTCCAGTGATGTTAGCTCAGGAATTCCTGGGAGTTGAAGCCCACAAATTTTAAAGCTGTTCAAGTTTCAAGACCCTTGCTCCAGACCATCTGAAGACAAGACAAGAAATAAGAGATGGAAGGTTGTTAAAGAGAGATACAACCTGGAATTAAGGAGAAATGTCCTAACAGTGAGAATAATTAATCAGTGGACTAATTTGCTTCATGGAGTTGTGGGTGCTCCATCACTGGAGGCTTTCAAGACAAGACTCAACAATCTCTTGATCAGGATGGTAGAAAGTCTCCTGCTTTGAGGAAGGGTTGGACTAGAAGGCCTCTGAGGTCCCTTCCTGAGGATTCAAGATGCATTGGTCATGAAAACCTCATGATTCCCTATCAGCACAACTAAAGAGAGTGTGATGACCCAAAAGGGCATGGCACAAAAGCAACACAGTAATATAATCAGTAGGAGTCCTTTATTAGCTCCAACTTTGCCCCCAATGTCCAGGTTACCTTCTGGGCTGGAGACAAACTCTCCCAGGAACAGCCTTTGGCTGCAGAGAATCAAGTCCAAAACAAGGTCAACAAAAACTGTAACTATAAGTACAATCAAGGCAAAAGGAGGTAATTAGTCCAGCAGGACAGGAAAAGGAATTCCAGATGTGAAGGAATGGCAAAAACTCAACATGGTTGGGAAGTTTCCAGGAACACAGATAATCAAAGTCAACACAAGGTAAACTCACATTTGCTCCCATCAGTTGCCGCACTCAGCATGCATCTTTTTAAAACTCTCTTCCCAGCTGTGGCTAATGAAGGGAATCAGGGCCCTTTCCTCCCCCATAAGCCACCAACCCACCTTGCTCTCTTCTCCGTTTCTCCCTGCATGCCCTAGGATGAAGAGGGGGTGTGCCTGAACTCCCTCTCCCTTATTCTACTTCTCCTCTGCTCTGCCCAGTCAGACTTAGCCCTTCCCCCGTTTCCTCCACCGCCAACAGAGCCACACTCTCGCTCCCTATCAGCTGTTCGTCTTCCTCCTTGGATTTTGACTCCAACAGGGGCATGACAGAAAGTTGGGGATTATATTATTTTTTTTGTGTGTGTGTTTGTGTGTCAAACAAACCTGAGGGTGTCAGTTTGAGGCAGGTTGGAGTCTTGGAAACTGTGAGAGGCAAACAATCTGAGCTTGTATATGGCAGTTTCCTGGGCTGACCTGGACATTCTAGAGGTGATGTTTACAGCTGTTTTTCTCTCCAAATGGAAAATTGGCTGGGAGAATTCACAGGAACTCTCAGGCATGAGTGGCCATGAAAGCCTTGTGGGAAAATGATGGCCATCATTGACATTCATAGGAGCTGTTGGCCCGACTTCATAAAGCCTTCATCACCTTTTAATATTACAGCAGATACAGTTCAGTGCAATTGGGAAAGCAATTTATAGCAACTGCTGAATAGGCATGAGGCCAGGTGGATGGGGGTGGAGGGTGGGGGTCAGGAGCCTGCATGGAGGAAGGGAGTGAGTGCCCATGGAGCAAGGCCTGGAAACTTCTCAGCCAGCATGTCCTGTGGTTAGGAGAAGGCAGTTTGAGCTCCTGTTGGAAGAAATATCTCCATAAAGACGTATCTGTTTACCGTGGCCAGATTGTGGCATTTGAGACACACACTGCTCTGTGGGCAGAAAAGGATTGTGTATGACATTTGCAGGGTTTTCAAGCAGAACGTGACAGCCGCCTGTCTGAATTGATGTTAGGTCTCCTGCTTGAGCAGAGGGTTGGACTAGTCCAGGGGTCGCCAACCTTTTGGACCTCAGGGACCACCAAACTCATAATTTTAGATCCCAGGGACCACTAACTGGTTCTTTGGGTGTGGCCTAATTTGTGAGTGTGGCTTAGTGGTCATGTGACTGGCTGGGCACAGCTTGTATGTAAATATTATAAATATTTATATAAATATTGATTTTTTTTTTTTACAAAAAAAGAGCAACTTTTACCCAAAATCAGGCAAAGCGGGCAGGCAGATTGAGTTGCTCACAGAATCACAGATTCATTGAGAGATCTATCTATCTGCCATCGGCTAGCTCAGTCTGTCACATAAAATTTGCTTGCAAGCAAACTCACAAAATTAACTCACAACACACCATGTATGTAAATATTGAATTTTTTTATATGAAAAAGCAACTTTTATCCAAAATCAGTCAAAGCAGGCAGATTGAGTTGCTCACAGAATCATTCAGCGATCTGTCTATCTGCCATCAGCTAGCTCAGTCTCTCAAATTTTCTTGCTGTGAGTCTGCACTGAATTTGCTTGCAAGCAAACCTTCGCTCCTAAGGGAGATTCGGATGTACTTAAAGCAGAGCTGAAGATCTAAAGACTAGCTAGAAAGCAAGAAATCCAACCATTTCCTGCTTTCTAGCTAATCTAAATCTCCCGGCACAGCAGAACAGATGATGGTCGGAAAAAGGGAAAATAGCAACTTAGCAGACAAGTTTGCTGGGTAAGTGAGTGGCTGGGGAGGGTTCCCGGGGGCCATGTGGGCTGATCAGCCTTGTGTTTCTGCACAGCCTGGATTTATTGCTTTGGGAGGGAGCTCTGGGGGTGACATTTCTCTGAGGCCCATCAAAATTTTCTCACGGCCCACCAGTGGGCCGCAGCCCACCGGTTGGCAACTGCTGGACTAGAAGACCTCTTAAGGTCCCTTCCAACCCTGTGGTTCTGTCATCCTGTTTATTAACCCGTGGAAATGAATTGACTCCATAAGTTGTGGACGCTCCATTACTGGAGGCTTTTAAGAAGAGATTGGATAGCCACTTGTCTGAAATGGGATAGGGTCTCCTGTTTGAGCAGGGGGTTGGACTAGATGACCTCCAGCGATATTCTGACTAACCTTCTGACAAGCAAAATCCATGGGGAAAGAAGATTCACTTAAACAACCGTGTGACTATCTTAACAACTGCAGTGCTTCACTCTAGCAAGAAAGGTCATAAAATAGGGCAGAACCTCTTAACAACTGTCTCTCTTAGCAACAGAAATTGTGGCAGTAAGTTGAGGATTATCCATACTTTGTTAGGGCCCATCTGGTCTCTCTGGTTATGATGGAGAAATAAAATTCAAAATAAGGCAAGCCACTCCAACTGTGTTTTCCCCAAGATAAGACCCTGTCTTGTATTTTTTTGCCCCCCCCCCCCCCCAAAGGCACCAGGTCTTATTTTGGGGGGATGTCATCCACTGAGTAACCTCACTTGCGTGCATCACTCCTGGCCTCCTAAGTATGAATTGGGCTGCCGAACCTCATGTTACAGCGGTGTCATCCATTCACCTTAATATTTTAAAAGCCCATTATCTGCACATTTGCCAATGTAGCTGAGGTGTTGACCTTAATTATGGAAGCCCACTTGATACATTTGGAGTGATTGTGGTCTCTTGACCTCTCCTATATCCCAGTTTTAATGGGCTAGGGAAAATGGGAGGAAGGAGTATTGTGTTCAGAACATCCATTATTAGTAAAAGGGCTTATAATTTCTAGATAGTTGGGTATGAATTAGTAAGTAGACTTTGGATGAGATTGTTCTGGCTTGCAAAGATCAGTGTATGACTGAACAGAATAACAGGATAATACAGTTGGAAGGGACCTTGGAGGTCTTCTAGTCCAACCCCCTGCTCGAGCAGTAGACACTGTTGTCAACCCTGGAGCTGGCCTGACTGAGGCCATTTTGAGACTTCAGTGCTGACACACCAGAGAAGAGGGATAGGGAGTGGGGAATAGAGATGGTTGGGGTGTTGTAGCCAAAACAAAATGCTTTCTTGTGGGAACTGTTAGGAATGTGAGTCATCTAACAGTTGGGTTGGAAAATATATAAACCAGGACAGACATTTTAAGAATGAATACAAACAGCATCTGGTTTGAACAAAGTATGTTTCTAATTCATGGTTTCAGCTTCCACTGATTGATAGGACAGTTCTGAACCTGTTGAATGATGGCCCCAGATGGGGTTAATATTTGTAGGGCTGAGAGTGTTGTGAGAGTCAGTTGGCAAGTCAAGGAAGAGCCAAGGAGTGGAGAGAAGACAGGTGAATCTCATAGTAGCATATGAATGGTGAATGGACAGAAGGATGGATGGAGGTTTTCAAAGCATTCAATGAACACAGAATACAGAATGACAGAGTTGGAAGGGATCTTGGAGGTCTTCTAATCCAACCCCCTGTTCAGGCAAGAAGAAGAACAGCTGCAGAATTTTGGTTTGGCTAGTCTAGAGAAAAGAAGAAGTAGGGGGTGACATGATAGCAGTCTTCCAATGTTTGAGGGGCTGCCCCAAAGAAGAGGGAGTCAAATTATTCTCCAAGGCACCAGAGGGCAGGACAAGAAACAAAGAATGGAAACTATTAAAGGAGTGAAGCAAGCTGGAATTGAGGAGTAACTTCCTAACAGTGAAGACAATTTAACCAGTGGAACAGCTGGACTCCAGAAGTTGTGAGGGCTTCAACACTGGAGGTTTCTGAGAAGAGATTAGACAACCATTTGTCTGAAATGCTATAAGGTCTCCTGCTCAAGCAGGGGGCTAGACTAGAAGACCTCCAAGGTCCCTTCCAGCTCCATTATATTCTATTTCAGACAAATGGTTGTCCAATCTCTTCTTAAAGTCTTCCATTGTTGGAGCACCCACAACTTCTGAAGGCAAGTTGTTCCACTGATTAATCATTTTAACTGCCAGGAAGTTTCTCCTCAGTTCTAGGTTGCTTCTTTCCTTGATTAGTTTCCATCCATTGCTTCTTATCCTGCCTTCATGTGCTTTATAGAATATGTTGACCCCCTCCTCTTTGTGACAGCCCCTCAAATATCAGAATGCTGCTATCATGTCCCCCTTAGTCCTTCTTTTCATCAAACTAGACACACCCAATCCCTGCAACCGTTCTACATATGTTTTAGCCTTCAACCCCCTCATCAGCCTGGTTGCTCTTCTCTGCCCTCTTTCTAGAGTCTCAACATCTTTTATATATCGTGGCAACCAAATCTAGGTAGCATACTCAAAAGGAGAGACATCATCCTGCCAATAAAAGTGCGTAGAGTCAAGACTATGGCTTGCAGTGCATGGCTGTGAAAGTTGGACCATAAGGAAGGCTGAGCACCAAAGAATGGAGGCCTTTCAACTCCGGGGATGGAGGAGAAGACTCCCTTGGATTGTCAAGGTGATCCCACCAGTCAGTCCTACAGGAGATCAACCCTGACTGCTCTTTGGAAGGCTAGATCCTGAAAGTGAAACTCAAATACTTTGGCCACCTAATGAGAAGGAAGGAAGGACTCACTGGAGAAGAGTCAAGTGCTTGGAACAATTGAGGACAATAGAAGAAGAAGGGGATGGCAGAGAATGAGGTGGCTGGATGGAGTCACTGAAGCAGTCAGTGTGAGCTTAAATGGACTCCAGAAGATGGTAGAGGACAGGAAGGCCTGGAGCAACATTGTCCATGGCATCTCAATGGTCAGACACGACTTTGCAACTAGCAACAACAACAACAACTCAAAACTGGATGCAGTATTCCAACTTGGGAAACTGTGCAAAACCGTTTTGCTTTTGATATTACAGGCTGATTTGAATGCCGTTCCTTGGAGGAAGCTTTAGAAAGCAGGATTTAGCCATTTCTAGATGAAATGGGAGAAAGACCATCTCTCACCTGCTGTTTGGGCCTGTTGGGAAACCTCCTTGGAATATGACACAAACAACCATCGCTGCGATTCTTCAATCACCAGAAAAAAAAACTCTCAACAGGCAGCTGAATCAGGCCCTGAGGAATGAGCCCATCCCGATGGCAACCGCTCTAAAAGAAGGGATGAAAAGTTTGCCTTGAAGAGAAGCCAACTCTTGTCATCTTTACAAGCTAATTGGTTGCCAAATCAAAGGTAACATGTTTTGTTGTCACAGAAATCACAATCTTTCCCAGCTTCGGCTTCAGCAGAGAATGACCCCAATCAGCTTGGCTCATCCCAGACCTCGCCAAGAGAATAATAAAACAAGCTTCAGTAAAGCAAGTTAACCCATGTCTTGCTTTCTTTAACAAAGGCAGAAGGGATCTGGGCAGGGGTGGGATTCAAAAATCTCAGCAACCAGTTCTTTTCCCAGTTACTGGTGGGCGTGGCCTACTGCAACTTCTGGGAGGGCCATTTTTCACCTTCCCCGGAGTCTGGAGGCTTCTCTCGGGCCTCTGGGAGGGCAAAAATGGCCTCCCCCAGGCTCTGGAGGCCCTCTGGAAGCCAGAAACAGGCCCGTTTCCAGACTTCTGGAACTTCTGGTTCAGCCCATTTTCTGCCCTCCCAGAGCCTCTGTGTGGGCCCTGCACTTACTTGCATCCAAAATGGATGTGTGGAGTCCTTGGTGCTCCCTGAGCTTGTTTGTTTCCTTGCAGACATTTCATGGCCCAAATAGTCACCCTCCTCCCTGCTAGCACTGGTGATGTTACTGACTGGTACCAAAGGTGCATTTTTCAAGAGGCTTTTCATCTTTCTTTCTCTTTCTTTCTCTTTTGTGTCACATCCTTCTTCAGCTTATTGAATCAGAAGCGAAACGTCTTCAAAGAAAAAGCCAGAAAGTCCAGTTGCCTCTTGAAAAAACACCTTTGGGACAACCAGACCTGGATTGCTGAGAATTGTTGTATATAAGAAAACCACCAAAATCAAGAGCACCCAAGGACCCCATAGTCCTACTCCTTCTCTTCTTCTCTCCTTCCTTCCTTCCTTCCTTCCTTCCTTCCTTCCTTCCTTCCTTCCTT
>BLBF01000080.1:1927701-1940131 GCA_015471245.1 Laticauda colubrina | reverse complement strand
CTTCCTTCCTTCCTTCCTTCCTTCCTTCCTTCCTTCCTTCCTTCCTTTTTTATTTATTTATTTTGATTTGATCGCTTACAACATGGGTATAAATATATATATAGTCATGAATATAGGTATAAGTATGTACAAAGTTATGAATACATGAAATGGATACAAATAAGAAAAATAAAAGAAACAATAACACAGAGACGGTAGGCATGTTGGTGCGCTTATGCATGGCCCCTACGGACCTCTTAGGAAAGGGGTGAGGTCAATAGTAGACAGTCTAAGGTTAAAGTTTTTGGGGTTTGGGGAAGAAACCACAGAGTCAGGTAGAGGATTCCAGACATTGACCACTCTGGTGCTAAAGTCGTATTTCCTGCAATCAAGTTTTCTGCAATTAACCTTGTGTTTGTATCAGTTGCTTGCTCTTGTATTGTTATGGTTGAAACTGAAGTATTCATTGACAGGTAGGACATTGCAGTGTATGATTTTATATACCATACTTAAGCCCATGTCACACTGAACCAACGGATGCAAAGAGGATGTAAAACAGACAAAAAAGCTTGCCATCCATTGGTTAATGCGATGTATCCGTTCTTTACTCACTGCCTCCGTTTTTCATCCTCTCTATTCGTCCAGCATCCGTTTATGGACGTTTCATCTGCTCCAAAAGTTTTGGGCTGCCTAAAACTTTTGCGCGGAAAATGTATCCAGTTTGTCCATTCTGCATCCGCTACGCATCCATTACGAAACCGTTATGCATCCGCTATATCTGCTAGGCATCCGCTGCGCATCCGCGGAACTCGCATCCACCCGGACGCAGGGAGGAAGCAGAACGGATGCGGAACAGATGCAGAATGGATGCAGAATGGATGCAGCACGGAAACAAAGCATTTAAAGCGGAAAAAACGTTCGCAGAGGGGATCTATCTCGGATATTAAGGATGTCTAGAGGATGCCTAGAGGATGCCTAGAGGATGCCTAGAGGATGCAAAGGGACACCTACACTGCCTATAAAAAGCGGAAGCAACTCGTCTACATCTCACTTTCAGACCAGCAGCCCACCTGTGCAGACCTCTGCAGCCTTCATCTGACTCTTCCACTTCCACAGCATCCAGTCATGTCCACCGTGGATCGTAACAAAGTCCTTTTGGCAGCCACCATCCTTCTACAACAGTACGAAGCCACCTACAGGCTCTGTGAACTCTACTACGGAAAGAAAAAGAGGCGGCCAAGAAGCCTCTGGGTACGAAGATGGTTCGCCAGAAGAGCAGAGGACGGACTGTACAACAAGATGATGGTGGAGCTCAGGAACGAAGACACTCGGGCGTTCCAGAACTTCATGAGGATGCCTCCAGCCATGTTTGACGAAGTTGTGCAGCGGCTGACACCCAGGTTGACCAAGGCAAACACCAACTTCCACCCCAGCCTGGAACCTGGGCTCATGGTGGCACTCACTCTGCACCACCTGGCCTCAGGGACCACCTACAGGAGCATGCAGTACAGCTGGAGGGTGCCACACAACACCATCAGCATTGTGGTCTGAGAACTGGTGCAGGCCATCATCGAAGAATACAAGGAGGAGCTCCTCCAGTGCCCCTCCACTGAAGAAGGATGGAAGAAAGTTGCAGAGCAGTGGTATCAGAAGTGGAACTTCCCCCACACCGTTGGAGCCATAGATGGCAAGCACGTGGCCTGCAAAGCTCCAGCCAAGTCGGGGTCCACTTATTTCAACTACAAGGGCTTCTTCAGCATCATCCTCTTCGCCATGGTCGATGCTGACTACAAGTTCATGTACATCGATGCTTCAAGCTACAGCTCATCTTCAGATGCCCAGGTATACAATGCCAGTCACCTCAAGGAGGGACTGGAAGGCAACCTCATCGTGGGCTTTCCAGATCCAGACTCCCTGCCCAACGACACGCAAGATGTGCCCTACTTCATCGTGGGGGATGACGCCTTCTCCCTCAGAACCTACCTCATGAAGCCATACACTTCCAGACTCCTGACCCGTGAAGAGAGGATCTTCAACTACAGGCTGTCCAGGGCAAGGCGGGCGGTGGAGAATGCCTTTGGCATCCTGGCCAACAGGTTCCAGGTACTTCTCACCACCATGCAGCATCGGCCACAGACCGTGAGGAGCATCGTGGAAGCTTGGTGCATCCTGCACAATCTCATGCGCACCCGCTACCCAGTGTTGCAGAACAGGCTCGTGGACCTCCAGCAAGGCAATGGGGACATGGAGCCTGGGGAATGGAGGCAAGGGCGAAACCTGATCGACACTGAGGATGTGCAAGGCCCCAACAGAGCCTCACGTGAAGGGAAGAAGCAGCGCAACCTCCTGAAACACTGGTGCAACTCCCCAGCTGGAGCGGTGGAGTGGCAAGACAGGATGGTAGATGCTTAATGGATGCTTCCTTCAACCTGTCTCATCACACGGATGAGATTGGGCCATGTATGTTGGGTGGGCCTACAATGAACAGGGCGTTTAATAAAGAGTTGTGTTTGTATTGACATGTGTGGATGATTGATTACATTATTATTGATAATAAAGGGCCATAGCTGTGGCACCTTGGAGGGTGGACCATACAGTCCCACTATGCTTGCACTGGAGGTTTATCTATCTGACAGCTATTACCCATCCCACAGGTATCCCTGCCCACCCCACTGCTATCTTAACCCATCCCACAAGCTTGCAAAGGCTTAAGCCAATTCTAAAAGTTTCCACCAAGACTTTATTAAAAAAAAACAATGAAGCAAGTGTGTGAATCAAAGATAAACTTTAATGAACAACAAGCTGTAAAAAAAAATTGACCTAAGTCAAGTGTCCAAATAAAGTCCACAGGTAGCCAGCTGGCCGGTCTCTGGCACTCTTCTTGGTCACTCGGAGGTGTGCCCAATCTCAGGGGTGAAGGGTCCAGGTGCTGTGGTGGTGGGTGGTGCTGGAGTGCCTGGCCTCGAGAGGACAACAGGGGATGGTGTGTTGAGAAAGGTCTCGGACAGCTGGCTCAACCCCGCGATGCTGAGAGGTTCTTCATCCATGCCATGGGGTGTCAGCCCCAGTACTGATGACAGATGTACTGAGGCCGGGCTTAGCTGTGGGGTGGAGGAAGGAGTAGTGTAGTGGGGCTGTCTGCTCTGCAACTGGGTGAGGACTGTCGTGGGTGGCATCGCTATCGTGGGTGGCATCATTGGCATGGGTGGCATCGCTGTTGTCGGTGGCATCATTGGCGTGGGTGGCATCGGTGGCATCAGTGAAACAGGTGGCAACGGTGTCGCCCGATGACTCTGTGCCTGGACTGAGAAGGGCTGCTGCCTGTGCTGCTGAACCTCCTGGTAGCCGTAGCCCTGGTAGGTGAGGGCCTGTGGGAAGCCTTGGAATGGGAGGGATATCACCTGGGGTGGAGGAGCAGGCCTGGACTGGGTGGGAACAGGTTCCTCTGGGTCTGGAGGGTTGTGAAGCAGCTTGGTGATCCGGTCCTTCACCTGCTGGTACTGTGGATCCGCCATTTCCTTGAGGGTCTGGTTGACATAGGTGAGGAAGGGCTTGCGGTTGGAGGATGAGGAGTCGGTGTGGACCAGCTGAGAGAGGAGATCTATGCTGGTGCGGATGGTGTCCCTGATCTCCAGCAGGACATTGTGGCTCTGCCCCTCCAGCTGTCCGGCTCTCTGCTTTTCTGCGGAGGCGGAGCTGGGGTTGGTGGATGCAGCTAGGACTGTGGTGGACTCGATGTCTCCTTTCTCCCACCGCACCAGGGAGTCCTCTACGCACTCAACCATGCTTACCACACCTGTCCGCGGGTTCTCCGCCATGGCACGCTCCACAGAAACCTGCCTGGAGACAGGGACTGACTCTCGGCCGGAAGAGGACTGGGTGGCAGCAGGCTGCCGGAGAGAGAGGGTAGTGAGAGGGGCTGCTGGTGCTCCTTGGTGGCGGATCTCACCCTCCAGGAAGCTGCACCTGGCCATGACGTAGGTCTCTCTGTCTGTCAGCTTCACAGTGGCCTGGCCAGATTTCTTCAGGTGCAGCTTCCCGTACCAGGTGTGCATATGTTTCCACCAGCTGAGGAGCACCTCCAAAGTGTAACCCATACTCTCTGCCCTCTCTCTCCAAGAAGCCTGCTTCCACTTGGTGTCCCTGTACAGCCGGTGTCCCTTCCGCCACAGATAGTCGTTCTCTCTCAGCCACTTCAGCACCTCATCCTCGTGCGCCTCCTCAATGGAGTATTGCCTCCTCTCCCATTGTCGCATACGCCTCTTCCTCCCTTTGGCAGGACCAAATGGGCCCTCATCAGAGGGGCTCCCAGGAAGTAGGGGCTGCTCCTCCACACCACCAGCAGCAGCACCACCAGCAGGATCATCATCATCATCATCATTATCATTATCATCATCCTCTCCAGCAGGATCATAATCAGCATCATCATCCTCACCAGCAGGATCATAATCATCATCATCATCATCATCATCAGCAGCAGCAGCAGCAGGACCAGCAGAACCAGGATCAGCAGCAGTAGAGTAAGCACCAGCAGGGCCAGCAAGTCCAGGAGCACGAGCAGGACCAGGAGCACGAGCAGGACCAGGAGCACGAGCAGGACGAGCAAGACCAGGAGCACGAGCAGGACCAGGAGCAGCTTCAACAGAGTAAGCAACAGCAGAAGCCCCAGCACCAGCAGAGTCAGGGGCAGGGGGCGGGAGGTTGGCCCTGTCCCTCTTGCCAGGGATGGTGGCAGGTTGCTGAGGCTTTCGCTTCCTCCCCATGGTTGTGGGGTTGCTGGCTGGCAGGGAGGCTGGCAGGCAACAAGGCTGGCAGGAAGGCTGGCAACAAGGATGGCAGTAAAGGCTGGCAGAAAGCCTGGCAGGCAGGCAGGCAGGCAGGCAGGCAGGCAAGGAACTCGAAGTGTCCAGCAGCAGGTCTTTCCTCGGAATGCTGGCCACGTGCGAGCTGCTTCCCTTTATATCCGGGGGGCTTACGTAATACTTCCCCCCCGCATGCGCAGTTAATGCGCAACATCCGTTCCGCTTCTGCTGTGCATCCGCTAGGCTTCCGCTCTGCATCCGCTTCATCCGCTGTGCATCCGCTGTGCATCTGCTGTATCCGTTCCGCATCCGCTTCGCTGAGGCCCCCTGGAAGCCCTGCGGTTGCGCCATCCGCTCCCATCTGCTTCCATCCTCTGGGCTTCCATTCCGCATCCGCTTTGCATCCGCCCTGCGTCCTCCCCGTGTCCATGTTATCCGCTCCAGTTATGCAAATTTTTGCCCCTTTTGAGAGCGGATAACAATGGATGGAACATTTTTCTCGTCCGTTGTGTCCGTTTTGCATCCGTTGGGCAGTGTGACATGGGCTTTAGATCAGACTGAAGGCAGCGTAATTCAAGGTTTTCTAGGTCTAGAATTTCAAGTCTGGTGGCATAAGGAGTTCTACAGCAAGTAGAGGAGTGGAAAACTCTTCCTGTGAAATATTTCTGGACTTTCTCAGCTGTGCTAATATCAGATACGAGATGTGGGTTCCAGACTGTTGAGCTGTATTTGAGTATTGGTCCAGCAAATGTTTTGTATGCTCTAGTTAGTTGTGTGATATTACCAGAGAAAAAGCTACGTACGATTAGGTTAACAATTCTTAATGCCTTTTTGGCTATGTAGTTACAGTGGGCTCTGGCACTTAGGTCATTAGAGATGAGTATCCCAAGGTCCTTGACAGAGTTTGGATCATCAACAAGGTCTTTACTATTCAGCTTGTATTTTATTTTCTGATTTTTTTTTGCCAGTATGTGAGACAGAGCATTTGTTGAGATTTGAAGTTGCCATTTGTCTGACCATTCTGATACATAGTCAAGGTCTTTTTGAAGGGTAGCAGTATTGTCTATGGTGTTGAATAGCTTTACATCGTCAGCAAAGAGAATGCAGTTGCTCTTTATATGATCACAGAGGTCATTTATGTAGAGTATGAAGAGAGTTGGTCCACTGCCTTGGGGGACACCACTGTTAGCAGGTACAGAATTTGATAGGATGAAATTCAGAATTTGATAGGATGAAATTCAGAATTTGATAGGATGAAACTCCCAATTTTGACCATTTGTTGTCTGTTTGACAGGAAGGCTTCTATCCAGTTATGCAGGTGTCCAGAGATACCATAAGATTTTACTTTTAGGAGTAGTTTGTCATGTGCCACTGAATCAAAGGCTTTACAGAAGTCTATGTAGATTGGGTCTATTGCTTTGCCCTGATTGAGTTGTGCAGTCCATATGTTTTTGCAGTGTAAGAGTTGCAGATTGCAGGATAGTTTTTTTCTGAAACCAAATTGTTTATTAGAGAGAAGGTTGTTTGTTTCTTAATGGAGGATAATGGATTGGTTAATAATTGATTCCATGACTTTACAGGGGATGCAGCAAAAGGAGATTGGTCTGTAATTTTCAACTAGGCTAGGGTCTCCCTCTTTGAAGATGGGGATGACTGTGGCTTGTGACCATAGTTTTGGCAAGGAGCTGGTCCTGAAAGATTTCTCAAAGATTATTCTTAGAGGTTCGGCTCTGGCAGTGGAAGCTTTTTAAAGAAGTAGGCACATATTCTGTCCAGTCCAATAGATAGAGATGGTTTTAGATGGAGTAGTGCTTTTTCAACATTGTCTTCTGTAAAATCAATATATATTAGATCATTGTATTTGTCTGTGGTTTGGCTAGAAAATACTGGGCATGATCCATTGCTCTTTACAAATACTGAACCAAACAATGTGTTAAAGAGGTTGGCTTTAATAGTGTTGTCGTTGCAGTCTTTACCATTAGGTCCTATCAGGGGTGGGATGGACCTTGAGTCTTTTAGTTTATTGTTTACAAAATTGTAAAAAGTGTGGGTGGAATTGGTGCAAAGAAGGTTTTCCTCTTGTTTAATGTGATAATTGGTGCATTCAGTTTTTATCTGGTGGCATAAATTTTTGTAATCGGCTTTTGAAGTTGGCAACATGACCAGATTTGTTTTTCTGCCAAAATGATTTCTTTTTGGATTGAAGCTTCCTTATTGTTATGGGTAATTTGTTTTTTTCTGGTTTTGGGAGTTAAGGTTGGAACATATAGTTTGATGACTCTTTTGACTTCAAGCAAAAGTATGTTGTGATGGTCTTCAACAATACTGCATCCAGTGAATAGAGATTTCCAATCAAGGGATGAGAGATCGCTGTCTATAAATCATAGTTGCCTTTTTTGAAGTTATAATTGGGGATTACATCATTGTGATGATTCTTTTTGAGACAAAAGTCAATCATATTGTGGTCATTGCTGGAAAAGGGTTCTTTAGTTTGTATTCCATAAATTAAATTCAAATTATTCCAGAAGATGAGATCGAGGCAGTTGTTTAGTCTAGTGTTGTTGGTTACTAGTTGTTCCAGTCCCAGGTTTGTAACAGCATTGTAGAAGGTTGCATGTATGGGTTCAGTTGTACATTTGTTTAGGGTCCAGTTAACATGAGGTAGATTGAAGTCACCGAGAAACATAAAAGCATTTGGGCAGGATGCTGCCCAAGTTAGTAGTGAATTTAGCTTGTTTACATGTTTGATGTCATAATCAGGTGCTCTGTAACATGGTAAGAATCGAAATGTGATATTTGAGGATAGTTCACAGATGATGGTCTCAGGAAGAGCAAGCTCCTGGGTAATTTGGATGTTTTTTAGATGTAAGGACTTTTTATAGAAGATAGCAACACCACCTCCTCTATGGATTTCATGATCTGATCGGTAAACATGATAGTCTCTTACTGTGGTCATGGAGTCAGGGAGAGATGCGTTGAGCCATGTTTCACAGACAAATATGATGTTGAATTTAGCCATATTTAGTAAGAAGAGAAATTCAGGTATTTTATTCGCAAGGCTTCTTGCATTGAGTAGCTTGCATTTAAGGCCAGCAGTAGTTGGAATTGAGGTAGTTAGGGGCGTGCGTGCCTAGTCTTGGGTGATGGTGGATTGGTTGAGGTAGGATTGTGGTTGAAGGTTAAAGCTGAGTTGCGGGTTGTGTGATTTACTTTTGATACAGTCAGCATGGTAGTCAATGTACAGGTCCTTCTCTCCATTGTCTAGACATTTTTTGAGTTCAGCGCGGAGTACATGGGAGGGGGCACATTGCTGTACTAGTTAGGTCAGGGCAACAATGGACGTTCTTATGATTGGTGTTGGTTTTGGCAAATGAATTTATCGTGTAAATGAATTTCCATTTGCTTGATTCATTTTTGCAAATGACCCTGCAGAAGCGTGGGGCCACAGAGCCGTCTCTGTTTTTGAGCTCTCGGCCAAAGCAGGAAATGTCAAGTATTTCATCAGAGGAGATGGTGGATGCTTGATAATCACTGATGATGTTTCAGACAGTTGTGATGTCATCATTATCACTGATGTCCTCTAGACCAAATAAGATGGCGTTTGGACGTTTCCGTTCATGCTCAACAGCTTCTCTGATGAGGATCCTTCCTCATCAGATCTGATCCTTCCTTCCTTCCTTCCTTCCTGCCTTCCTTCCTTCCTTCCTTCTTTCCTTCTCCTCTTCTTCTCCAAACCCCCCCCCCTTTCTTCTAGTACTGATGATATTACCTAGTTGGTTAATAAAATGTCTGCTAGAAAACCACACAAATCAAAGCATCCAGAGCCTCACAGTCATCCTCCTCCTCCTCTCCATACCCCTCCTTCCTTGTAGGGCTGATGACGTAACCTAGTTGGGCAACATCAAAAGTCGGTGAGGGTTTTAGGAGCTGGAAACAGTCCTTCCTGCTTTGGCTCAGCCACCACACATCTGTCCTCTTTGTGAGAGAGGTCACTGATCCAGAGCCCCCTGCACATCTGGCCCCTCCAGCCTGCCGTTTCCAGCACACAGCCGGGCCGTCTGGATTTCCAGCATGCTGCCATTTCCACCTTGCTCTTTTGATCCGGCTCTGCCACCTTTGGGACTCATCTCTGGCACAGAAGTACCATCTGATTTCTCCCCACCAGCTGTCAAAATAATCTGGCTTCACCTCTCTTGGGCGTGAGTTCACAATGGAGCTTTGACAGCCGGCAAGTCGGCAGCTGGCTTTGGGCTTCAAAAGAGGACAAGGAACAAATCTGACCTTCTCTGCCGTCCCAACGGTCGTGGACAGGAACCAGGGCCGGTTTTGGCTTCAACATCCCAAACCCAATGGAGCCGCGTTTTCAAAGGATGCCAAACGCAAGGAAGTGTTTCTGTCGTAGAGGCGGTTTGGTAACGAGACACCTCCAGGGTTCTCGCTGTTCCACCTGGTGGCAGCCAAAATTAGGGTGGGTTGATCTGTTCTGACCCAGCTCCCCAAACACGGCAACCCTTTGTAGTTGAAGCAATGATTCCTTTATTAGGAGCCCCAGCAAAAAGTTTCTCTCTCACCACAGGCTAACAAATCCATCTGGCAAGGAGTTACAGATATAACAGATAATCAGAGTTGGAAGAGATCTTGTAGGTCATCTAGTCCAATCCCCTGCCCAAGCATGAGACCCTACACCATTTCTGACAGAGGGCAGTCCAATCTCTTCTTTGAAAGCCTCCAGGAGTGAAGCTCTGAAGCTTCACCTCTGAAGGCAACTTCTGTTCCATGGGTGGATTGTTCTCCCTGTCAGAAAATTCCTCCTTATTTCCTGGTGGAATCTCTCCTTGATCAGTTTCCATCCATTCTTCCTTGTCTGGCCTTCAGGTGCTTTGGAGAACAGCTTGACCCTCTGCTGCTCTCTGGGGCAGCCCCTCAAATACTGGAAGAGTGCTCTCCTGTCCCTCCTGGTCCTTCTTTTCACTAGATTAGCCAGGTCCAGTTTTTGCAACCGTTTATTGCAACCATTTATCTCCAGTCCCCTTATCATCCTGGTTCTTCTGGAGTCTCAACCTCTTTTTTATAGTGTGGTGACCAAAACTAGATGCAGTACTCTAGGGGTGACCTTACTAAGGCTTTACAGAGTGGCAATGATCTTGATTGTCTTCCTTTGTTAATACAACTTAGAATTGCATTAGCATTTTTGGCTGCTGCTGCAAATTGCTGGCTCCTATTTAGCTGGTTGTCCACTAAGACTCCAAGATCCCTCTCCCAGTTCCTACTATTGAGCCTGGTTTCACCCAGTCTGTATGTGTCCTTTTGGTTTTTCTGGCCTAAGACTTTACTTTTTTCCGCAGTTGTCTGCCACATCTATTCATCTCCACCCCCTGCCTTTTATCCCCAGAGGTAGGGTGGCTCTTTGTTAGCAGCGGTGGCTTTTCCATCCTATAGATTTCCACTGCTCTCCTCTCCTCCGCCTTCTGAGCATCCGTTCATCAGGCATTGGGCCCAGCTGTTCCTCCTCTTCCCCATCAGCCACCTCCAGACCTGGGGGCTGTTGACTCTCCATCTGAGGGCTGTCAGATGGCCCAGGCTCCACCTCTGTCTCTGTCTCTCTCTTTCTCTCTGCCAGCTCCATTCCCTCTTCTTCGTTGGAGCTCCCAGGTTGCCCCTGATGCTGGCCCTGACTTCCACACCTTCTCCTTCTCCTCTGAATCAGCTGCTGGAGGGGCTAATGGTTGACAGGCCACAACATCGTCCTTCTCAAGGGTGTCAGGAACATTTGCAAGAGCCGAAGGGGGGAACAGGGCAGGGTGGGTGAGATGGGGGGGGGGGTCAGGATATAGGTTTTCAATGTACCAGAAAGCTTTATGTGCCACTCAGAATGAAGCAGCAGGAGGGAAAAGTAGATTCTTCCTTAGAGACCTTGATGAAGGTCAAAAGCAGAAGAGCTTTGAGAGCGGAAAGGAAATTGAGAAGCAATAGGAAGCATGAAAAAAACATTCAATCAATCAATCAATCAATCAATCCATCCATCAACAATCAATCTTGATCGGGTCACAGGTCAGAAACACTAAGCCCACAGATAGTTAGGGTAAAGCAGTCAGGAAAAATGGAATTGTTCTAAAACAGCTGAAAAGAATTTAAAGTACTGCTCGGGTGTACAAACTATAAAACAGTAGTTAGTTGGGTCTCTGAAAAAAAAAATTAAAGATAGAAACTGAAAATGCAAGTTAGGAGGGAAGAATCAAAAGCAAATGGTATCTTTTTCTGGTTGGGTTGCTGTCTTACTTTCTTAACCAGTTTGGTCCAGTGGTTAAGACACCAGGGTAGACAGCAGGAGGTCATGTGTTCTAGTCCTGCCTTAGGCATGAAAGCCAGCATGGTGACTTTGGGTCAATCTTCAGGAGAGATTGTGAGTTCTAGTCTTACCTTAGGCATGAGAGCTGGCTAGATGACTTTGGGAAAATCCCAAGGAGACTGTGAGTTCCAGTTCTGCGTTAGACATGAAAAATAGCTGGTTGACTTTGGACAAATCACCAGGAGAAGGTGAGTTCTAGTCCTGCCTTAGGCATGAAGGTTGGCTAGGTGACCTTGGGCCAGTCCCTCTCTCTCAGCCCCCCCCCCCACTTCACAGGGTTGTTGTTCTGGGGAAAAAGAGGAGGAGGAAGGTATGCTGGGTATCTTCACAGCTTTGAGTTATTTCTAAAAATAATAAAAAACGGGATATAAATAAATAAATCCATAAGCAGCTGAGATTTCGGGGCCTGTCCATTCCCAATGGCTGAGATTGAGGAAAATAAAGAGCAGAAAGAGTAGATCATCTGCCCTGAGTAAATACTCACATCTAATAGGTCTACATGCCTCCATCAGTGGGTCAGCTTTGCATATAAGCTGCCCAGAGTTTCTTTATTTCAACAAATGAATGAATGAATGAATGAATGAATGAATGACTATCCCTTACTTTTACAATTTGATTGTGTTCTTTCTGTGATCCTATGCTTGGGCGCATGACTCCCCCCCCCCCGGTCCTAGCTTTGGGATAGTAAATCTATGCGCTCCGGTCTCATTCTCTCCACCTTATTTAACACGGGATCCTGAGGTTTCACTTACATTTTGCTGCAAGAGTCGGAATTTCACTCCAAACCAAGACAGGAAAGCAAATAAAAGGCTGTTCCAAGGAGAGGAAAGGCAGCCTGCAAAGAATCCTGATGCTGCAGGCTCAGCCTCAGCACCGAGGAGAAGAAAGGGGGGCGTGGGGCGCGTGAGTGTGCAAAGGGAGAAGGAGAGTGAGGGCAGCTTTTTTGAACTAGTGCGTTGTATTAGGTCATCCGTCTGAATTTTGGCAATCAGAGACTAGCAAGGTTCTTCCACAATACCTGCTCTCTCTCTCTCTCTCTCTTTCTTTCTTTCTTTCTTTCTTTCTTTCTTTCTTTCTTTCTTTCTTTCTTTCTTTCTTTCTTCTTTCTTCTTGTTTCTTTCCTTCCTTCCTTCCTTCTGTCTCTTCTCTCTTTCCTCTTCTTCTCCTTTTTCTTTTCCTTTTTCATTCTTTCTCTCTTTCACTCTTTTCCTTCCTTCCTTCCTATCTCTGCTCTTTCTTTCCTTCCTTCCTTCCTTCCTTCCTTCCTTCCTTCCTTCCTTCCTTCCTTCCTTCCTTCCTT
>BLBF01000080.1:1843591-1862438 GCA_015471245.1 Laticauda colubrina | reverse complement strand
TCCCTTCCCTTCCCTTCCCTTCCCTTCCCTTCCCTTCCCTTCCCTTCTCTTCTCTTCTCTTCTCTTCTCTTCTCTTCTCTTCTCTTCTCTTCTCTTCTCTTCTCTTCTCTTTTAAATTCCATTCTATTCTGTTCTGTTCTAAATTCTCTTCTCTTCTCTTCTATTTTATTCTATTTCCTATCCCATTCTAAATTGTGTTCTGTTCTGTTTTGTTCTGTTCTATTCTAAATTCTCGTCTTGTCTCTTCTTTTCTATTTTATTCTATTTTCTTTTCAATTCAATTCTGTTCTGTTCTATTCCATTCCATTCCAATTTGTTCTATTCTAAATTATCTTCTTTTCTCTTTTTTTCTCTTCTCTTCTTCTCTTCTATTTTCTTTGCCCCTGCATAGGAGTGCATTGACATCTATTCTGTATGGGTTTTTCACAGAAGTTTTATTAGTCTCTGTGTTTAATTTCTCCGTCAGCTGATTGATCTCCTGGCTTATTCTTTCAGGCAAAGAGAACTTGGGACGCTGAAGAAATAGATGTCGTTGCGAAAGCAGAAAGGGATCTCCTGCCTTCACCAGCCTTCCTGGCTGCCAAACCATTTGGATCATGATCAAGTTCTGGAGTTTTTGATTCCCCTTCGGTAGGGTCTTTTATTGGCACATTCATTTTCTCTGATTTAATTGCATCTTCTGACCAATATTGGAAAATTGGCTCACGAGAATGAAGCTGTTTTTTATTTGGTTTGGTTGTAAAACTGATGTTTCCAGGATTAACTTGGTGGAGCTGTATCTATTTATGGCTATAAATGTGACAGAGAGGCTTCACTATCTTGCTAAGCATTTCATGTGCGGTTGGGGGAACATTCAGCCTAAAAAAGCAACAAGAACCCTCAGTGTGTGTGTATGTGGGTATGGGCTGTTTCCCCCCCCCCCCTGAATAGAACAGAATAACAAAGTTGGAAGGGACCTTGGAGAAACTCTAGTCCAACTCCCTGCTTAGGCAGGAGCCCTACACCATTTCAAACAAATGGTTATCCAACATCTTTTCAAAAACTTCCCAGTGTTGGAGCATTCACAGCTTCTGGAGGCAACTTGTTCCACTGATTAATTGTTCTAACTGTCAGCAAATTTCTCCTTAGTTCTAAGCTGCTTCTCACCTTGATTAGTTTCCATCTGTTGCTTCTAGTCCTGCCCTCAGGTGCTTTGGAAAATAGGTTGACCCCCTTTTCTTCTTTGTGACAGCCTCTGACATATTGGAAGACTGCTGTCATATCCTAGTCCTTCTATTCATTAAACCAAACATGTCCATTCCTGCAACCATTCTTTGTATGTTTTAGCCTCCAGTCCCCTCATCATCATTGTTGCTTTTCCTTGCAGCCTTTCTAGCATCTCAACATCTTTTTATACATCATGATGACCTAAACTGCAGAGGTGGTCTTCAGCTAGTTCTGACAGGTTCTGGAGAACCGGTAGCAGAAATTTTGAGTAGTTTGGAGAACCGGCCAATCCCACCTCTGACTGGCCCTGCCAACCCCATCTATTCCCTGCCTCCCATTGAGTCCCAGCTGATTGGCTGGGTCTTCTTCGGTTGCCCTGTACAGGAGAATGGAGCTGGAAAGCAGGTTAGTGGGGTGGGGAGGGAATGGTGTGGAAATGGAGATTTTGCAGTATATCCTTTCCCTAGAGTGGGGTGGAATGGGGATTTTACAGTACCCTTCCCCTGCCACACCCACCAAGCCACACCATGGCCACCAAGCCATGAAAACAGAACCAGTAGTAAAAAAAATGTGAATACCACCACTGCAAAACTGGATGCAGTCTTCCAGGTGTGGCCTTCGCAAGGCCCTATAAAGTTGATAAACACTTCATGTGATTTTGGTTCTATCCCTCTGTTGATGCAGCCTAGGACTGTGTTGGCTTTTGTGGCAGCCGCATAATACGATTGGCTTATATTTAAGGGATTGTCCACTAGGATTCCAAAATCCCTCTCATAGTTACTACTATTGAGCAAGGGATCACATATACTGTACCTGTGCATTTGGTTTTTCTTGCCTATATGTAGAACCTGACTTTTCTCACTATTGAATTTCATTTTGTTGGATAGCACCCCATGTTCAAGTCTTTAAGGACATAAAGGAGGCCCAGGGCAATTGTGGGAAACTTTAGTTTTCATCAATATTACCAAATATACGTGGTATCTTATATACAACACTGGATCAAAGACAGCAGAATTGTTGCAGAATAAATCAGAAACAACACTCTGTTTTTATTTTTTTATTTATTTTTGTCAATTGCTTACAAGATAAAAAGTATAAGTAAAAAACATAGTTATGATTACATGGATACATATAAGAAAAATAAAAGAATCAATAGGTCAGGGACGGTAGGCACATTGATGCGCTTATGCAGACCCCCTACAGACCTCTTAGGAAAGGGGTGAGGTCAAAAGTAGACAGTCTAAGGTTAAAGTTTTGGGGGTTTGGGGAAGAAACCACAGAGTCAGATAGAGTGTTGCAGACATTGACCCCTCTGTGGCTGAAGTCGTATTTCCTGCAATCAAGTTTGGTGCGGTTTACCTTGAGTTTGTATCTATTGTTTGCTCTTGTGTTATTATGGTTGAAGGTGAAGTATTCATTGACAGGTAGGACATTGCAATGTATGATTTTATATACCATACTTAGATCAGACCGAAGACAGTGTAATTCAAGGTTTTCTAGGTCTGGAATTTCAAGTCTGGTGGCATAAGGTATTCTACAACGAGTAGAGGAGTGGAGAACTCTTCTTGTGAAATATTTCTGGACTTTCTCAACTGTGCTAACATCAGATACGTAATGTGGGTTCCAGACTGATGAGCTGTATTCCAGTATTGGTCTAGCAAATGTTTTGTATGCTCTAGTTATTAGTGTAATATTACCAGAGAAAAAGCTAGGTTTGTTTCCCCATGATTTTATCTGAACATATTCAACAAGCGCTTCCACACCTCCCTTTACGCATGGACAATGTAAGTGCCGAGAAGGAAATCATGTGCAAAAAGAAAGAGAGAAAGCCATTTTTATCTTCCCACTGGCTTCTAGGCAAAAAGGGAGATGGGATGATTGATGGCTGGTATTCCTAAACTGGGTTTGTTTTCTGCAAAAGGAACATGTATTCTATTGCCTGTCGTCAGATTCCCATGTGCGGTCTGAATCAAGGCTGGTTGAACAGAATGCTCAATAAATGGATGGTTGTAAGCAGGGGTGGGCTACAAATTTTTTTGCAAAGGGTTCTTTTTGTCTAGTTGCTGGATGGGCATGGCCATGTTGGGTGTGGCCTAGTTGGCCTCCTGCATCATGGTGGGAGTTTTTTTTCCCTCCCTGGCCTCCGGAGGCTCTCTGGAAACCAGAAAGAGGCCCACTTCCAGCCCTCCCAAACTTCCGGGAGGCCCATTTTCTGGCCTCCCCGAGCCTCCCTGTATGCCCTTCACTTACCTGCATTCAAAATGGGCCATGTGGGGAGACTCCTGGGAGGGGAGGGGAGGGTTGGGCTGGTCCAGCCAGGAGTGGGATCTGGAGGTTCTCCGAACTGCACAGAATCTTAGCTAGGGGATCCCCCAAACCCCTGCAAACCCCCAGCAGCCCACCCCTGCCTGGTGTTCTCTGAGCATGGTTGTTTCCTTGCAGATGTTTCCAAAGACATTAATATAATTGACTGAGTCCAGAAGTATTTCACAAGTAGAGTACTACATTCCTCTGCTCGCAACGGAATAATCCTACACCACCAGGCTTGAGATTTTGGGCTTGGACAACCTTGAACTACACCGCCTATGGTTGGACTTAAGCGTAGCACACAAAATTATCTGCTACAGTGTCCTACCAGCCAACGACTACTTCAGCTTCAACCACAACAACACAAGAGCAACACAATAGATACAAACTCAATGTAAACCACTTCAAACTTGATTGCAGAAAGTACGTCTTCAGCCACAGAGTGGCCAAGCCTGGAATGGACTACCTGACTCTGTTGTTACATCCTCTAAACCCCCCCCCCCATTCCTTTAACCTCAAACTAACCACTATTGACCTCACCCCATTCTTAAGAGGTCTGTATGGGGCGTGCATAAGTGCACCATCGTGCCAACCGTCCCTGTCCTATTGTCCCCATCTATTTGTACTTATTTCCTGTATTCTTACTCATGTTTATACTTATATCTATTATCTTGTAAGTGATTAATAAATCAAATAAATAAATAAAATAAAGTAGGTAACATTGTCAGGGCTAGAAGGGAGTGGGGTTTGGGAGGAGGAGGAGGATTGTGGGGTACTTGATACTGTCTGAACTTGATTGTTTTCATGCAGACATTTCATGACCCAACTAGATAACATCATCAGTACTAGAAGAGAGTGGGATTTGTGAAGAGGAGGAGGAGGAGGCTGTTAGGTTCTTGATGCTCTCTGAGCTTGGTTGTTTTCTTGAAGACATTTCATGACCCAACGAGGTAACAATATCAGTGCTGGAAAAAAAAATGGGATTTATAGAATGGGGGAGGAAGAAGAGGAAAAGAAAGGATGTAGTTTGTGGAGAAGAGGAAAAGAAGGATGGGGAGGAGAAGGAGAAGAAGGAGGAGGAGGATTGTGCGATATGAAAATTGGTTGCAGGATTTAGGTTTGGCCAATCTAGAGAAAAGAAGGACTCGGGGTGACATGATAACAATCTCCCAGCATTTGAGGGGCTGCCACAAGGAAGACAGGGGGTCAACTTATTCTTCAAAGTACCAGAAGGCAGGACAAAAAAGAATGGATACTAATTCATTGAGAGAAGCAACCTATAATTGAGGAGCAATTTCAATCAATGACAACAATCAATCAGTGGAACATCTTCCCTCCAGAAGTTGTGGGTCCTTCATCACTGGAGGCTTTGAAGAAGAAATTGAACAGCCCTTTGTCTGAAATGGTGTAGAGTCTCCTGCTTGAGTGGTGTGTGTGTGTGGATGTGTATGGATTAAAAGACCTCCAAGCTCTATTCTATTGACTTCCTATATGGTAGAAGACACTGATTTGATCATTGATTTTATCTGGCTGGGATGCATTTCGCTGAGTGCAGGAAGAACACAAGAAAAATGTAAAAATACAAAAATCTCTTGCAAAAACCTCACACAAAAATGCTACATTGTCCCCCCCCATTACTTATGATGCAAGAGATTCCTCTCCCCTCTTAAGTTGAGTTGTCACAGGGACTACAGACTTGACCATAGCCAGAAGATATCTATATGTTTGTGTGACTCTAAATAGGAGTTTAGCAGGAGCCAAAGTCCAAAAGGAGAGCATCAGGACAAAAATAAATTGAATTAATAAAATTAATTGCCTGTGAAATAAGATACACCTTTTAGAAAATTAATTAATCTCTGGGTTCATATTCCAGCCATTCTGCCTCTCAGGCATGGAATCCCCTTGCAATTGGAAGCCCCCCAGTGACCACACAACGCCCCCTCATCTGAGCAAAAGCAGCTGAACGTGGAAAAAGAAATAACAGAATGGTGGTGAGAGGACAAAGAGAAAGGGAGTGGGAAAAAGAGGAGAGGAATGAAAGGGAGAGAGGAAGAGGCAAATTGGGGAAGGAAAGAGGAAAGAAGGGAAGAGAAGAGGAAAGGAGAAGGGAAGGGAGGAAGGAAAGGAAAAGAGAAAAAAAGAGAAAGGAAAGGAGGAAAGGAAAGGAAGAAAAGAGAAGTAAAAGGGGAAGAGAAAGAGAAGGAAAGGAAAAAAAGAAATAAGAAGAGAATGGGAAAGAGAAAGAAAGGGAAAGGAAAGGTAGAAGGAAAGGGAAAGAAAGGAAAGGGAAAAGAAAGGAGGAAGAAAAAGAATGGATTGGAAAGGGAAAGGGAGGAGAGGGAAGGAGGAAGAAGGAAAAAAGGAAAGGAAAGAAAGAAAAGAAAGGGGAACAGAAAGAGAAGGAAAGGAAAAGAAGGGAAAGGAAAGGAGCTGAGCTTACAAAAGGCTTACAACCCCCGCCCCCATTTCTCCATTCCTTCCAAGCCACGCTCAGCTTCCCCTTTGCTAATTCTGATTTATACTGTTTGCATTTCGCCTGGATGCTTTATTCTCTCGACTTACATCAGAAGCATTGTTCTGGAGGAGCTAATTAATTCACTACTAGCCAGCGATTATTAAATTTCCACCCCCCCCCCCAATAAATCATGTTAAGGCTTCAGATGTCACTGCCACCGTTAACCCGTTATTTAGCTGGCTTTTGAGATCCACTCAGTGTCAGCTCTGGGCACCTCCCTCGAGATGCCCAACAGCCAAGGTCCGCGGTCCAGGACCATGGGGGCATCCATGGCTGGATTGAATTCCAGGCATGCTGTTGTGGCCTGCCGGCTGCCTGTGGAGCTGGAGGCGGACTCAGACAATGAGGAGGTTGGGGGAGAATTTGAGCCAGTTCTGGAGTCTGGAGAAAGTTCTGATGGAGGCTCGGCATTGGACGCAGAGATAGAGCCAGGGCCGTCTGGCATTTCCCAGCCACCGGAGAGAAGCAGCTGCCTTTGGAATCAGAGATGAGTGAGGAAGAGAAGAAACATCTGGGGCCTGTACCAGATGTGTATATGCGCCAGTGGTGGTGTCATGCCCCTGTCAGAGTTTGAATCTGAGGAGGAAGCCAAACAGCTGACAGGAAGCAGGAGCATAGCTCTGTTGTCTGTGGAGGAAATTGGGGAAGGGCACAGTCTGGCTGGGCAGAGCAGGGAAGAGGTAGAACAAGGGAGTTCAGAGGAAGACCCAGGCCCACCCGCCTCTTCATCCTAGGGCACGCAGGGAGGAATGGAAAAGGGAGCAACGTGGGTTGTGTGGCTTATGGGGGAGGAAAGGGCCCTAATTCCCTTCATTAGCCACACCTGGGAAGAGAGTTAAAAAGAGATGCATGCTGAGTGTGGCATCTGCTGGGAGCAAACGTGAGTTTATCTTATGTTGCCTTTGCTTATCTGTGTTCCTGGTGTCTTCCCAACTGTGTTGAGTGATTGTCATGCCTTCACCTCTGGAATTCTTGCTCTTCCACTGCCGGACAAATTACCTCCTTTTGCCTTGATTGTACTTATAGTTACAGTTTTTGTTGACCTTGTTTTGGACTTGATTCTCTGCAGCCAAAGGCTGTTCCTGGGAGAGTTTTTCTCCAGCCCAGAAGGTAACCTGGACATTGGGGGCAAAGTTTGGAGCTAATAAAGGGACTCCTACTTGTGCCACGACCCAGGTCATCACAGGTGGGCTGCAGCCGGTTCAAACCGGTTCTAGTGAACTGGTAGTTCCAATGATCAGCTGGCCCCACCCACTTGCCCCACCCATCCTGTCCTATATTTCCATCTTTTTCAGCTCAGCTGATTTGTGCAGCACAGTGGATGACCGCATCTCAACTGTTCTATTTACTGGGGCAGCCCTGAGGTTCAAATTTTGGTTTTTGAATGCTGCGTTCACTCACAGAACCAGTTGTTAAGCCAGTTGCAGCCCAACACTGGGATGCGCAGAGCAGATAGGAGAGGTGAACAACAGAGGACAATGGGCCTGGTTGGGAATCAAAAGACTGGCCCCTTCCTGGCTGGGGAATAAATAGGAGGAAAGGGGAGAGGTTTGCTTGTCGCAAGACAACCGTTCTCATTTCTGGAAAGTTTGTCTGTTTCTCGTGTGTTTCGTGTGACAAAGACTGCCTTGCCAGAACTGAGGTTTGTCTATTTCTCTGGTTGAACTGACTTAATTTGCAGCCTCCTGGCTTGGAGCTCCAAGCCTTGCATTTATCATAACGAGCTGATAAGGACTACTGTTTCAGTCAACTCCTTGCAGGACTCTTGCCTGGACTTCCTGTTGGGGAAGGCAGCTAATTCCCAAGGTGTAAATAAAGAGGGTTTTTTTCTTTGTGGAGAGTCTGTTATGTCAACTCATTCTTCTTCTCTCGTGTCGCTACACTTTTCCCAGCCACTGTAGAACACTGTTGGTGTAGGTTGGTGTAGCGTGGTAGAAGGATTTGCAGGTAAACAGATACCTGACAGGGGCCGCGACGTGAACGCTCCTTCTATGGCCCCCATGTCAACTCATAAAACATTTCTATGCCTGCTTTAGAGTTGCCACGAACAAGGGGAGAAATTTGAAGGGGCAGTGCGGCAGTTTAAAATCAAAAGTGCATTCCATTCTTATCTTGCAAAGATTGTAACTAAGCTACCCGAATTTCTGCCCACAAAAATCTCTAATTAGAGAACATGATTGATGATTCTTGGCTATGAACGTGTTTCAATGGAGAATATGAATTATGATACACCCAGAGGAGTGGGGGGAAACCAGTTTCAAAGGTGACAGTGAATTATGTATCCCAGAGTTGGCTTCAAACAGGTCATGCCGACATGTTCACTCCTAATAAATCCTTTGAAGTTTTTGAAGCTTGGCTCGAGGCTCATGATTTAATTAGGAAATTGCTGGAATCCTGACATGTGTCTTACTTCTGTGAAGGCTGGGTCAGAACACATGGTTTGTTGGCTAGTATGGTAACAGCTACAAATTCTATTCCCCCCACCATGGAAGGAAAATAAATGTTGGCTAGGAGACAGGAAGGACCATTGCTAAGGAATTGATGCTGGGCCTTCTTAAACCACTGAGATGGTTCTACATGGCAAAAAATCACAGATGTGCAACTAATTTATTTGCAAAGGGGAGATGTCCAACAACAACCCCATAGCAAATAGGTGGGTTGTTCGGTTTATGCCTCTGGCTCTGGGACAGTTTTTAATTTAAATCAATTCATTCATTAAAACTCCTGAATCCAGAGTAATCCCATAGATCCTTGGATGCATTTGTGTACTTGTTCTGCTGGTCTTGTCCACTTTCTGGAGTTGGGCTGCTGGAATGTCTTTATTTATTTAACTTATATCCCGCAGTTATTATTTTTATAAACAACTCCAGTTTGGGAATGTACCTAGTGGTCTTTTCTCCACCTATTTTCCCCATAATGACAACCTTGTGAAGTGGGCTGGGAATGAAAGAGAGCGATTGGGCCCAAAGTCAGCCACCTGGCTTTCATGCCTTAGGTGGGACTAGAACTCTTCATCTCCTGGTGTTTGGCCCAAAGTCAACCAGCAGCTTTCCCATCTAAGAGAGGGCTAGAACTCACTGTCTCATGGTGATTGGCCCAAAATCACTGCACTGGCTTTCATGCCTAAGGTGGGACTAGAACTCACCATCTCCTGGTGTTTGGCCCAAAGTCAACCAACTGACTTTTGTATCTAACCCTAACCCTAACCCTAACTCTAACCCATCCATCCATCAACCCATCCAACCATGCATGCATCCATCCATCAACCAATTCACCAACCCATCCATTCAACCAACCATGCATCCATCCATCCATCAACCCATCCATCAACCCACCCAACCATCCATTCACCTATCCACCCACCCGTCTATCCATCAACCCATCCTACCATCCATCCACCCATCAACCCACCCAACCATCCATCCACCACCCGTCCATCCCTCAACCCATCAACCCATCCACCAACCCACCCACCCATCCATCCATCAACCCATCCACCCACCCACCCATCCACCCATCCATCCATCCATCATTCCTTTATCTTGTGTATCTGTTTATCATATGCATCTTGTCTGTCTCATAGATTCCTAGGGCTGGAAGGGACCTCAGAGGTCTTCTAATCCAACCTCTGTTGAAGGCAGGAGTCCTTATATCATTTCAGACAAATGGTTGGCCAATCTCTTCTTAAAAGTTTCCAGTGATGGAGCACCCACAACTTCTGGAGGCAAGCCGTTCCACTGATGAATTGTTCTCCCTGTCAGGAAATTCCTCATTTTGTTCCAGGTTGGATCTCCCTCTAAGGAGCTTCTATCCATTGGTTCTTCTCCTGCCTCCAGGTGCCTTGGAGAATAGTTATTTGAAAACAGAAGATTCTTCCCTCTTCTCGGTGACAACCCTTCAACTATTGGAAGAGGTTGTGATGACTTCCTATTTATAACTGCTGTTCTGCTTATTATGCTCTGGATGGGTATAAAGCAGACAGAGAAACTCCACAAAGCATCCATACAAAGTCTTTTTTATTGGATCATCGGGCATCCTTATCAACTCACATTTATGACGAGTTTCTTCTTTATGTCCAATCTTTTGCATATCTGCATTATGGTGTAGAAAGATAATAAATTCTCATCCCCATGATGATTGAAGCAGCTGCATGGTAAAGGATTCAGGCAAGAGTGAGGGAGCCTTCCCCAACCCAACAAGGGTCAATTTAGTGACCAATCAGGATTACAGATGTGGTCACGTGACATGGACTACATTTCCCAGGATACCTTAACTACATTTACCATGATGCATTCCCTTAAGGGGACAGCTCTCAATTCCTAATTAACTTTCCCAAATCCCATTAACTCTAAACTGTCTGGACAGCACAACTCCATTTCCCCCAAAAATGTCTGCCAGAAGCAGCCTTTCTTTGCAACGGAGGCAGCGGCAGTAAACAGGCACAATGCTAACTATTGGTGTCATGAAAAGAGGCATCACAACTGCCAAGTGGGTGGAAAAGCTACTCCCCCCCCCCTACAACCCAGCTCCTTTCTGTATCTCCTGGAACACTCAGGGGCCCTCAGGCCCAGCAGGTGTGCAAACACAATTAGATTCTTTCCATCCTACACACGCTTCTCTCTTCTGGCTCTTGACTTTGGAGATGATCCAGAGCTGTTTGGACAAGTCCTTCTGAATCTCCTGGGCGCAGCAACTCTGGGGCCATTCGTGGAAACCCTCACAGAGGTCTATGGATAGTGGAGATGCTGTTTAAAAAATTAGCCGAGGTGAATTGAAGCAGAATTTTTTTTTTTTTGCAGAAGGGTTCTTTGCAAACAGAAGACACTTTGGGTATTGCATGAGATTGATTGGGAGGGAGGGAAGGAGGGAAGGAAGGAGAGGAGAAAAGGAAAAATAATGTGTGTGTGTACATGTATAGATAGAAAAATAGATAGATAGATGTAGATAGATATAGATATAGAAATAGATAGAGAGAGAGAGAGAGAGAGAGAGACAGAGAGAGAGATAGGGATGGATGGATGGTGGGTGGGTAAATGGATAGAGATAGATAGATGATAGATAGAAATAAAGATAGAGGTACATATATATATATATATACAAGACATGCACCCACACATATTATATATTATATATATGGGTGCATGTATCTCTATCTCTATTTCTATCTATCTATCTATCTATCTATCTATCTATCTATCTATCTATCTATCTATCTTTTATCCATTTATCCACCACCCACCCATCCATCCATCTCTATTTCTCTCTCTCTCCCTATCTCTATCCTCTCTGTCTCTTTCACCTCCTCCTCTTCCTCCTCCTCCTCTCTACAAACTCCACTCTTAGCACTGATGATATTCCCTAGCTGGGTCATGAAATGTCTGCAAGAAAGCATCCAAGAAATACTTCCAGTTCAATCCTGAGCTACCTATATTGTCATCCATCAATGTAATTTGTGTCTTTAACATTCCCCCCTTCGATCCAATTACAAATCACAGCTAAATCTGGAAGGGAGTGCTATATAACACCCCCCCCATCTTTTTTTTCCAAAAAAGACAGCATTAGATGCTCCGAATGTGCGGAGAGCTGCTATTCTTACCAAACTCACCAGGCAGAAAATCCATTCGCCTCTTTGTGAATTGGTATTTCTGCTGATATCGGAGCTCTCCAGCTAACCCAATCCATTTCAAAAAAGGAAAAACAGATGCCTCTTTCCCCTCTCCACATAATTGCAAAGCTGATACCGCAGCTCAGAGCAGCATTTTGGATTCTCATAACGAAGATCAGAAATGCTGAAAAGAGTTACCGCGTTCAGGCAAAAGTGAAATTTAATAATGGATTTATCTTCCGGCTCGTTAGCGACGACCTGATTTGGCTCCTTGCTTTCAGGTTGGAAAGCTTTGCTCTTCAATTGCCAACACTAATCGTAATATATTCCTTTGTTTTTTTGTTCTAATTTTTTTCTTATTATGATGGTTTTTTTAAATAACCCTTTTGTTTGTAATGCTGGTCTGTGACCATTATAAAAGATGGATTGATTTCCTGTTCGGTTGCAACAAGAGGTTTCCCAAGCAAGTTTATTGTCGGCTGAAACCATCATAAATATGTCCCAAAGGGCTTTTTTCTCAAGAAGCAACTCTTGTTTTTTCTTCTTTGAAGACATTTTACTTCTCATCCCAGAAGCTTCTTTAGCTCTAACTGGATGGTGGGAAAAGGAAGGATTTATATTCCTTGCAAACAGCTGGTCATTTGCATCTTTTTAGAGGGCCATTGAGGCCACTTGAAGGTTTATCTGTTTCCTCAGGATCACCTGAGTAGCTCTGTAACTACTCAGTAACTACTCAGGTGACCCTGAGGACACAGGTAAACTTCCAAGTGGCCTCAACAACCTTCTAAAAGGATGCAAATGACCAGCTGTCTGTAAGGAGTATCAATCCTTCCTTCCCCCACCATCCGGTCAGAAGGCTCCATACCCATTTGCACCACTCAGGTGACTCTAATGACACAGACGTACCTCCAAGTGGCCTCAGTGACCCTCTAAAAGGATGCAAATGACCAGCTGCCTGCAAGGAATATAAATCCTTCCCTTCCCCACCATCCAGTCAGAGCTGAAGAAGCTTCTTGGATGAGAAGTTTGAAATGTCTTCAAAGAAAAAAAGAGAAAGTCCAGTTGCCTTCTGAAAAAAAGTGACCTGGATGATGAAGAATCTCTACAAACTATCATAATAAGATGCCTTAGCTAATTTCATTCCCAGAGGGAGGCTTTGGGACTGCAGTTCCCAGAATCCCCAACCCAAGGGATTATGGGCAAGGTGGCCTACAGGTGTTCCTTGAGGATAATAAAAACAAGGACAAATAGGCTGAAAAACAGCTTCTATCCCAGGGTAGTAATTCTATTGAATTCTACTGTATAGTGCAATGTTCATGCAATATCAGAGGTTTGCAATTCAATGTCCAGAATGCGAAGGATGTGTGTTTGTGTTTGTTTCATAGTCATAATGTACCCTGAAGATGCATCTCTATCTACCCCATCTACCTCTCCTTCCCTCTCCCTCTCAATGCTAGATGACCAATCAACTACCTATATTGAATCTGGAAGGGGCTGGTGAACAGTGCAGTCTTTTGCTTATTTCACCTGGCTAAAGTTATCCAATCCCTCTAACAAGCAGCGACTTTTAATTCCACATACAGTTGGGGCAAAATTTCTTAAATAAAGCCAAAAGCGTTTCCGTGCACGTATTTAATTACTTCTCCCTTCTGTCACTTTTAATGTAACATATTTGGCAGCACATTTCTGCAGGTGTTCTGCAATGTCTGCTCCATAAAATAATGGCTGAGATCGATGGTGTGTGTGTGTGTGTGTGTGTGAATGAAACATGTTCCGTTTATCTTTTAAATGGATTAAAATTAAATATGGTTAATGTTGTTATTTGGCAGTTACGTATTTTGTCATTTTCCTCTTCTGTTGCATCTGACATTACTATCTGGCAAGAACTTTTTTTTTGGGGGGGGGGGGCAGGTCCTGGGTGGGGAGGGGCCCAATCCTTCCCCAATCTTCCCCAAATGCTCTTCTCATTTTAGGAGTCCTTCCTTCAGTCCCGAATCTCCTTTGAAAGTGGAATTCCTGCACACCAAAACTGGATGCTGGAATCAATCAGAGCAGACATGAGGTTTCTCTTCCTCTTGCGCCAAGCTATTTTATTTTATTGCATTTTATTTTTATTTTCAATCGGGCGTCTCTCCTTGCCAAGATCATTCTTGGATTTGAAGCTTTCCCTGTCAAGTCAGGTTCACTTTCGATATTTTTACATTTTGCTTTCCTGACGATGGGCTGTCATGGCTTTCAGAGAAGCCATGCTGGAATTTCTGATTCTCATAAAAAGGTAAATGTATTCCGAAGATCCGTAGGTAATGCTGGTAGGCATTTGACCTGAAGGCTTTTAAAATAAGCCAGGATGCTGTTTGGGTTTGAAGAGCTTCAAGGCTGCTGTCTGTTTATATACTAATGGTTTGTCTCATCACTGTTGGTGGGACTACATGGTTCCTTGATTAGGCTGTTCTTCATTCTCAGCTTGTTGGTCTGAGCTGGTCGTTCCTAGATTGAAGTATTGTCTTCTTCTTATTGTTGTTGGTAACTGATGATGTTCCCTAGATGGGACATGAAATGTCTTTAAGAAAACCACCAAGGTCAGGAAGCAAAAAGACCCCACAGTCCTCCTCCTCCTCCTTCTATTCCACCCCCTTCCAGCACTGATGATGTTTCCTACTTGGGTTATGAAATGTCTACAAGAAAACCATGAAGGTCAGAGAGCACCAAGGACCCCACAGTTTTCTTTCTTCTTCTCCTCCTCCTCCTCCAATCCCACTCCCTTCCAGTATTGATGATGTTCCCTATTTGGATGATGAAATGTCTACAAGAAAACCATCAAGGTCAGAGAGCATCAAGGACTGCATAGTCCTCCTTCTTCTCCTTCTCCTTCTCCTTCTCTTCCTCCACCTCCTTTCCACAAACCCCACTCCCTTCTAGCACTGAAGATGTTACTTATTTGGGTCATGAAACATCTGCAGGAAAACCATCAGATAGCACCAAGGACTTCACATCTCCATTTCCATTACATGTCTTCATCTCGTCTCCCCTTACAAAATAAAATCCAAAATTTCAAATCCTCATCCAATAGCAATAAACCTTCATCCCTTTGGTGACAACAAGCAAACCAATAATTGGAAGGGCTTCATGTCCCCTTGGGTGGTCCCCAGGCTCACTGTCAAAGCTTCATTTTTCAGGATCTTTTGGAAAAGAATCAAGATGAGGTCAGCCTTATCTCTGCAGGAATGGTGTTCCGCAGGGAGGGAGCCACTAGGGAGAAGGACCTTCTTCTGGATCCCATCAGATGGACCTCCTTCAGCAAGAAGACTCATAATATCTCCTGGCTCCCTGCTCTGGTGGATGAAGTAGAGATGACTGGGAAATGATGGCCCTTCAGATAATGGGGAGGGAAGCCACTATGGAGAAGGTCCAGGGGTGGGATTCTACAGGTTTGCACCTATTCACTAGAACCGGTTGTTAACATTCTAAGCAGTTCGGAGAACCGGTTGTTAGAAGAAATTAGAGGGCTAATCCTGTAAGGAAGGTAGGAAGGAAACGTTCTGGTGTTGCTTACAGAAACTGCCTCTCTTTTAACCCTTATTATATTCTTGGCAGGACTAAACTTCCTGTCTCTGGAACCTCTCTGGAGTTTTTTTCTCCTCCTTTGCTGGTACTTTGCTTGTGTGGAGGGACCATTCAAAGTTACAAGGGCACTGAAAAAAGTGACTTATGACCCTTTATCACACTTACGACTGTTGCAGCATCCCCACAGTCACGAGAGGCCAGGCAAAGAGATGCGTGCCTTGATGTGAGTGATATTGTTGGCCACACCCAGCCAATAACATGAGCACCAAGCCATGTCCACACAGTCACATGACCACCAAGCCATGCCCACCACCTAAGCCATGCCCACAGATCCGGTTGTTAAAAATTTGAATCCCACCCCTGAGAAGGCCCTTCTTCTTGGTCCACCAGATAAACCTCAAGAGAGGGGACTCATGACATCCCTACCTCCCTACTCTGGTGGGTCAAGTAGAGATGATTGGAAATGATGGTCCTTTAAATAACAGGGAGGGAGCCACCATGGAGAAGGTTCTTCTTCTTGGTCTCATCAGATGGACTTCCTTAAGAGAGAAGACCCATAACATCTCCTGGCTCCCTGCTTGGTGGGTCAAGTAGAGGTGACTGGGAAAAGCCGGTCCTTCCAATAACCTGGTTCCAAGCCATGTAGGCTACTGCAAGTTTCCTATCTAGGATTCAGAAGGTACAAAATAATTGTTAGTTCTCCAACCTGATCTTCCATGAACTGATCCAATCTCCTTTTAATACTACTCTACTTGGCTGCCCTCACACCATCAGTTGGCAATGAATATCCATAGTTTTAATTATATTGCCTTTGCCACTTAGCCTTTTCTGCCCCTTTGGGGATTTCATTTTATCTCATTTTCCCCACGGGGAGATTGATAATCTCTCATCCTTTGATCCACAATTTTTTCTAGCCAAAGCAATTCCAAAGTCTTGAATAATGCTGGTTTCCTGGCTCCTGCTCTCAACACCTGGTGCCCATTTCAGAATATTTGACGGTATTTTCTCCAAGAAGAAAACTACATACAGACAGTCTTTGACTTGCAACAGTTCATTTAGTAACCATTCAAAGTTCCAACAGAACTGAAAAAAGTGACCAATGACCATTTTTCTCACTGATGACTATTACGGTCACCTGACCAAAATTTGGATGCTTGGCAAATACCTCATATTTATGATGGTCACAATGTCCTGGGGTGACATGATCCCCTTTTCCCAAATTATCTGAGAATTGGGAAGCCAGATTCACTGAACAGTGGTGTCATGCCCTTGGTAGAGTCGGACTCTGAGGGAGAGGAGGAACGGCCCACAGGGAGTGGGAATGTGGCTCCGGAGGTTGTGGAGGAGGCTGGCGAAGGGCAGAGGCCGGCTGGGCAGTCAGAGGAGGATCCAGGCCCATCCCCTCTCCATCTTAGGGCATGCAGGGAGGAACAGAGAAGGAAACAACTTGGCTTGTTCATTCAACTTGGCTTATTCAGAGGAAGCGGCCACGATCCCCCTCATTGGTTGCAGCTGGGGAGAATAGTATATAAGAGAGACGGTTACAACACAGCGTTGTCAGAAGCAAAGTGTGTGTTACTTTGGGCTGAAGTTATCTTGGTTGGCGTCCTTCCAACAGACTGTGCCTTGTTATTTCCTTGATTACTTATCCTGGTCCGTTGTGAAAATTCCTTCATTGTAGTTTGTTTTAGCTTTTTATTTCACCTCTATCTGCTCATTAAGTTCGGACTGTATTGCTCTCTTTTGAAGACTATTTTTGAATATGTTTTATCTCCAACAGAGAATTATTGAACAGTGGGGCCAAGTTGGAGGCATTAAAGGACATTTATTTACATTTTGAATTACGTTTGTGTGACACTCTGGGTCTTCACAAATGGTATCACTGACTTAAGAGCAAGGGACTCACTTAAGAACGGCAGCAGAAAAACGGTCGCAAAACTCAGACAGAGGAAGAAACAATTAAAAAACTAATGGAATGTGAGGAAATGAGTAGATTGATAATGGCAATTAGAGAGCAGGAAGAAAAAGATTATTATAAGATTTGGAATTTATTCTATCAATAACTAGATAGAAGAGTAAGAAACTGAAACATGTGATAAAGCAATAACATATTATAACTGATTGATTAGGATTGAATAAGAGAATGAATATAACTTAAGTAAGGATGGAATATATTTTTGAAAGACAATAATTACAATATTAACAATAATATAACAATTGATAGATGTGATATAAAATATTGATTAGAATGGTTACAAGTGTAAACAAGTAAGAAATGTATGATATTATTATGTGCACAAGAGATATGTACCCAACCGAAATACTGGAGAACTGAAAGATACATTTTATTTGTTTGTTTTTGTTATAAAAATAAAAAAAAAAAATTTCAAAACAAAAAAAGGAACGGTCGCAAAATACGGCAAAACTCACTTTAAAACAGTGTGGCTTAAGCAATAGAATTTTTGAGCTCATCTGCAGCAATAAGTCGACACAGAAACTTTAAATGTCCTTGGGTTTCATCCTGAAATGCCCCCCCCCCCCCTCGATAAAATAAACCCAAGTCAAGTTCTCCAAAATGAAAGAAATGTGGATTTGCAGGATCTGGGCAAAATTACCCTCTTTCCCACATACCATGCTAGATTCCATAACTGGGGGAAGGGATGGAAACTGATCCAGGAGAGATTCAACCTGGAAATAAGGATAAATTTTCTGACAGGGAGAACAATCCACCCCTGGAACAGGTGTTGCCTTCAGAAGTTGTGGGAACTTCATCCCTGGAAGTTTTCAAGAAGGGACTGGACTGCCCTCTGTCAGAAATGGTGTAGGGTCTTCTGGTTGGGCAGGGGGTTGGACTAGATGACCTACAAGGTCCCTTCCAACTCTGTTAATCTGTTAATTGGATTTTTTTTTTAAGCTCCCTAAAATGTCAGCAGGCAGGGGAGGCTGTGGCCATTCAGATTGGAGATTGGCAGGGTCAAGCAGAGGGTATTTATTGATACTGATTTATACAGCTGCCCATCATTTATACAGCCGTCAATCTTGCAAATGCAGCCCTGGGCGGCCTGTGAGATGAAAGAATACATAAAACATCCATTTGCCAGCCGAATAAACACAAAGGGACAGGGCTCACTCATGTGCTTGGCCCCGTGCCCAGAAAACAGCCTTGAAGGGGTTTTGAAAGGTAAGCAGCCTCAGGGTCAGCCGAAGAGGAGGAGGATCCACCTATTTTCCAAAGCCCCTGAGGCCAGGACAAGAAGCAACAGGTGGAAACTCATCAAGGAGAGCAGCAACCTGGAACTAAGGAGAATTTTCCTGATAGTGAGAACACTTAGCCAGTGGAACAGCTTGCCTCCAGAAGTTGTGGCTGCTCCAACACTGGAGGTTTTCAAGAAGAGGCTGGACTAGAAGACCTCTCAGGTTTCTTCCTTCTATTCCATTCCATTCCATTCTCTATTCTCCATTCTCCATTCTCTCCTCTCCTCCTCTTCTCTTCTATTTCCTATTCCTATTTCTATTCCACTCTTCTCTTCTCTTCTCTTCTCTTCTCTTCTCTTCTCTTCTCTTCTCTTCTCTTCTCTTCTCTTCTCTTCTCTTCTCTTCTCCTCTCCTCTCCTCTCCTCTCCTCTCCTCTCCTCTCCTCTCCTCTCCTC
>BLBF01000080.1:1807267-1826543 GCA_015471245.1 Laticauda colubrina | reverse complement strand
TTTCTTTCTTTCTTTCTTTCTTTCTTTCTTTCTTTCTTTCTTTCTTTCTTTCTTTCTTTCTTTCTTTCTTTCTTTCTTTCTTTCTCTCTCTCTCTCTCTCTCTCTCTCTCTCTCTCTCTCTCTCTCTCTCTCTCTCTCTCTCCCTCTCTCTCTCTCTTTCTCTATCTGATTTGATTGCTTATTGCACCCTTTGACTATCATTAAGTGTTGCACCTGATGATTCTTGACTCTTGACGAATGTATCTTTTCTTTCATGCACACTGAGAGCATTTGCACCAAGACAAATTCCTTGTGTGTCCAATCACATTTGGTCAATAAAAGAATTCATTCATTCATTCATTCACTCACTTACTCACTCATTCATTCATTAACTCATTCATTCATCTGGAGGATGCAGAAATCCAGGCACCCAGTAGGTGACAGCAAAGAAACGCAGAATATTCAATTCTTCCCCATTGATATTTTTTTTTTAAAGCTTCAGCAATCATAAATTAAACACACCCACTGGTGGGCTTCCGGTTCAGCCTTTAAGAGTGGGGGAAAGCACAGAACAAATTCATCTTCTCATGTTAAACAAATGTTCCTGCTGTTGGAAAAAATGGTTTCCTTCCATTTCTTTGTGTTTCTAACAATTAATAACAATAATTAATCCATTCCAGCAGGAAGACGTGGAATGTTTTATTGATGCTAAAGGATTTTTGGTTCTCATGGTTTTCCTTTACCCTCCTGATACAGTTAGTTCTTGACTTGCAACGGTTCATTTAGTGACCATTTAAAGTTACAACGGTCCTGAAAAAAATTGAAATAATTGTTTTCACATGTATGATCGTTGCAGCATCTCCATGGCCACGGGAGCAAAATTTGGACACTTGGCCACTGACTCGTGTTTATGATAGTTGTATCCCAGGGCAATTTGATCCCCATTTGCAACCTTCTGACAAGCAAAGTCAATGGGGGAAGCCAGAATCACTAAACAATAGTGGCAAAAAAGGTCATAAAATGGGACAGAATTCACTTAACAACTGTCTTACTTAGCAACAGGAATTTTGGGTGCCATTGTGCTTGTAAGCCTCTCAATAAAATGCCTAAATTAGTGGAGATTTGTTCCTCTGAACACTTTTGATTTCTTGTCCAGAAGTTTGAGCATGAACAGACTGGGTGCTGTAGAACAGGAGTCACCAACCTTTTGGACCTCAGGGACCCCTAACTCAAACTTTAAAATTCTGTGGACCAGAGACCCCGGGAAAACCCCCTAAAAAGTCTGCAGGAAAATCCCCCACTCCGTTTTCCTACCGAATGATTGTTCTTTATTTGCGATCACAGGATGTTGTCTCCAGCTCCATTCTCGGGGAGAGAGAGAAACTTTTGGCTTCATGCAAGGAAAGCAGCAGAAGCCGCAGAAGTCTTCCTTTCTCTCCCCCAAACTCTACCAGAAATGAGTCTTTGAAGCCTCTTGGAGCAGGAGGCCTTGCAGGGTCCCAAAGGCTCATTTCTAGCAGAGTTTGGGGGAGAGGAAGAAAGACTTTGGCTGCTTTCCTTGCATGCAGCCCAAAGCAGAAGAAGAAAGAAGCGGAAAGAAGCAGCCCGGTGGCCAGACCAGACATGTGGTGCATGTTCCCCCCCTCTCTCTTTCCTCCCTCCCCTCATTACCTTGTGTTGTTCACAATGCAAGCAACACAAGCCTTGTGTTCCTGTGCAGCCTGGATGAATTGTTTGGGGGGAGACATTTCTCTGTGGACCACCAAAATTTTCTCACAGACCAGCAGTGGTCCCTGGCCCACCGGTTGGCAACCACTGCTGTAAAAGACACTTGAGAGGATCCTGGAAGAACAAGTTTTATTTGGGAGAATTTCAAACTTCCCAAAAATTTATCTCTGGTTCTGTTCTTCCAGGGTCTCAGAAAGCATTTTACAGAATGAACAGAATAAGAGAGTTGGAAGGCGCCTTGGAGGTCTTCTAGTCCAACCCTCTGCATGAGCAGGAGCCCCTATCCCATTCCAGACAAATGGTTGTCCAGTCCCTTTTTGAAAACCTCCAGTAATGAAGCACCCACAGCTTCTGGAGGAAAGTTGTTCCACTGGTTAATTGTTCTCACTATCAGGATATTTCCCTCCCTCTCTTCCTTCCTTCCTTCCTTCCTTTCCTCCCATTTCCTTCCTTCCCTTCCATTTCCTCCCTCCCTCCCTTCTATTCCTTCCTTCCTCTCCTTCATTTTCCTTTCTTTTTTCTTTTTTCTTGTTTCTTATTCTTTTTCCCTTCCTTCCTTCCATCCCTTCCCTTTCATCCCAGTTCCTTCCTTCCCTTTCCTCCCATTTCCTTCCTTTTCTCCCTCCCCCTCCCCCCCACTCCCCAAGTTCTCCCTCTCATGCCCGCTTCCTCCTCTCCTCCATCCCCACCCATCTCACCAGGCGTCTTCACACCCAGGAAACCTCAAGGCCGGAAGGACAGGCTGTTGAGGCACGGAATGAGTTAGGACAAGCATAATTGCTTCTGGCACCTTGACTCCTCAACCTTCCCCCTGCCCTCCCCCCCCCAAATAAACGCAAAGGGGAGCCATAGCCTTTCCTGACTGAAGAGCGGGGGACTTCAAACAATCCTGCATCACAGGGGATCCAGCTGGTTTCGGTGTTCCTTCCCACCCCCCGGGATTCATGGAAATAGAAACAGGTTGCCTTAATTTGGGGGCAGGCACACATATGGATTTCTCCCTCCCCCCCACTTTGTTGTGGTTGCGTTGCCATCTTGCTCCCTGTCTAGAAAAGGAGCCGAAACAGGCTGACTAGCACCAGATGTGTGAGACGAGCTGGCGGTTCCCACCACCTCCAACACTCTCGCACTAATGGTGGGTAGCAGAGAAGCAACAAGCTTGCCATTAATACTACTACCATAACTGCTGCCGTGCAAGCAGTCCTTGAGTTACAGCCAGGGGTGGACTTTTGGGGTTCGTAGGGGTTCAGGAGAGCCCCTAGCTAATTCTGTGCAGTTCAGAGAACCCCCAAATCCCACTCCTGGCTGGCCCTGCCCATCCCTCCCCTCCCAGGAGTCTCCATGTGGCTCGTTTTAGATGCAGGTAAGTACAGAGTGTGCACAGATGCTCAGGGAGGGCAGAAAACTAGCCTCACAGGTGTTCAGGAAGGCCAGAAATGGGCCCGTTTCCAGCTTCCAGAGAACCTCCAGAGCCCAGAGAGGCCATTTTCACCCTCCTGGAGGCTTGAGGAAAGCCTCAGGAGCCTGGGGGAAGCAAAAATCCCCTCCCCCCATGGTGCAGGAGGCCAAGTAGGCCATGCCCACCATGGCTACACCCACCAGCAACTGGGCAGAGATCCCCTTGCTAAAATTTTTGAAGCCCACCCCTGCTTAAAACTATCAGTTTAGTGACTATTCTGTTCAACCAATCTTGATTCAGGCAAACTGACTCCACGTGGGAATCTGACTACAGACAATAGAATAACATGTTCTTGCACAGGAATAGGAAGCTCAAGGGCAAGGCCCAAGAGAAGGTATAAATAATCCTCCTTGTCAACTCCATACGGTCAGCGGCCCAGGACCTCAAACCCATATGGCCTTGTCCATCCATAAGCCATCTTTCCAATCAGCCTCCATCTTTCTTCCTGCTTGGAACTGAACCCAGATGGATATTTCTTCCAACCATTCCAAGTTAACAAAGGCACACAACCATTTTTTCACACAATCGTTGCAACATCCCCAAAGTCACATGGTCAAAATTCAGGTGTTTGGAAAATGATTCATATTTATGAGGGTTGCAGTGTTTCTAGGTCACTAGCCTGACCCAAATTCCACAACCCTTCTTCGTAGGTTTTCATCTCCAGGCCTTTAATCACCTTCGTTGCTCTTCTCTGCACTTTTTCCAAAGTCTCAACAACTTTTTTTTTGGACTGTGGTGAACAAACCTGGATGCAGCATTCCAGGTGTGGCTTTACTATCCTTTACAATGTCCTGGTTACCTTCTGGCTGGAGAAAAACTCTCCCAGGAACAGCCTTTGGCTGCAGGGAATCAAGTTCAAAATGAGTCCAACAAAAACTGTCCAATCAAGGCAAGATGAGGTAATTAAACTGGCAGGGCAGGAGCAAGAATTCCAGATGTGAAGGAACGGCAATAATTCAACACAGTTAGGAGGATGCCAGGAACACAGATAACCAAAGTTAACACAAGATAAACTCATGTTTGTTCCCAGAAGACGCCTCGCTCAGCTTGCATCTCTTTTAAACTCTCATTCCCAGGTGTGAATAATGAAGGGAATCAGGGCCCTTTCCTCCCTCATAAGCCACACAACCCATGTTGCTCCCTTCTCTGTTCCTCCCTGCGTGCCCTAGGATGAAGAGAGGGTGGACCTGGGTCTTCCGTTGAACTCCCTCTCCCTTGTTCTACCTCTTCCCTGCTCTGCCCAGCCAGACTTTGCCCTTCCCCAGTTTCCTCCTCAGCCAATGGAGCCACATTCCCACTCCCTGTCAACTGTTCATCTTCCTCCTCGGATTCAGACTCTGACAAGGGCACGACACACTCGGACTCCAAGTCCCTCTCGTGCTTCCTGTTTTTGGAGCCAGGTTTCACCTAATCTGGACTTGTCCCTTTGAATCCCCCCCCCCTCCAAGAAACTTGAGGAAATGAAATGAAATTTTTTTTTCCTGCCTCCCTGCAGCTTGTGAGTCCTGTCATTTGAATGACAATGGCTCCCTCTCTTCTCATTCCCCGGGTGGTGACAAGACTCCGGTTCTTTAAAATGTGCAAATCAAATTCTAAATGCTGAGCCTTTTCTTTTGTTCCTGGGAGCCTTTGAGCTCAGAGAATTTCATCAGTGACTGGGGCAGAGGTTGCATATAAATTGAATTTCGTGGCTGGTGGGAAGAAGGGGGCGGCTCCCTCTGTGTATTTCCGGTCAGGGGAATACGGAGATGGCATAGGAGGTTGGGGCAAGGGGGTGGTATCTTGGCTGAGAAATAACATCCCTTCCACCAAGCCCAGGTATTGCTTTACCTGGGTAAAGAAATATAATCCAGATGCCCACCTCTCAATGTTTGACTTTCTCAATAAATCAGGACATTGCCTTAAGGTCCAGGTTGACCATAATGCCTGCAATCCAGGGGTTGGTTTCAGCCAGTTTGCACCGGTTCAGCCAAACAGGATGTTAATTTTACATCTGGTTCAGCAAATTGGTAGTTTTGATGACTGGCCCTGCCCACCTCACCCCGCCCTCCCAGGACTCCCCACGCAACCTATTTTGGATGCAGGTAAGTGCAGGGTGTGTGCAAAGGTTCAGGGAGTGTGAAAAATGGGTCTGTTTCTAGCTTCCAGAGAGCCTCCGGAGCCTGGGGAGGGTAAAAACACCCCTTCCTGCAGCTCATTTTTGTTCCCAGGGTGGTGCAAGGAAGCTGATTAGGTCAAAAATGGGGCACGGTGTTTGTGTGTGTGTGTGCAGCCTGGCCCTCCTGAGGCCCATTTTTGCTCCTAGGATCAGGCAGGTGGGAGACTAGGCCAAGCCCACCATGGCCACACCCACCTAGCGACCGAGCAGAGAACCGTTTGTGAAATTATTTGAAGGCCACCCCTGTTGCAGTCCTTGCCACGGAGGTTTTCTAGTCCCACCTCCTGCTTACTTTTGGCCTTAAGTTGAGGACCACCTCTACAATAGGTCAGTAGTGGCTAACCTTTCTTGGGCTCCTGTGCGTGCGCACTTGCACGGACATGCTCGCATGCCAGCACTCAGAAGGCAACGAGCGTGTCCCCCCCACCTGTACATACACGTGTGCGTGTGATTCCCCCTCTTATCTGCATTATACATGTGCATGCCTCCCAGCTGATTTTCGGGCCTTTTTCAGCCTCCCAGAGGCTCGAGGGAAGCTTCTGCAGCCTTCGGAGCGCAAAAAATGGGCCCATTTCATCACTCTGGTCTTTCTGGAAATACAGGAAGTGATGAAACGGGTCTGTTTTTCAGCCTCCAAAGACCGCAGAGGCTTCCCTCAAACCTCTAGAAGGCCATAAAAGGCCCAAAAATCAGCTGGGAGGCGCACACATGTACAGTGAGGTAAGTTTGCCTCGGGCTTGTGTGCCCGCACAAATGGGTCTGTGTGCCACCTGTGGCATGCGTGCCATAGGTTTGCCATCATGGCAATAGATCCTTAACAATCACCTCACTTAACCATGGAAATCCTAGTCCGAATTGTAGTCATAAGTTGAGGACCACATATAAATTGGCCCCAATTGTGGGCAGCACAGGATACATCTGCACCAAATCCCACAATGGCCACTTCCCTTGGCCTCCCAAATCTAATTAAATATTTTAATGCATTTTTTAAAAAAAAAGCTTCCCCTTTTTTTCCTCTCTCCCTCAATCTTCCCTCCCTCATAGTGGCATCAAATTCTTCCCTCCCTCATAGTGGCATCAACAGCTGTTTGTTGCCTGTTTCACTCATCACCTTTTCAAAAAGCGCTGAGACATAATTCCTTGGGACAGGAACAACGGTGCCCTTTTCCGTTCTGCTTGAGAGGGCAAAAGCAAAGAGCCTTTACGAGCCTTTATATGGCTGGTCTGTTTCTCCCTCCTTAAATTGGCAGCCAGGGAAAAAATAAAATAAAATAAAAAACTTCACAGAATCTGCACCAAAGGCTGCAAAAAATTAATTTCTCCTCCCGCCCCTCCGTTTCCCCCAAAGTGCTTGTCCTTCAAATGCCAACATCAAATCCTTTTTTAAAAAAACAAGTTCTTTTTTTAATTTTAACTACAAAAACAAACAAATAAAACCTATCCTTCAGTTCAACAGTTGGGTACATATATCCTGTGCACATAATAATATTATCATACATTTCTTACTTGTTTATATATATAAAACCATTCTGATTAGTATTTTATCTCACATTGGTCAATTATTATATTATCATTAATACTGTAATTATTACCTATGAAAAACATATTTGTTCCTTACCTAAATTATATTCATTCTCTTGCTCAGTCTAAGTCAATTAATTGTAACATATTATTACTATTATCAGGTGTTTCCATTTCTTACCCTTCTGTCTAACTGCTCATAAAATAAATTCCAAATCTTATAATGTTTTCTTCCTGTTCTCTAATTGCCATTGTCAATCTACTCTTTTTTGCATATTCCATTATTGTCTTAATTTTCTCGTTTTTCCAATTCTGTGCAAATACAATTCTAGCTGCTGTTAATACCTTAATAATCAAATATGTTGTCTCTCTACTATAACCTTCAGACAAAATTGCCAATAAAAATAGCTTTGGTTTGAAATCTATATGTTGTTCTATCATTTTTCCCAATCACATGCGTTTTCTAGTCCAATATTTTTTAGCGTCAATGCATGTCCACCACATAGGGTAGTAAGATCCAGGTATTTGATGACATTTCCAATGTCAAATCCTTAACGGGAGTGTTTCTTCTCCCTCTAGTGCCATCCTTGCTTACTTTTCCCAGGATCTCTGACCATCAAGAGTGAACCGTTGATATTTCAGTGAGCTTGATAGCTGTCATGCCAATGACATTTAGCACTTGACAGCTCTTCTCTGAAGCCCGTGAATATTTGATAAATGAAAAGCTAAAAGGGCCCCGGGAACTGAAGGCCTGGTATTTGTTACTGGACTTGACATTTGACAGCTAGGATATGCATATTTGATCACCTATGCGTATTTATTTATTTAAAGTATCAAGGCCTGATTCTTTGGGAGTCACTTTTCATGGTTTGTTCAACCCTGGGGGAATACTTTTGATTTCTTCTTCAACTGCTAACATTTCTTTGCATTGCTGAAATTACACTGATGATGTCACCTAGTTGGGTCATGAAACGTCTGTGAGAAAACCACCTAACTCAGTGCTGAATACTGAACAGAACAGAGTTGGAAGGGACCTTGGAAGTCTTCTGGTACCATTTCAGAGGCTGTCTGGTCTCTTCTTGAAAGCCTCCAGTAATAACTTCTGGGGACAAGTTGTTCCACTGGTTAATAGTCTTCATTGTTAGGAAGTTTATTCTGAGTTCTAGGTTGCTTCTCTGCTTGATGAGTTTCCATCCTTTGCTGCTTCTCCTGCCTTCAGGTGCTTTGGAGAATAATTTGACCCTCTCTTTTTTGTGGCAGCCCCTCAAATACTTTATTGCTGTCGTGTCACCCCCAATTCTTCTTTTCTAGCCAAACCCAAATCCTGCAGCCGTTCTTCATATGTTTTAGTCTCCAGGCCTTGGATCATCTTAGTTGCTCTTCTCTGAACCCTTTCCAAAGTCTCAACATCTTTTTTGTAGTATTGTTAGAAATAAGAAAATTCAAAAATAAAATGTAGGTGAAGAGAATAGTATAATAGCATGAAGAAGGCAGTTGCTCCATAGATATTTGCTATCTTGATGTAATCCTGCTGTAAATATATTTTAATGCATTTACTCATTGTTAAATATGTACCTGCAATCAATTACACCCTCCTGTATCAAGAAATGCCACCCCTATTTCCTCCAGGAATTGGTAGTATACTGTCAAGGCAATTCACACACACATTTGACATAACAAAAGACCAAAGTGATCTATTAGGAGGACAATAGGAGAAGATAAACATTACCCTAACTTCCTTGAACAATTGAAGTTAGATTCTGTTTTTCAAAGTATCTGCTTAAGTTTAATCTTGGCACATTGTGATTTTAAGTTATAACCAAATTTTTACTTTGTATAGGCAAATATGTTAGAGATGGATATAATCATTATGTTGTTCTACGAAGATGTGCTGAATGCAACATGAATATGTAACAAGTGTGGTGTTAGGAATAGATATTTCTTTGTTCTCAGACCGTTAGAAAGAGGCCTTGCTGAAGGGACATTCCTTTATGCCAAGTAAGATAAGAAAAAGCCATGTTGGCAAAATATGTGATGGATGGTCATTGGGAGGTGTTGAAGGAGATGATGTGGTCTCCTGAAGGCATTTCGGATTAGCTGTGCTCGGTCACTGGATCGATGTAGGAGGGGCATGGGGGCATCAGGATAGAAAAACTATAAAATGTAATGTTTTTAAATCTCGAGGTGTGGTTCTGGGCTCAAATTTCACATTGAGGTCAGCTAAAGCCCACGTCCCACTGCACCAACGGATGCAAAGAGGATGTAAAATGGACAAAAAAGCTTGCCATCCGTTGGAAAACGCGATGCATCCGTTGTGTACTCACTGCATACGTGTTTCATACGCACTATCCCTCCAGCATCCATCCACTGAGATTTTATCCCCCCAAGAAGTTTTGAGCTGCACAAAACTTTTTGAGCAGATGAACTTTCCACTGTGTACGATGTACATCTGTGACACGGGCAACAAACGTTCTACGTCCGTTGTCATCCATTAAACGTCTGCTGTATCCTCTCAGCATCCTCTGGCCATCCTCGCTACTCACATCCACTGCAGCTGAAAATGGAAAGAGGGAGGAAGCAAAAGGTACATGGAACGTCCACACAGCGTTAGTAGCACGGAAATAGAAAGGATGTAAGTGGATGCATCTCATATATAAAGCATTAAAATGGACAAAACGTTTGTATATGGGATGTATCTCAGATATTTAGGATGTCTGGAGTATGCCTAGGGTATGTGGAAGGACACCTAGCGGAAAACCGATATTTCTAAAAAAAGGGGGAGGAAATCACCTGGATCTCAGTATCAGTCCAGCAGCCGTGGTGTACAGACCTCTTCACCCTTGGTCTTGCTCTTCCACATCATCCATTGATCTCCACCATGGATCATAACACAGTCCTTATGGTAGCTGCGATCATTTAACACCAGACCCAAGCCCTCTTCAGACTGTTTCACCTTTTCTACACAAGGAGAAGGAGACTTTCAAGAGCTGTGTGGGTCCGACGATGGATAGGGAGAAGAGTGGAGTTTGGACTCTATGACAAGTTGATGGTGGAGCTGAGGAATAAAGACCCTCGTGCATTCCAGCACTTCATGAGGATGCCACCAGCCATGTTTGACGAAATTGTAGAGCGTCTGAGACCCAGGTTGACCAAGCAGACCACCAACTTCCGTCCCAGCCTGGACCCTGGACTGAAGGTGGCACTGACTCTGCGCCACCTGGCCTTTGGAACCACATACAGAAACATGCAGTATGCATGGAGGGTGCCACACAACAGCATCAACAAAGTGGTCAGAGAAGTGGTGCAGGCCATCATCGAAGAATACCTGGAGGAGCTCCTCCAGTGTCCCACCACTGAAGAAGGCTGGAGGAAAGTTGCAGAGCAGTGGTATCAGAGGTGGAACTTTCCCCACACCGTTGGAGCCATAGATGGGAAGCATGTGGCCTGCAAATATCCAGCCAACTCAGGGTCCTCTTATCACAACTACAAGGGCTTCTTCAGTATCATCCTCTTCGCCATGGTCGATGCTGACTACAAGTTCATGTACATCGATGCTTCAGGCAACGGGTCAGCTTCAGATAGCCAGGTATACAATGCCAGTCACCTCAAGGTTGGGCTAGAACGCAACCTCATCATGGGTTTCCCAGATCCAGACCCCCTACCCAACGACACGCAAGATGTGCCCTACTTCATCATGGGGGATGACGCCTTCTCCCTCAGAACCTACCTCATGAAGCCCTACACTTCAAGATGCCTCACCCGTGAAGAGAGGATGTTCAACTAGAGGTTATCCAGGGCAAGGCGGGTGGTGGAGAACGCCTCTGGTATTCTGGCCAACAGGTTCCAGGTACTTCTCACCACCATGCAGCATCACCCACAGACTGTGAGGAGCATCATGGAAGCTTGCTGCATCCTGCACAATCTCATGCGAACCCACTACCCAGTGTTGCAAAACAGGTTTGTGGACCATCAACAAGGCAATGGGGACATGGAGTCTGGTGAATGGAGGCAAGGACTAAACCTGATAGACACTGTGGATGTACAAGGCCCCAACAGAGCTTCACGTGAAGGGAAGAAGCAGCGCAACCTTCTGAAACACTGGTGCAACTCCCCAGCTGGAGCAGTGGAGTGGCAAGACAGGATGATAGATGGTTAATGGATGCTTCCTTGAGCCTGTCTCATCACACTGATGAGATTGTGCCATGTATGTTGAGTGGCCCTACAATGAATAGGGCATTTAATTAAGAGTTGTGTTTATGTTTAAATGTGTGGATCAATGATTACATTGTTCTTGATAAAAAAGGGCCATATGTGTGGCAGCTAGGAGGGTGGACCATACAGTCCTACTATGCTTGCACTGGAGGTTTATCAATCCCACAGCTATCCTTACCCATCCCACAACTATCCTTACCCATCCCACAACTATCCTTACCTATCCCGCAACTATCCTTACCCATCCCACAAGCATGCTAAGGCTTAACCATTTTTTCAAAGTTTTCACCAACACTTTATTAAGTAAATAAAATGAACCAAGTGTGTGAAGCAAAGATAACCTTTATTAATAACTGTCTTAAGTAAACTGTATGACTTTATTAAAAAAGCAAAATGAACCAAGTAAAGTGTCTTAAGCAAAGATAAAGTGAACAGGTAACAACTCAGTCTCTGGCACTATTCTCAGTCACTCTGAGGCATGTCCATGGTCTCAGCTGTCAAGCGGCCAGGGACTGTGGAGGTGGCTGTGGCTGGAGTGCTGGTCTGAGGCGCCATTGGGGTACTTGGCCCCGAGAGGACAACAGGGGATGGTGTGTTCAGGAAGCTCTCAGAGAACTGACTCAGTCCCGTGAGGTTGAGAGGCCTTTCATCAAGTACCTGGGATGTTAGGCCCAAGACTGATGACAGATTGTCCATTGAGGGGCTTGGCTGTGGGGTGGAGGAAGGAGGAGTGTAGTGGGGCTGTCTGGTCTGCAGCTGGGTGAGGTGAGGCATCTGTGGCATGTGATGTACCTGGGCCTGGACTGGGAAGGGCTGCCTCTGCTGTGGGAAGTCCTGGTACTCGTAGCCTTGGTAGGTGAGGGGCTGTTGAAAGCCGTGGAAGGGCTGTGACATCACCTGGGGTGGAGAAGCAGACCTGGAGTGGGTCAGAGCAGGTTCAGCTGGGCTTGGAGGGTTGTGCTTCATCACCTGGTACTGGGCGTCGGGCAGGTCCATGAGGGTCTGGCTCACGTACGTGATGAAGGGCTTGCGGTTAGAGGATGGCATATTGCTGTGGACCAGCTGAGAGAGAAGATCTGTGCTGGTCTTGATGGTGTCCCTGATCTCCAGCAAGACAGTGTGGCTCTGGCCCTCCAGTCTGCCTCTCTGCCTGCTTTCTGTGGAGGTGGAGCTGGAGGTGGGTGTGGATTGGTCTCTGGCTGCTGCTTCTTCTTGCTCCATTTGAGACAGGGGATCCTCCACATCCTCTGGCATGGGGAGTGCAGCTGTCGGGGGGGTTCTCTGCCATGGGGCTGTCCGAAGACACCTGCCTGGACAGTGTAGCTGTCTCCTGGCTGGAAGAGGACTGGCTGTCTGTGGGCTGTCTGAGGGAGAGGGTTGACAGAGGGGCTGCTCCTCGGTGGCGGACCTCACCCTCCAGGAAGCTGCACTTGGCCATGACGTACATCTCCCGGTCAGTGAGCTTGATAGCGGCCTGCCCAGATTTCTTCAGGTGCAGCTTGCCATACCAGGTGTGCATGTGCTTCCACCAACCCAGGAGTACATCTGAAGTGTAGCCCAGGCTCTCTGCCTTGTCTCTCCAAGCTGCCTGCTTCCTCTTGGTGTCGCGATAGAGTCTGTGGCCCTTTCTCCACAGGTACTCATTCTCCCTCAGACATTTCAGCACCTCCTCCTCATGGTCCTCGGAAAGGGTGTACTGTTTCCTCTCTCCCTTCTCCTTCCCTTGCCTCTTCCTCCCTCTGGCAGGGGCTTCAGCAGCAGGGCCTTCAGGGGCTTGAGCAGCAGGGCTTTGAGGGCCTTGGGGCTGGTCCACGACAGCAGCAGAACCACCAGCAGTAGCAGCAGCACCAGCAGGAGAAGCACCAGCAGCACCAGCAGCACCAGCAGCAGAAGAAGCACCAGCAGCACCAGCAGCACCAGCAGCACCAGCAGTGTTAAGCCTGGGTTCCCCAACCAGGGTTAGGGAGACAAGCTAAACAGAATGTGCAGTGTTAGTCAGATAGGCACACAGATAAATGAGTGAGCTAAGCTTGTATGTTTATTAACATACAGTAAAAATAACAGATACGCTTGTGCTATCAAGAATATATTTTATTCCAGTATAAGTTTATGGCATAGTCAAATAACAGTCCAATATTCATTTACCATGTAGTCAGTCCATTCAGGGATATTCAGTTAGCAAAGTCCATGTAGAATATCCTATGTCAGTTCACATAAAAATCAGTCCTTTGTTGTCTCTCCCGTTCGAGCAATGCAGTCTTGATTCCAAGCAGTAATCAGTGATCATCAAAGCCAGAGAGAGAGAGAGCAAGCTGTAGCCTTGCTACTTTTATATGGTTTTCATAACCACACCCACAGTTGCTATTTTACATTTAAAGCTGTATACACTCTAACATACACTAACTATGATTCATAGTTATTATTTCACCTAAACCAGTTAGGGTAAACAATGTTATCCCTAACATTCTCCCCTTTTAGGTTACATAATAACTATGAATCATTTAAATCTTTAGAAAATATTTTTCGCAACTTTCTTTAAACTTAGTTGCTCCTTGAGCTTTTGTAAATTGGTCTGCAATGTTTTCTTCTGACATGCAGTATTCCAATTTTATTAATCCATTTTTCACTGATTCTCTTACATTTAAATATCTTAAGTCAGTATGTTTTGATCTAGTTTTTACAGCAATACTAGTAGCTAACTTTATAGCTGCTTGGTTATCCTCATACACCATAATTGAATCTTTTACAGTTATACCCATGTCCAACAACAACTGTTTGTAGAAAATCAAATCAGTGCATAATAATGACAGACATGAAAATTCTGCTTCCATCGTAGATAAGCTAATATGCTGTTGTCTGATTGACCTCCATCCTATTAGTGTCTTACCAAATAATATAGCCATCCCAGATGTTGATTTTCTAGTGTTTATATCAGTTGCAAAACTTGCATCTGCATAAGCACTAAGACTCAAATCACCCTTTGGTTCTATATATAATGCATGGTTTATTGTTCCCTTAAGATATCTCAATATTCTTTTTAAGGATTTCCAATGACATTCTTTTGGATCTGAATTAAAATGTGCCAGCTGATTTACACTATAAGCAATATCTGGCCTTGACCAATTGCTTATATATGATAAGCTACCAATCAAAGATTGATATATGGACTTATCAAATTTGGGACTTTGATCATTAGTTTGGCAAACTTCCTGACTCATTGGAGTCTTTGCCGGTTTACAAAGTTCCATCTTATAAGTTTTAATTAATTGGCAAATTTTATCTTCTTGAGATATCTTAAAACCTATTTGTTTTATTTATTGTCAATCCTAGATACCTTTTAATTTCACCTAAATGCTTTATTTTTATCTTTTTGGCTAATAATGATATAATCTCATTAGCTTCATTATTAGTCTTAGTTATTAAAGCAATATCATCAGTAAATAATAATAATAATGACACCGTTCCATTATTTTCTCTTTTAAACACACACGGATCTGCTAAACCAGATTTAAAACCTATATTGTTTAACTCTTTCACAATATATTGGTTCCACTCAAACCCAGATTGTTTTAATCCATAAAGACTCTTTTTGAGTTTCCAACAATTATTGCTATTTACATTATTTTCTTTTATGCCAATTGGTTTCCTTAAATATATAGTGTGCTGCAATGGTGTATGTAGATAAGCAGTTTCTACATCCAAATGGTTAATGATATAGTTTTTCTTAGCTGCCCACACTAATGCTGCTCTTAAAGATGTAGCTTTAAGGCTTGGTGCAAAAACTTCATCGTAATCAGATGCAGTTTGATTAAATCCTTGAGCTACTAACCTAGCTTTATGGGTAACAGTCCCATCATTTCCAGTTTTTACTTTAAATATCCATTTGCACCCAATGGATTTTTCTCCTGGAGGTAATTTGGCATCTTCATACACTTTCATTACCTTTAATGAATTTAGCTCTTTTTCCATTGCCTTTTGCCAATTCTCCTGATCCTTAGCAGGATACATCCTAAGTTCATCTACACTAGTTGGAACTTTAGTTACTTGGCAAACTATACTTGCTTGATACCTATCAGGTGGTCTAGTTACACGTGTAGTACGTCTAGGTATTATAGGACTTACAGGTGGACTTTCCTCTATTAATTGTTCTTGATCATGTAACACTTCCTGATCAACTATTTCCTCTTGTTCTGGTCCTATTTGCTCTTCGTGGACTTCTTCTTTAATTGGACTCTTCTTATAGCTAATCTGATCTTTCTGCCTTTTGTAGGGTTCAATAATTACTTCATTATTTAAATCTTGCTCTAATCTATTCCATCCTACATGTTCTAGGAATTTTGCACTAGCACTGGTGTAAACTCTAGATGTACCTGGTTCCCAGAATCTATAAGATCTATGATTAGATGTATAACCTACAAAAATCAATCTTTTAGCTCTATGCTGTCCTTTGTATCTAAGTTGTGTAGGGATATGCACCCATGCTGGTGCTCCAAATGTGTGCATGTAACTTAAATCAGGTTTTGTACCATGCCACAGTGTGAATGGTAATTCACCTGTTGTTGAATTAACAACATTATTTAATATATGATTACCACACATTATTGCTTCTCCCCATAAATTGTCAGGTAATCCTGAATCAGACATCATAGTTCGTGCCATTGATTGTAATGTTTGGCCTCTTCTCTCTATAAAGGCATTATGTTGTGGCCTATATGGTGCAGACATTTTATGTTGAATACCCAACACTCTAAGTCTGTTTTTAAATTTATTATTTGTAAATTCTGTACCATTATCTGTGATGAGAGTTACTAATTTCTTTTTGGTTTTTCTTTCAGCGAATTTTAGCCAATTAAATAGATTTTGATATGTTTCAGTTTTGCTCTTCATTAAATAGCAAAACCCATATCTAGAATAGTGGTCCGTTATACTTAGTATGTGGCGAGCTCCTCCTACACTTGGTTTTTTCGGACCTATTAAATCAGCAAATACTACTTCTAATCGCTCTTTAGTAGTAAATCCATCAACTCTATTAGCTGGTATAACCCTGCTCTTATTTTGATTACAGGCATTACATTGCAAATACTTATTACAAGATTTCAAACTTATTCCCTTAGACAATTCAACAGTTTTCTTAAGCATTTTAAAATTTAAATGCCCTAGCCTTCTATGTAACAAGTGAATACATTCGTCATGAGGTTTCTTATTTTCATAAATTGTGTTAGCCACCTTTAAACCATCATCATTTAACACATATAATCCACCTCTTAAAGATGCAGTAATTCTCTTATCTTCTTTTTCTATTATGCAGTTATCTCCCCTAAATGTAACTACATATCCTAGTTTAACCAAAATTCTAACTGAAATTAAATTAAACTTAAGTTGTGGTACATATAACATTTTTACATTCTCTTTTATAAAAGAACAATATGCTATACCTTCACCTTTAGCTTTCAGTTTCCAGCCATTGGCTAACGATATCTGCTGTTTACTCTGGGACATTTTAATAAAATTTTTGTTATCATTTGTTATACAATGGGATGCCCCACTGTCAACCACCCATAAATTATTTTTTACAGCTGCATTAGTATACATGGCTAACTCTAAATTTGTATGTAGGCTTTGATGATTTTTAGTATTCTGGCCAGCGTTCTGGCGCTTTGCCTTTTTACAAAATCTTGCCAAATGTCCTCTTCCTCCACAATTAAGGCACCTTTTAATTGCGTATGCAGTAGGAGATTCATTATCTTCTTTTTGAGGTTGCTCCCTCCTTAATTCATCTCTTTCATGCCTTCTTCTGGCCTCTTCAATCAATCTGCCAGTTATATCTGTTAATGTTAAATTTTGCTTTGGCAAAATTTCAAGTGAAGTTACGTAATTATCATAACTTTTAACAAGGGAAGATAGAATTATATAAACTTGATGTTGTTCAGAGAATATAAGCTCTTTCTCGTGTAATTCTTGGAAAATGCTTTGCATAGTTTTTAAATGACTCTGCATATCACCATTTGTTTGGAGATGTGTCCTGAAAAGCTTCCGTGTTAGATTTATGTGAGCACCAACATTATCTCGGACATAAATCCTCTTCAGCTTCTGCCAACACCCAAAAGCCGTTTTCTCTCCGTGGATATAAACAAGCTGTTGATCAGTTAAGGTTAACGCAATTATGCAAATGGCTTGTTGATTTTTATGCTTAAATTCTTCTATCTTTAGTCTGTCTTCCTCATCCTCTGGATCCCATTCTTCTACGTTGGGTGGATTTTCAATTATGTTCCACAGACCTTCTCTTCGTAGAAGTAGACTACATTTTGTAGACCATGATACATAGTTTGTTCCATCCAGCTTGGATATAAGGGACAAACTTTGTTGATTGACTTGTGCCATGTTTTCTTATATGGATATAAAAATATAATTAATAAAACAGAGCTGTCTGTTTACTGTAATGTATAACAACACAAACTCTCACTTTTTACATAAATCTGTTTAACCTAGTTAAACTGACTTTGCAGCCTCTGGGCCCTTAACCAGTGTTAAGCCTGGGTTCCCCAACCAGGGTTAGGGAGACAAGCTAAACAGAATGTGCAGCGTTAGTCAGATAGGCACACAGATAAATGAGTGAGCTAAGCTTGTATGTTTATTAACATACAGTAAAAATAACAGATACGCTTGTGCTATCAAGAATATAGTTTATTCCATTATAAGTTTATAGCATAGTCAAATAACAGTCCAATAGTCATTTACCATGTAGTCAGTCCATTCAGGGATATTCAGTTAGCAAAGTCCATGTAGAATATCCTATGTCAGTTCACTTAAAAATCAGTCCTTTGTTGTCTCTCCCGTTCGAGCAATGCAGTCTTGATTCCAAGCAGTAATCAGGGATCATCAAAGCCAGAGTGAGAGTGAGAGCAAGCCGTAGTCTTGCTACTTTTATATTGTTTTCTTAACCACTCCTTTAATTGCTATTTCTCAGTTAAAGCTGTATACACTCTAACATACACTAACTATGATTCATAGTTATTATTTCACCTAAACCAGTTAGGGTAAACAATGTTATCCCTAACAAGCAGCACCAGCAGGAGAAGCACCAGCAGCAGCAACACCAGCAGGAGAAGAACCAGCAGCTTCAGAGTCAGCGCCAGGGGGTGGGATGGTGGTTCTGTCCTTCTTGCCAGGGATGGTAGGAGTAGGCACAGGCTTCCTCTTCTTCCCTGACTGACGAACCATGGTGTTCTTTCAAGATGTCTCTGGCAGCAGGTCTTTCCTCTGAATGCTGACTGCTTGCGAGCTGCATCCTTTTATATCCACGTAGCTGACGCAATTCATCCTCCCCGCGTGCGCAGTGAATGCTTTGAATCCGGTACGCATCCGCTTTGCATCCGCTACGCCTCCGCTATGCATCTGCTTTGCTTCCTATAGGCGTCCATGATGCATCCGCGTCATCTGCTACGTATCCACTCCTTCCACTATGCATCCGCTTTGCAATTCTCCCCCGGAACCCCTTCGGATGTGTCATCCGCTTCCATCCACTTCCATCCGCTAGGCTTCCTGTGAACATCCGCTTAACATCCCTGCTACATACTACACCCGTCTCTTCCTTTCCGTTCTTTTCCGTTCTGTTTATGCAAATTTGGGGCACTTTTTGGAGCGGATGAAAATGGATGGAGCCACCCCCGAAATTTTGCTCATCAGCTGTGTCCTTTATGCATACGTTTTGCATCCGTCGGCCAGTGGCACCGGGCCTTAAGATCCTGCCGCTCTTTGCAAACAGCTTAACAAATAAAATGGTGTTTTCACCGATCCAAGTTTTTGTGATTTGGAGTCATTTCCAACAGCACGGTGATCAAATTTGTGTCCTCCTACTGAAAGAAAATAAATCAAAAAACACCAAGGATCACACAATCCTCCCCCCCCCTTACAACCCCCTTGTAGCACTGATGACATTCCCTAAATGGGTCATCAAATGTCTGCAAGAAAACTAGAGGTGCTATTCAGCGGGTTCTGACCACTTCTGGAGAACCTGTAGCGAAAACTTTGAGTAGTTCCGAGAACCAGCAAATATCATCCTTCTCCTGCCACGCCCACAGACCCGGAAGTAAAAAGAATTTGAATTCCACTCCTGAGGAAAACCACCAAGCTCAGAGAGCACCAAGGACCCCACAGTCCTTCCTTCCTTCTTTCCTTCCTTCCTTCCTTCCTTCCTTCCTTCCTTCCTTCCTTCCTTC
>BLBF01000080.1:1797131-1807257 GCA_015471245.1 Laticauda colubrina | reverse complement strand
GCAAGAAAACCGCCAAGCTCAGAGAGCACCAAGGACCCCACAGTCCTCCTCTTCCTCCCCACAAGCCCCAAAGAAGCGGCAGTCAAGCTATTCTTCAAAGCCCCTGAAGGCAAGACAAGAAGCAATGGATGGAAACTCCTCAAGGGGAGAAGCAACTTGGAAGTAAGGAGAAACTTCCTGAGTTAGAACAATTAATCAGAACAAATTTCCTCCAGGAGTTGTGGGTGCTCCGTCCCTGGAAGCTTTTAATAAGAGATTGGTCATCCATTTGTGTCTGAAATGGTTTAGAGTTTCCTGCCGAAGCAGGGGGTCGGACTAGAAGACCTCCAAGGTCCCTTCCAACTCTGTTATTCTGTTATTTAATCAGGGGAACTGCTTGCTTCCAGAAGCTGTGGCTGCTCCATCACTGGAGATTTTCAAGAAGAGGCTGGACAACCATTTCTTTGGGATTGTTTTGGGTTTTCTGATGGAGCAGGGGGTTGGACTAGAAGACCTCTAAGGTCCCTTTCTATTATTCTATGTTCTAAGTGCACAAGGTAACTGGAAATCAATATACTTTTATTTGAGATCCTGCAAGGAACTATATACTTATTTAAGAACAACAGGGAGCCGAAACGAACAGATATGCTGGCAAGTAAACTCCGACAATTTTTTAAGGAATACTTAAGACTTTTATGTTGAAACATAACATCTAAAATATTTCTAAAGCATGAGGTTGAAGCACTTTTATTTCCAGGTAAATCACATTCCTTTAGCTACAGTGGCATGCTTTTAGCTTGAGTTCAATTGGGCATTTTATATTTGTTTCTTACTTTTATCCTTGCCTTACCTGCGTCTTCTGGATTGGCTAGATTAGAACATACAATGGTGGTTCTTCCATTGCTGTCTTCTTAATTGTGAAGAGCTGGTGGTGGAAGGCAGCTTTTGCAAAAGAGAAAAATGCTCACAGCCTCGTTTGTGACATCAAGCAACAGAGCACTTTTAAAAGGATGATCGCTCCTTCGTCTGTCTTGTTGTTTCCGTGTTGCAAAAATTGAATGACATCGTTTATGTTTATGTATTTTGGGGGAAAAATACTTATGTTTTCTATGAACCTGTCTGGCTTTGTTGTAGAAGCTGCTGTCTATCTGGATCCGGAGATGTTCTTCAGGATTTAAGTGCTGATTTTTCTCACCAATTACCCAGGTTGAAAAGCAGAATAATGGAGTTGGGACTTTGTAGGTCATGTAGTCCAACCCCCACTCAAGCAGGAGACCCTACCCCATTTCTGACAAATGGCAGTCCAGTCTCTTCTTGAAAGCCTCCGGGAATGAAACTCCCACAACTTCTGGAGGCAACTTCTGTTTCATGGGTGGATTGTTCTCCCTGTCAGAAAATTCCTCCTTATTTCCAGATTGAATCTCTCCTTGACCAGTTTCCATCTATTATTCCTTGTCTGGGTGCTTTGGAGAATAGCTTGACCCCCTTTCTCCTCCTCTCTGGGGCAGCCCCTCAAATATTGGAAGACTGCTTTCATGTCTCCCCTGATCCTTCTCTTCTCTAGACTTGCCTGGCTCAATTCCTGCAACTGTTCTTCATATGTTTCATTCTCCAGTCCCCTCATCCTCCTGGTTGCTCTTCTCTGCCCTTTTTCTAGAGCCTCAACCTCTTTTTTATAGTCTGATGACCAAAACTGGATGCAAGCTGTGCCCTTACTAAGGCTTTATAGAGTGGTATTATGTTCAGTGTTTTTGCAGCATTAATTCAGCACCGGAAAAATAAATACAGGTGGCTGATGCTTCATTTAACATCTTTATAAACATAATAAGTAGATTTTACAAACCAGCTGTAGATTTCTCCAACATGCAACAAACTCAGACAGAAACATGTTGTACGTTCAGAGCAGAGCTCCAGTCTTCAGCAAACAAGCAAGTTAGTTTTTCTTTTACTTTAGTTAGCAGCAAGTAAGAGAGCAAGTTAATTTCATTTTCAAAAGACAGACTCAGAGCTCAACATAGCTTCAGAGCTTAATATGGAGCCATGCCTAGGCTACTTTTAGTTTCAGTTTCCAGCCTAGGCTAATTCTAGTTTCAGTTTCCAAAACAGTCCTCATTGGCTGACTTAGTTGCTGTGCCTATTCATTGGCTTACCTTGTTACTATTCTCTATTCCAGTTCATTAATATACTCTGATTATATTAGTACCTTCCTTGATCTGGATTGTATCCCTCTCTTAATGCAACTTAGGACTACATTTGCTTTTTTGGCGGCGGCTGCACATGGCTGGCTCCTATTTAGCTGGTTGTCCACTGACTCCAAGATCCTCTCCCAGTTCCTGGTACTGAGCCTGGTTTCACCCAGTCTATATGTGTCCTTTGGGTTTTTCTTGCCTGAGTGTAGGACTTTCCTCTTCTCTACACTGAATTTCATTGTAGAGAAAAGAAAATCAGCATCATACATTTCGAAATGCCATGCACGGATTTAATAAAAATAATCCTTGACTGACAACCACATTTGAGCCAAACATTTCTGTCGCTAAACGAGATAGCTGTGAGTTTTGCCCCATTCTATGACCTCTCTTGCCACAGTTGCGAAGTGAATCACTGCCCTTGTTAAGTTTAGGAACATGGTTGTGTAGGAAGTTAGCACGCACCCTTCTCCTAGAAAAATGAAATATCCTGGGAAACATTAAAAAGGCAGAATATTTCCTCTAAAAAGAGTGGAAACTGAGAAGCAGAAACTCACCTCAGAAGCAGAAACTCACCCCCACCTTTGTTAATGCCTGGGCCAGAATACTTTACATAACAAAGATCTCCAGGTAAAGCTATAGCAATTGCCAAAAGCCCTTTTCAGTGCATCATCATCCAGCCTACAGAGCTGCATGGCCCCAGGGGATTCTGACAACCAATCAGAATACAAGCTCCCATTCAAATCCCAACAAAGGTTATAAAACCCAGGCACTCTCAGCATATCAATGCTTTCTTCTCTTTTCCTTCACCTTGGAGCATGTGATCATCCTTCTTTGGAGCTCCAAGCCATGTGGTCCTGCTGTCCACCATTAAAGCATCTTTCCTAATAGCCTCCATGTTTCCAGTCTTTTTCCCCACTTGGAACTGAACTGTTCTTCCAACAGTTGTTAAGTGAATCTGGTTTCCTCGGGGATTTTGCTTGTTAGAAGGTTGCAAAGGGGGATCAAGGTACCCCAGGACACTGCGACGGTCATAAATATGAGTCAGTTGCCATGGGTTTGGATTTCGACAGTCATAAGTGTGAAAAATGGTTGTAAGTTAATCTTATGGAGATTCTCAGTCATTCAAGTCATGGTTGTCCCCATAGATGGTTAAATGGCCTCAACAACTCTCAGAGAGAGTGCTAAAGACCAGAGGACTGCAAGGAATATAAATCCTTCCATTCTCCACCATTCGGTCAGAACTGAAGAAGCTTCTTGGATAAGAAGAGAAACGTCTTCAGGGAAAAACAAAATCCAATTGCCCCTTAAAAATTCATCTTGGAAAGCAGATCTTATGCCAACAGAAAATTTAATAACCCAACAAGTTTATGATTGTGCTAAAATGGACAAACTTACTCTACAATTAAAAATATTATACAGTCTGGGAAAACTGGTATAATTGGATAAATAATAGAAACCAGCAAGTAAATAAATAAGGAAGGAAGAATATAAAGAGGTTAAAGTAGGAGTAACAACCAGATATATGAAATAAGTATTAGAATAATGTTTGATGTACTGTATAATTAATTTGTAGGATATATGTTTTTCATTTTCAATGAAATGTTTTGTATTTATCTTTTTAATGTTTAATTAAGTTTTTGTAAAAAAAAGAAAAGAAAATGCACCTTTGAGGTTGTCTCAAAGGTGTTTTTGTTTCTTTCCAAAAGGCAACTGGACTATGCTTTTCCTTGAAGAAGAAGACATTTTGCTTCTTAACCAGTGGAACAGCTTGCCACCAGACTGTCTATGGAGATTCTCAGTCATTCAGGTTATGGCTGTCCCCAAGGTGCTTTTTTTCCACAAAGCAATTGGGCTTTCTGGTTTTTCTTTGCAACCAAGAAGCTTCTTCAGTTCTGAAGTCACAAGAGCTCATTGGATGCTCCATCACTGGAGGCTTTTTAAAGAAGAAACTGGACTGTCATGCCCCTGTCAGAATCTGACTCAGAGGATGAAGCCAAACAGCCGACAGAGACTGGGAATGTGACTCCATTGGCTGTGGAGGAAACTGGGGAAGGGCAAAATCCAGCTGGGCAGAGCAGAAGAGAGGTAGAACAAGGGAGAGGGAGTTCAGAGGAAGACCCAGGCCCACCCCTCTTCATCCTAGGGCACGCAGGGAAGAATGGAGAAGGGAGCAATGTGAGTTGCATGGCTTATGGGGGAGGAAAGGGTCCTGATTCCCTTCATTAGCTGTAGTTGGGAACAGTGTATAAAAAAAGGCAAGCTGTGTGCGGCAAGCTGTTGGGAGCAAACATGAATTTATCTGGCATCGTTGTGGCCTATTTGTGTTCCTGGCGTCTTCCCAATTTTGTGTGTTTTGCCGTGTTTTCAAGTCTGCAATTCCTTCTCCTGCCCTGTCAAGCTAATTACTTCATCTTGATTTGTTTGGATTTTAATTGACTGTTTGTATGTTCCTTATTTTGGACTGAATTTTCTGCAGCCACAGGCTGTTCCTGGGAGAGTTTTTCTCCAGCCCGAAAGTAACCTGGACATTGGGGGCAAAATTAGAGATAATAAAGGGAGTCTTCTTGCTTATCTGACTGTGTTGCCTTTGTGCCACATCACATGGATAGTTACTTGTCTGAAATACTGTAGGGTCTCCTGCTTGAGCAGGGGGTTGGGCTAGATGACCTCCAAGGTTCCTTCCAGCTCTATTCTGATTCAAGCTTCTTCAGTTCTGACAGGATAGCAGGGACGGGCTAAGGGATTAGTTCTGACTACTGATAAAGCTCCTTGGATGAGAAGCGAAATGCCTTCTTCCTGAAGGATAAAAAAGGTCATAATACATGTTTTTCAGTGCCGTTGTGACTTCAAACAATCACTAAACAAACTATTGTAACTTGAGGACAACCTATAAGTAGCATTTTCATTTTGCAGCCTCCCTCTAATCTCCCCTCTGCAGTCGGTCTCTTCCTCTCCCCTCTCCCTTCTTTGCAAATTCAGGCACAGGCTTCCTGGAAACCTCTTCAAAGCACTTAGTCTCAGTCATGATAATTAAGTAAATTTGTAGAAAAATGGCATAATTCACCAAAGAGAGCAGCCAGCGTTTAGAAATGGCTGCAGGCCTATTTGAATGCAGACGTTTAGCAGGATGTCTTATTATTATTACTTTTTTTTCCTGAAATGTAAGTTCTTTTGTATATTTCCCTTTTGAAAATGTAAAAAAAAGGAAGATTTCTTCATGTTTGCACAACAATTTTCCCACATAAGCTGCCCGGAATCGCTTCATAATGAAATGGGTGGCATTTAAATTTAATAAATAAACAAACCAAAAAAGCCATAATTCTTCCTTGGCCTCCTGAATATGGTTCCTTCTCTTGTAATCCACCAATCAATTCAGGGCAATTTAATTATGGCTTCTTTATGCCCTCTCCTTTTGTATGGCGGTCTAAAGATATGAATGTTTGCTTGGCTTTTGGTGCTGAGAGTTTGGTACAAAATGGGCAGAACATGAATTCCCTAAGAAGAAAAACAGCATTCCCCCCAAAAACCTCAAAACCCTTATTTTTGTGGGTGTTCCGAAAGTGCTTTTTCTCTCCCCAAAAGGCTAGATTTTGTTTTTCCTTGGAGACATTTCACTTCTCATCCAAGAAGTTCTTCAGTTCTGACTGAATGATGCAGGATGGTAGAATTCAGTCAGAACTGAAGAAGCTCCTGAGATGAAAAGTGAAATGTCTTCAAGGAAAAACAAAATGCAGTTGCCTTTTGGAAAAAAAAGCACCTTTGAAAAACCATGACCTGGATGACTGAGAATCTCCATAGACAGTGTTTGTAGATATTAATTAATTAATTTTTAAATATATATATTTATACACACACACACATACACACACACACATATATATTTATTAAGTTTTCGCGGGTACTTACATGTATGGTATTCAGCTTTGTTTGGGTATTTTCCCACGTCATTGTAGTTGTGCTTTTAAAGACGTGGGAAAATACCCGAACAAAGCTGAATACCATACATGTAAGAACCCGTGAAAACCTAAGAAAACACACACACACACACACACACAGAGACACACAGACACACAGATACACAGACACAGACACACACACACACACTTTAAAAACCCTTTATGATTGTAAGCTCCCTGGAGTTACCTTGAGGTAAGATGGGTGGCTAATAAATTATATAAATTAATTAATTATTAATTAATTCTCCAGGAAAAAAAATCTAGGATCACCTCCGAATGTTACTGCATTATTTGGAAGCAGCGAGAGGCTGAAAAAGCTTCATTGCCTTTTGAGTTATTGCTAACAGGAGAGCAGCTGAATGTCCTGGTTGGGGATGATGGGAGCTGCAGTCTGACTCAATTGAAAGTTCCCTGAAGGAGGCTGAACCAGGGTCCCTGTCAGCCCTTCCAGGTCAACTAGACAGGACACACAACTAGAGGAGTTCAGTCTTCTTTATTGTAGGGCTGCAATAAGAGTCTGAAAATGCAAATCTCCTGCCATCACTTTTAACACTTGATCAGTTAAAGTTTCTTCGTCTGATCCTTGAGCCACTGGGGGCTCCTGGTTCTCTTCTCTGACAGTTCCCTCGGCAGCCTCTCTTCCCTCGTCCCCCAAGGTCATCCACACGAACAAGCCATGCTTTCTTCTTAGGAGTCCATCACATCAAAAGAACTCTCTTCTCTACTCACCACATCAAAGAGAGAAGTCCAAGGAGATGGACCACCAGGATGGTGACTTATCTCATCCCCTCAACGCCCTGGTAAAACTCTGCAAGATCCAAAGCCATTTTAACTTTTCAGACTTGCAACATTGATATGAGCTCTCCAAGTCAAGGAAATATGACTGTTGTGGTTTGCTGGCAGCCGATGTGGACAGCTGAGGTCTCGGAGAGTGAAGACTCGGATGAAGGTTTTTTCAGAGTTTTGCAGCAATAATTCAGCACCAGAAAAATAAACATGATGCTTCATTTAACATCTTTATAAACTTAATAAGTAGATTTTACAAATCAGTTGTAGATTTCTCCAACATGGAACAAACTCAGACAGAAACATATTGCAAGTGCAGAGCAGAGTTCCAATCTTCAGTAAGCAAGCAGGTTAGTTTCATTTTCAAATAGACAGACTCAAAGCTTCACATAGCTGCAGAGTTGCAGAGCTTAATATAGAGCCATGCCTAGGGTATTTCTAGTTTCAGTTTCCAGCCTAGGCTAATTCTAGTTTCAGTTTCCAAAACAGTCCTCATTGGCTGACTTAGTTGGTGTGCCTATTCATTGGCTGACCTTGTTACCATGCTCTGTTCCAGTTCATGAATATACTCTGACACTTGCGTCTGATGCAGGGATGGGACCAGGACCATCAGGGAGTGGAGTGCTGGCTTCGGAGATTGTGGAGGCTGGCAGCAGTGAGGAAGAGGACACAGAGGAGCCTGTGCTCAGTGCACATGTGTGTAGGGCTGCTTGAAGGAAAGAGCAGCTGCAGCAGCATGGGCAACTTGGGAGTAAGGCTGCCCCTCCCTGAGAAGATAAAAGCCAGCTGAGAAACCAGAGTTCTTTGCAGGAAGCAAAGAAGTTCTTGCACTCAAGCCTTGTGGATGTTCGGACTCTCTTAGTTTGTGTTTGGAGACTCTTTGTGTTTGAACTATTTCTTAGTCACTTTATCTGGTGTTCTTGGCAGCCTTGCACCACCTTGGCAAGGCTCATTCTTATCAGAGACAATTAGTTTGAAACAGCCTTTTAAACAGGAAGGAACGGAATTAGGAAAGAATCATTAAAAGGTTTTGCTGTTACTTCCGTTTCGTGTTTGTTTTCTTGGAACAAGGTTTGGGTCAGAACAATGACAAAAGAACTAATTCTCCTTAATTCAAGGGCTGCAATACTTGTCTGAAAGTGAGGGGTGCTTGGAGGTCTCTGAGTTTGCTTGTTTTCTTGAAGATGTTTCCTTAGCCAAACTAGGGAACATCATCAGGGCTAGAAGGAGTGCAGTTTGCTATCAGCATTATATTATAAGGGCTTGCCTGTCAGTGTTGGTGGGAGTAATCTTAGAAGTTCTTTGTTTGGGCTCTTTGCTGTTGGCTTCCTTGGCAGTTTTTTGACTGGGGTATTGTTGACTTGATTGTTGGTCTGATGTTAACCTTGGAGTTAATCTATGATGATCTGGGTGCCGATTGCTGCTGGAGAGCTGCTGGCGTCTTTGTGTTCTCTTTTAGGCTGGGTGATAGCACTCCTACTAGCACTGATGTGGTTATCTAGTTTTATGAAACCTCTGCAAGAAAACAAGCAATGGAGTCACCCAGGCAACTTTCAGCTCTAAGGTGGGACGAGAACTCACCATCTCTTGGTGATTGGGGCGAAGTCACCCAGCCGTCTTCCGTGCCTAAGGCAGAACTAGAACTCTCCTGCTTTCTAACCTAATCTCCTGCCTTAACCACCGGACCAAGCTACTTGAGTGAATTTCTACAGTTATTTTTGACCACCTGAAACAATTTACTGGATAGAAGTGAAAAACACAAGGAGTAAAAGAAAGGGAAATAGAAAGATAATAATTTCCAACTTTCTCTTCAATACACACACACACACACATACTGTATATGTGTGCATGTGTTTATGTGTGTCTGTCTTTGTATATGTGTGCGCAAGTGTATGAATATATATGTGTGTGTCTATATGCGTGTGAGAGTAGTGTACATGTTTGTGTGTGCGTGTGTGTATTTATAGAGAGACGGCAGCTCCAATCACACTTTTCTCACACAAGCATGAAGCCAAAAGCACCAGCCTGAAGATGGCGAGTGGCACCTCGTCGAAACGTCACCAAGATACTCTTAATCTTACATGGGAAAAGACCTGAACATGCCAAGACCTTCATACCTGTACCCATGAAAATCTACAAATATATATACATATATATAGAGAGAGAGGGAGGGAGAGAAAGAGAGAGAGAGAGGAAATGAATAGTACACATTATGATATTTCTTACTCATAAATAGTTCTAATTGTTTAATTTCCCCAATTTAAGTTTCATTTCATTCAGTTTGAAGTTGAAAGTCCCAAAGTGGTTTCCACATAGGGACAAAGCTCATTAAAATCCTTTCTTTAATCAAAGTAGTTATTTTCTCCACTTCTGCCAAGTCCATTAACTTCACAATTCATCCTTCTATTGTGTGGATTCTACCACTGTGCATACCGAAGTTGCACTGCTCTTATAAAATAGAGACAAAGTCCATGTCTTTTTCCTCTCTCTCCATCAACCTAGAAGAAGAAAAAGAATCCCTGGTTTCAATTGTCAGTTTTTTAAAAAAATTTTTTTTGAGAATTTTCTGAATTAAATTATGTATCTGATTCCAATCATTCTTCTTTCTTACATGTCCACCAAACATGATCAAAAGGACTTTCAGATGGATTACATTTCCAATATATACTTGACACACCATTATACATCTTTGACAATTTATAGAATATTTTTTAGAATCTTAGGACTGGAAGGGACCTTGGAGGTCATCTAGTCCAACCCAAATCAGGTATTAAATGCGAATGATACATCACCATATCAAAATTGCCTTTCAAATTGAAAAATCGATGTGAATTTGAGACCCCTGCTGCACATAGTCTCCCCTTGATCAAGCATTATATTATACCCATTTTTTTTGCCCATTTATACATTCTGTAACATATCCATCATCTATATTCATTTTCAATAAAAGTTTGTACATCTTACCAATAACGTGCTCATTGCTGGTACAGAGATTTGGTTCAAAAACATTTGTAAACTCAAAATTCTTCCACAATTTTAATTTTCCCATCAAGTGACCCCCTTATGATTCTTGACTCTTGATGAATGTACCTTTTCTTTTATGTACACTGAGAGCATTTGCACCAAGACAAATTCCTTGTGTGTCCAATCACACTTGGCCAATAAAGTATTCTTTCTTTCTTTCTTTCTTTCTTTCTTTCTTTCTTTCTTTCTTTC
>BLBF01000080.1:1774738-1797121 GCA_015471245.1 Laticauda colubrina | reverse complement strand
CTTTCTTTCTTTCTTTCTTTCTTTCTTTCTTTCTTTCTTTCTTTCTTCCTTCCTTCCTTCCTTCCTTCCTCCCTCCCTCCCTCCCATCTATCTATCTCTATCTGTCAATATCTATCTGATTTGATTGCTTATTGTACCCTCTGATTATCATTAAGTGTTCTACCTTATGATTCTTGATTCTTGACAAATGTATCTTTTCTTTTATGGACACTGAGAGCATTTCCACCAAAGTTAAATTCCTTGTGTGTCCAATCACACTTGGCCAATAAAAAAGAATTCTAGTGAGCGAACCATTGACAAGCAAAACTTCCTTTTCCAAGTTCTTCTCTTGTTTTTAATTTAGGTACTCCTTCAGAAAATGTCAATACATTAGTGTAGATCAATCAAGTTTGCGTGACTATCATTTCACTCCAATAAAAAAACTTCTTGGGGAGACAAATATATAGGAATTTGGAGAGTTAATCTTGCTTTATACCAGTTCTATACCAGACCTTCTGTACAGCATGCCTAATAAATGCTTGAATACCTATACAGGTAGTCCTTCACAGTTTATTTATATAGCACAGTCCATCAGTATTTAAAAGAGAAAGGCCACTCTTTTGAAGAAAGCCAAGTCCACATTTTGGACAGAGAAGACTGCTGGTTTGAAAGAGGGGCCCAAGAGGTCATCTGTGTCCAAATTGAACAACCCTCCCTCAACAGAGGGGGAGGGATACGACATAGTCTATCTCCAGTCTACAACACAGTTCTTTCAGCAGTTCCAAGAAGGCTCCACATCCATTTGCACCACTCAGGTGACCCTGAGGACATAGAGAAACCTCCCAGTGGCCTCAATGACCCTGTAAAAGCATGCGAATGAATGTACATTCTTCCGTTCACCACTCTCCAGTGAAGGCTGAAGAAGCTTCTTTGGAGGAGAAGCAAAACATCTTCAAAGAAAAAAAGAACCAGAAAGTCCAGTTGCCTCCTGAAAAAGCCCCTTTGGGACAACCAGGACCTGGATGGCTGAGAATCTCTACAGACTTTTAACTACACAATTTGGGATGGACACCCTTGGAATGATGTGGGAGTAGGAACGGATTTCCAGAGGAAAGATTGCAGACTACAGGATCCATTTGCACCACTCAGGTGACCCTGAAGACACAGATAAACCTCCAAGTGGCCTCAATGACCCTCTAAAAAGGAGGCAAATGATCAGCTGTCTGCAAGGAGTATAAATCAAATGGGGTCTTCAGCCGGTTCTGACCAGTTCTGGAGAACCGGTCAACACCACCCCTGACTGGCCCTGCCAACCCCATCTCTTCTCTGCCTCCCATTGAGTCCCAGCTGATCGGCTGGGTCTCCTTTGGTTGCCCTGCACAGGAGAACAGAGGTGGAAAGCAGGTTAGTGGGGTGGGAAGGGAAGGGGGATGTTGCAGTATCCTTCTCCTGTCATGACCACCAAGCCAGGCCCACGGAACCAATAGTAATTTTTTTTTTTCAAAAATCCTTCCATTCTCCACATTCTCTCCAGAACTGAAGAAGCTTCTTGGATGAGAAGCAAAACGCCTCTAAAGAAAAACCAGAAAGTCCTCCTGAAAAAAGCACCTTTGGGACAACCATAACCTGAATGACAAAGAATCTCCATAGTAATGAATGGGAACTAAAGGCCCTGTCACACTGCCCAATGGATGCAAAACGGACACAACAGACGAGCAAAATGTTCCATCCGTTGTTATCCGCTCTCAAAAGGGGCAAAAATTTGCATAACCGGAGCGGATAACACGGACGGGGGGAGGACGCAGGGCGGATGCAAAGCGGATGCGGAACGGAAGCCCAGTGGATGGAAGCGGATGAGAGTGGATGGCGCATCCGCGAGGATTCCGGGGGACCTAAGCAAAGCGGACATGGAACGGAAAGAGAGGATGCAGAGCGGACACGGAACGGATGAAGCGGATGCACAGTGGATGCAGAGCGGAAGCCTAGGGGATGCACAGCGGAAGCCTAGCGGATGCTGAGCGTTAATTGCGCATGCAGGGGGGATGCATTGCGTAAGCCCCGTGGATATAAAAGGAAGCAGCTCGCACGTGGCCAGCATTCGGAGGAAAGACCTGCTGCAGGATACATCGAGTCCTTGCCTGCCCTGCCTGCATGCCTGCCTGCAAGCCTTGCTGCCAGCATTCCTGCCAGCCTGCCTCCAAGCCTCCTGGCCAGCCTCCCTGCCAGCCTTGCTCTCTGCCTGCCTGCCAGCCTTTCTGCCAGCCTGCCTTCCAGCCTCCCTGCCAGCCAGTCTGCCTGCCAGTCTTGGTGCCTGCCTGCCTGCCTTTCTGCCAGCCTTCCTGCCAGCCTTGGTGCCTGCCAGCCTCCCTGCCAGCCAGCAACCCCACAACCATGGGGAAGAAGCGAAAGTCTCAGCAACCTGCCGCCATCCCTGCCAAGAGGGACAGAACCAGCCCCCTGTCCCTGATTCTGCTTCTGCTGGGGCTTCTGCTGCTCGGGCTCGCTCTTCTGGTGCTGGAGCTTCTGCTGAAGCTGCTCCTGGCGGTGGTGCTTCTGCTGCTGCGTGCTCTGCTGAAGCTGCTCCTGGTCCTGCTGGCCCTGTTGGTCCTGCTGGTCCTGCTGGTCCTGCTGGTCCTGCTCGTGCTCCTGCACTTGCTCGTACTGCTCGTACTGATCATGCTCCTGGTCTTGCTCGTCCTGCTCGTCCTGCTTGTGCTCCTGGTCCTGCTCGAGCTCCTGGTCCTGCTGGTGCTGCTGCTGCTGGGGCTTCTGGTGCTTACTCTGCTGCTGCTGATCCTGCTGCTGCTGCTGCTGCTGCTGATGATGATGATCCTGCTGCTGCTGCTGCTGGTGATGATGATGATGATGATCCTGCTGCTGCTGCTGCTGCTGCTGGTGGTGGTGTGGAAGAGCAGCCCCTACCACCTGGGAGCCCCTCTGATGAGGGCCCATCTGGTCCTGCCAAAGGGAGGAAGAGGCATATGCGGGGATGGGAGAGGAGGCAATACTTCATCGAGGAGGAACACGAGGATAAGGTGCTGGAGTGGCTGAGAGAGAATGACTATCTGTGGCGGAAGGGACACCGGCTGTACAGGGACACCAAAAGGAAGCAGGCTGCTTGGAGAGAGAGGGCAGAGAGTATGGGTTACACTTTGGAGGTGCTCCTCGGCTGGTGGAAGCACATGCACACCTGTGAGGGAAAGCTGCACCTGAAGAAATCTGGCCAGGCCACTGTGAAGCTGACAGACAGAGAGACCTACGTCGTGACCAGGTGCAGCTTCCTGAAGGGTGAGGTGCACCACCAGCCCCTCTCACGACCCTCTCCGGCAGCCTGCTGAGAGCCAGTCCTCTTCCGGCCGAGAGTCAGTCCCTGTCTCCAGGCAGGTTTCTGTGGAGCGTGCCACGGCAGAGAACCCACAGACAGGTGTTATAACCGTGGTGGAGCACGTGGAGGACTCCCTGGTGCGGTGGGAGAAAGGAGACATCAAGTCCACCACAGTCATAGCCTCATCCACCTCCCCCCAGCTCCGCCTCCGCAGAAAGGCAGAGAGCCGGACAGCTGGAGAGGCAGAGCCACACTGTCCTGCTGGAGATCAGGGACACCATCCACACCAGTATAGATCTCCTCTCTCAGCTGGTCAGCACTGACTCCTCATCCTCCAACCGCAAGCCCTTCCTCACCTATGTCAACCAGACCCTCAAGAACATGGAGGAACCCCAGTACCAGGTGGTGCAGGACCGGATCACTGAGCTGCTTCACAACCCTCCAGACCCCAAGGAACCTGCTCCCACCCAGTCCAGGTCTGCTCCTCCACCCCAGGTGATGTCCCTCCCATTCCAAGGCTTCCCACAGCCCCTCACCCACCAGGGCTATGGCTACCAGGAGGTCCAGCAGCACAGGCAGCAGCCCTTCCCAGTCCAGGCACAGAGTCATCAGGCGACACCATTGCCACCGGTTCCACTGATGCCACTGATGCCACCCACGACAATGATGCCACCGACGACAGCGATGCCACCCATGCCAGTCCTCACCCAGCTGCAGACCAGAGAGCCCCACTACACTACTCCTTCCTCCACCCCACAGCCAAGCCCGGCCTCAGTACATCTCTCATCGGTACTGGGGCTGACACCCCAGGGCATGGAGGAAGGACCTCTCAGCATCACGGGTCTGAGCCAGCTGTCTGAGAGCTTCCTCAACACACCGTCCCCTGTTGTCCTCTCAGGACCAGGCACCCCAATGACGATACAGACCAGCACTCCAGCACCACCCACCTCCACAGCACCTGGACCCTTCACCCCTGAGACTGGGCACACCTCCGAATGATCAATAAGAGTGCCAGAGACTGGGTAGCTGGCTACCTGTGGACTTTATTTGGACACTTGACTTGGGTCATTTTTGTTTTACAGCTTGTTGTTCAATAAAGTTTATCTTTGATTCACACACTTGCTTCATTTCTTTTTTTGTAATAAAGTCTTGGTGGAAACTTTTAGAATTGGTTTAAGCCTTGGCATGTTTGTGGGATGGGTTAAGATAGCAGTGGGGTGGGCAGGGACACCTTTGGGATGGGTTAAGATAGCTGTGGGATAGATAAACCTCCAGTGCAAGCATAGTGGGATTGTATGGTCCACCCTCCCAGGTGCCACACCTTTGGCCCTTCATTAGTAAGCATTGATCCACACATTTGAACATAAACACAACTCTTTATTAAATGCCCTGTTCATTGTAGGCCCACCCAACATACATGGCCCAATCTCATCCATGTGATGAGACAGGCTGAAGGAAGCATCCATTAATCATCTATCATCCTGTCTTGCCACTCCACTGCTCCAGCTGGGGAGTTGCACCAGTGTCTCAGGAGGTTGCGCTGCTTCTTCCCTTCACATGAGGCTCTGTTGGGGCCTTGCACATCCACAGTATTTATCAGGTTTCACCCTTGCCTCCATTCCCCAGGCTCCATGTCCCCATTGCCTTGCTGGAGGTCCACGAGCCTGTTCTGCAACACTGGGTAGCGGGTGCGCATGAGATTGTGCAGGATGCAGCGAGCTTCCACGATCCTCCTCACGGTCTCTGGGTGATGCTGCATGGTGGTGAGGAGTACCTGGAACCTGTTGGCCAGGATGCCAAAGGTGTTCTCCACCACCCGCCTTGCCCTGGACAGCCTGTAGTTGAAGATCCTCTCTTCACGGGTGAGGAGTCTGGAAGTGTAGGGCTTCATGAGGTAGGTTCTGAGGGAGAAGGCATCATCCCCCATGATGAAGTAGGGCACATCTTGTGTGTCATTGGGCAGGGGTTCTGGATCTGGGAAGCCCATGATGAGGTTGCGTTCCAGCCCCTCCTTGAGGTCACTGGCGTTGTATACCTGGGCATCTGAAGCTGACCCGTTGCCTGAAGTATCGATGTACATGAACTTGTAGTTAGCATCGACCATGGCAAAGAAGCAAAATGGAGGTAGTGAGTACATCGCGTTTTTCAACGGATGGCAAGCTTTTTTGTCCATTTTACATCCTGTTTGCATCCGTTGGTGCAGTGTGACAGGGGCTTAATAAAGGAGTGAAGCAACCTAGAACTAAGGAGAAATTTTCTAACAAAAGAGAGGACAATTAAGCAGAGGAACTACTTGCCTCCAGAAGTTGTGGTTGCTTTACCACTGGAGGTTTTTAAGAAAAAGTTGGACAGCCATTTCCCTGAAAAAGTGCAGGGTCTCTTGGTTGAGCAGGGGGTTGCACGAGAGGACCTCCAAGGTTGCTTCCAGCTCTATTCTGAATAACCCCTTGTTGCAAGGCAAAGGAGAAAGAGGTTGCCAATTAGGCATTTTCTACACAGGGACGTACATCACTGTCTTTGTACTTGGCTCCTGCACAAGGAATCCATTTGCAATATTGTGTTGCCTGTGTGGAGGTCACACTCAGCCATGCTCCATATCTTCACAGCCTAATCTTCAAGAGTGTTGGTGTACTTAGCTACTGGTTCTCGGTCTGGCCTGAAGCTTCTCTTTGGCCCACCAATTCTGCTGTCCTCCTCAACTTCCAACAATTCATTTAATGACTGTTCACAGTTACAATTGCTCTGAAAAAAGTGTGTGATGACCCAAAGGGGCATGGCACTAAAGCAACAAAGTCACAAAAGTAGGTAAAGTCCCTTTAATATCTCCAACTTGGCCCCCAATGTCCAGTTATCATAGGCTGGAGAAAAAAAATTATCCCAAGAACGGTTTTTAAAGGGAAGAAATTCAGTCTGAACCCAAAGTACATTTAGATTATAAATAAAAACCAGCACAAACCACGTTGTAGCAATTAATGAGACAGGGAAGGATAAGGGATTGAAGAACTCAAAAGATAACAAAACAACCACAGTTGGGAGGATGCCAGAACCCAGATAAAACTTGAGAAAGATAATGCTTACTTTGCTTCCAGCAAACGCCCTTTTTAAATCCTGTTTTCCCAGCTGCAGCTAATGAAGGGAATCAGGGCCTTTTTCTTCCCCATAACCCATGTTGCTCCCTTCTCCGCTCCTCCCTGCATTCCCTAGGATGAAGAGGGGGTGGGCCTGGGTCTTCCTCTGAATGCCCAGCCAGCCTGTGCCCTTCTCCATTCCACCACAGCCACCTGAGCCACACTCCCACTCCCTGTCAGCTGCTCGACCTCCCCCTCAGAATCAGACTCCGACAGGGGCATGACAAAGTGACATCATCATTTTTCACATTTACGAACATTGCAGCCTTCCGCTGGTCACAGGATCAAAATTAAGATGCCTGGCAACTGGCTCATACTTATGATGGTCGTAGTGTCCTGGAGGGGGGAACGTGGTTTACCTTTTGCGACCTTCTGACAAGCAAAGTCCACAGGAAAGCCAGATTCCCTTAAAGACTGGGTTTCTAACTTAACAATTGCCTTGATTGTGGCCAGTAATATGGAGCAATGTTCACTTAACCATTGTCTCACTTAGCCTCAGAAATTTTGGGCTCCATTGTGACCGTAAGCTGAGGAGTTACTGTACACTAATGGGGCAACCCACTATATAAACTGAATGCAAACTCCCACTCCCTTGTAGTACTGATGATGTTCCCTAGTTGGATCATGAAATGTCTGCAAGAAAAGCACCAACTGAGAGAGCACCAAGGATCCCACAGTTGTTGTTGTCCTCGTCCTCATCTGCCGCCTCCTCTTCGTCTCTACAACCCCTCTTCCTTCTAGCACTGATGACATTACCTAGTTGGGCTATGAAACGTCCGCCAGAAAACCACCAAATTCAGAAAGCACCATGGACCCAACAGTCCTCCTCTTCCTCCTCCTCCTCCTCCTCTTTCTTCTTCTCCTCCTCCTCCTCTCTGCAAACCCCTCTTCCTTCTAGCACTGATAATGTTATTTAGTTGGGTCATGAAACATCTGCAAGAAAACTACCAAACTCAGAAACACTAAGGATCTTACAATCCTCTTCCTCCTCTTTCCCTCTTCCTTCTCCTCTTTCTCCTCCTCCCGTCTAGCACTGATGATGTTTCCTAGTTTGCCATGAAACGTCTGCCAGAAAACCACCAATCCTAAGTAGCACCAAGGACCCCTCAACCCTGAGCTGCAAAGATTCTCTTCTATCCATATCCTATTAAATCCTTCAGGGGGGAATCCCTAGTAAGGGGCTGTTCTGACTTCCCCCAACCTTCTATCTGCTCCAGCCCCAAACCATGTGTAGAGGCTTGACTTGGCCGGCCTCTGCTTCGAATCCAGACTCCCGGCTGTTCTTTCCTGTGCAATTCAGAGGCCCGAGATTTAATTACCAAAGTGGGTTTGCCTGTTTTGCCCAGCACAGCACTCTTGAAAAGTTCAATTGTTGATGGAGGCGAGCCCCATTTCTCACCAGGTAGAGGAAATGAGATGCGGATCGTAACATAAAAGATTGTTTTAATTAAACCTGGCATTTCCAAGGCTTCTGCTGACAGGGGATAATAGCATCGCTGGGTTCAAAAAACAGATGAGACAAATTTATGGGGAATGGAGACATTGGTGGCAATTAGCCAAGATGGGCTGTTGACGGATATCAAAAGGGTCTTCTTACTCCTGAAAGCATCCTCTGACTGGGGTGGGGACTCTGCATTCACCCCCACCTCCCATTTCTAAACAAGGGGCTGAGTTGTTGATGGAGTGGAGGCACCAGTGTGGTTCTGAATTTCGTTTTCGGAGAGGTGAGAATGGAAGGACAAATTGTATGGCACTCCTTTCCCAACCTGTGCTCTTTAGAGGCATTGGACTACAACTTCCATCATCCCCAGCCTTTTCTGACCCAGTTTCTTACATCTTTCTGGAAAGAGAGAGGGTCCCTCTTGAGGTCCATGTGGGGTTATCTTTTGTATCTGGCCTGGTGTAAATTAAATCCCAGGCAACAGCATCTCTTGAGTTTTTAAAAACTTTTTAAAAACTATCTATATCATCTATCTATCTATCTATCTATCTATCTATCTATCTATCTATCTATCTATCTATCTATCAAAAGTGAAATACCTCTCACACATCATCACAAAATCCCCAGAACCGTAAAGCCTATAAACTTGAAATTGGGCACATCTGTTCCTCTTAGCTTCTAAGGGCTCACTAAGAGACGATTTTTCCAAATGACCATCAGAGCATTTAGAGTATTTCCTCTACTATTATTATTATTAACACGCTCTGATGCTAAGGAGTTCTACTCCCCCTCCCCACCTGGAAAGAAATCTCTTCCAAATGCAAAACACAAGCAGAGGAGAGGAGGTTCAGTTTCAGTTTCACAGCAGCAACCAGCTTTAGTACAGAACAGTTGAGCTAAACCACGCACAGGCTCCTTGCTGTCTCCTTGCTCACATAGCAAATACTCTTTCAGTTTCCAAACAGCTCTCAACTCTCTCACACACTGAAAGGATGTTAGCCAGATGAAAACTGATGGATGCTGGTAGGCAGAGGCAGAATTTCCTCCCCTTATTTTCCTCCCTCAAAACGAAGTCCAACCACATAGTTTCATAGCGAAGCACGGGCATAGAGCTTATATGTACACACACACACACACACACACACACACACACACATACATATGACATATCATAAATAGCTTTTAGGAGTGTCTGTCATAATTTTGACTAGTTGCTAAGCATTGGTCATATATATCAAAAGTTGGGATAAAATACAGATAGATCAGTGTTTAGCAACCACTCAAAATTATGACTGTCACTCTAAATAGCTATTTAGGATCTGATTCCGGAACTCCCCTGGCTGCATGCAGATTTTGGTTGCTTGGCAACCAGCTCACTTTTACAAGGAAAGTTGCTGCATTTTGAGGTCATGTGGCCACGATTTACGATGTTTTAGCCAGTTTCCTGACTTTTGGGTTGGTTTCCAGCCCTCCACCCCCCATAGGAATGCTTCAACACTGGAAGAGATTGGAGAACTGTTTGTCTGAAGCGGTGTAGGGTTTCCTGCCTAGGTCGGGGGTTGGACTAGAAGACCTCCAAGGTCCCTTCCAACTCTGTGATTCTAAACACCACAGGCCTTCCCAGAGATGGACTGAGAACAGGATGAAGAAATTGGCCCGTGAAGGGCCACCACCCATGCTTTGCCACACCATGTTTCAAACTCATTGTCATCCTTTCCTGGGCTCCTTTAAGCATCTCTTAAGAAGCAAGGTGTGATTCTTCCAGGCAGAGCTGTGAAACGAGCTGGAGAGAGGCCAGAGTATAATAAGCACTTATTTTTTTTAAAAAGTGTGTGTGTGTGTGTGTGTGTGTGTGTTGTGTGTGTGTATCTCTGTGTCTCTCTGTGTGTGCAGTGGAGGAATGGATTTTGAAGGAGATTTTACTTTATTTATTCATTCACTTGTTTGTTTGTACACAAACATGTACAAGATAGCAGGTATAAGTATGAACATAAACATGAAGAAAGGAAGTAAATACAGATAAATGGAGACAGTTATACAGGGACTGTAGGTACCAGAGGTGGGATTCAGCCGGTTCTGGAGAACCGGGAGTGGAACTTTTGAGTAGTTCAGAGAACCGGACAATCCCACCTCTGACTGGCCCCGCCAACCCCATCTCTTCTCTGCCTCCCATTGAGTCCCAGTTGATCGGCTGGGTCTTCTTTGGTTGCCCTGCACAGGAGAACGGAGCTGGAAAGCATATTAGTGAAGTGGGGAGGGAATGGGGATTTTGCAGTGACCCTCCTCTGCCATGCTCACCAAGCCACGCCCATCAAGCCACACCCACCAAGCCATGCCCACAGTTGAATGGCTGGGTCTTCTTTGGTTGCCCTCCCACAGGAGAACGGAGCTACAAAGCAGGTTAGAAGGGTGGGGAGGGAATGGGGGATTTTGCAGTAACCTTCCCCTATCATGCCCACCAAGCCACGAACACCAAGCCATGCCACACCCACTGTTGTGTATAAGAATTAGAATACTCCAAATACTTTAATCTGATTGGCCGAACAGGCCGCAATAGGATTGGTTAATAAAGTACCGTTACAATTGGCCTGCCTGATGGCGGGAAATCTTAAAGAGCTGTCATTGGCCGCAAGCCGCAAGCAGCCGCTATAAAAAGCGCTGTCGCGGCTCCGGCAATGTTCTGTTCTGAAGTCACTGAGTTGGTTTATAATAAAGAGCTGTTTGATGAACATCGGTCTCGAGTACTTCTATTCCCAGGACATAACACTGGCGACGAAGGTGGGATTGTCTTAGAAGAGCGAGACCGAAGCACACGGCGCCAAGAACTGAGAAATCAAAATGGCCGGTAACAATGTGCTGCCCGCACCGTTCAACCCAGCCGAAGAAGATTGGGAGTCATACATTTACCTCTTCCTGATGTTTTTAGAAAGCAACGAGCTACAAGGAATAACCGACCAGAGGAAGAGAGCCATATTCCTCACACATTGTGGCTCTACCGTTTTCAAGTTGGCCAAGGGGGTAGCCAAGCCACGGGACGTAAAACAAATGGCATGGCCAGAATTAAACTGAATGCTACAAGCCCATTACGCACCTGTGGTCTCCAATCTTATTAAAAGACACGAATTCTATAAGCGAGATTAACGAGAAGATGAGAGCATCGGAGATTTCGTAGCAGCCCTAAGAGATATCGGAGGAGCCTGCGAGTTTCTCAACATGGACGAAGCCATGAGAGATTGCCTGGTCCACGAATTGAAGGACGCTATATTCCAAAGCAAGCTACTAAACAGACTGAATATCACAGTGGCTGAGGCCATCGCAGAAGCCACCGCCACTGAAGTGGCCAAGAAATTCGCAGCCACCATGCGCCAAATAAACTCAACAAATCCAGAACCACAAAACCAAACTTGAGAGAAGAAGGTGGAAGGAGCACAAAACAAACCACCACGACTGCCCACCATGAAGACCCCGACTCCACGAGCGACACCAATGACGACAATGAAGACATACATAGGCTTCAGTCGGAAAGAAAATGGTGAGAAAAAAGAGGAAGGAGGTGAGAATTTCAGTGTGCTGGATGCGGAGGGGACCACCCGTATTCCGAATGCAGATTCCTGGATGCCATTTGCAGATTTTGTGAGAAACGGGGGCACATTGCAAGGGTCTGCCGGAACAAAAAGAGCTATAGTCCAAAAAGACGCGGCAGCACCCTCCCTAGAAACAGAGATAGACAAGCCAGAAGCTGATGGAGCCGAGAGAACAGAAGCTGGCGAATGAACGACAAAGAAGAAACACACCAAACCATAATCATAGGAAATGCCAGGGCAGCAAATACAAAAAAGGTCCGAATAAATGTAAAAATCGAAGGAAAGCCCTGTGAAATGGAAGTAGACTCTGGATCAAACCTGTCAATGGTATCATGGAACACCATCAGAAATCTGATACCAGACATTAAGCAAAGAGAACTGGAACAGCAAAGCCTAATACTCAAAGATTACCAGGGAAACCGAATCCCGGTAGTGGGTCTTGGACATTTCGTAATAGAATTCAAAAACCACGCTGAAGTACTTCCTCTGACAATCGTCAACTGTGATCGCCCTAGCCTGCTGGGAATTGAATGGTTTGCGCCCCTGGGAATCGGAGTGACAGGAATCAACAGCGTCGCCGAGACTGATTGGGAGGAGAGCCTGATGAAAGAGTTCCGGGATGTATTCGACGGGACCCTAGGCAAGTACAAGGGACCCCTATAACATTCAGCCTAGACCCTAAGATAGCTCCCATCAGGCTCAAAGCCAGACGGGTTCCCTTTGCCTTAAAACCAAAAATAGATGAGCAGCTTAACAAACTCATTGCATAAGGGGTGTTAGAGCCAATCGACCATGCCAGGTGGGAAACTCCCATGGTGACTCCTGTCAAACCAGATGGGTCAGTACGCATCTGTGGTGACTATAAGGCCACCCTCAATCATGCAGTCCAGCAAAGTGCATACCCTGTTCCAGTAGTTCAACATCTGTTGCATTCATTAGGGGGAGGAAAATTTTTCGTGAAACTTGATCTCGCACAAGCATATCAACAGCTGCCAGTTGACCCCGAAACTGCAGAAGCACAGACTATAGTCACGCACAGAGGGGCATTCAAATGCAACAGACTTCAATTTGGTGTTAGCGTTGCCCCAGGTGTTTTCCAAAGCCTAATGGACTAAAAGGGGTTGTTCCTTATTATGACGATGTATTCGTATCCATGAAAAACAAACATCAATTGGAAGAGAGATTGAGAGAAGTCTTGCAAAGATTCAGGGAAGCAGGGCTTAAAGTCAAAAGAGAAAAATGTAAACTAGCCACCAATCAAGTCAAATTCTTAGGCTACCTTATAGATGAGAAAGAGATACACCCCACTGAAAATAAAATAAAGCAATTAAAGACCCAGACCTAAGAACAAAACAGACTTACAGACGTTCTTAGGTCTCATTAACTTCTACAATGTCTTCCTGCCCCCAAAAGCAACCGTAGCAGAGCCATTACATCGACTATTAAGGCTAGGTCACATCGGCCGATGGATGCAAAACGTATGTAAAAAGGACACAGTGGAAGAGCAAATTTTCCATCCGTTGTTATCCGCTCTCAAAAGTGCCCCAAATTTGCATAAAGAGAATGGACAACAACGGAAAGGAACGGACGTGGGGAGGACGTAGCGAGGATGTTAAGCGGATGCTCAACGGAAGCCTAGCGGATGGAAGCGGATGGAAGTGGATGGAAGCAGATGACACATCCGCAGGGCTTCCGGGGGAGAACAGCGAAGCGGACATGCAGTGGAAGAAGCAGATGCAGAGCGGATGCCGAGCGGATACAGCGGATGCATCACGGACGCCTAGCGGACGCCTAGCGGATGCCTAGCGGATGCCTAGCGGATGCCTAGCGGATGCCTAGCGGATGCAAAGCATTCACTGCGCATGCGGGGAGGATGCATTGCGTCAGCCCCATGGATATAAAGGGAAGCAGCTCACAAGCAGGTCACCATTCAGAGGAAAGACCTGCTGCCAGACACATCTTCAGCCAACAACCATGGAGAAGAAGAGGAAGCCTGTGCCTACTCCTGCCAGCCCTGGCAAGAAGGACAGGGCCACCATCCCACCCCCTGGTGCTGACTCTGCTTCTGCTGGGGCTTCTGCTGCTGGTGCTGACTCTGCTGGTGGTGGTGGTGGTGTGGTGGACCAGCCCCTAGAACCTCAAAGCCCTGCTGATGAGGGCCCAGAAGGCCCTGCAGGGGGAGGAAGAGGCAATCGCGTGAAAAGGGGGAGAGGAGACAGTACTTCATTGCAGAGGAATATGAGGAGGAGGTGCTCGAATGGCTGAGGGAGAACGAGTACCTCTGGAGGAAGGGACACAGGCTCTATCGAGACACCAAGCGGAAGCAGGCGGCTTGGAGAGAGAAGGTGGAGAGCCTGGGCTACACTTCGGATGTCCTCCTGGGGTGGTGGAAGCACATGCACACCTGGTATGGGAAGCTGCACCTGAAGAAGTCTGGCCAGGCCGCGGTCAAGCTCACCGACTGGGAGACCTTTGTCATGGCAAAGTGAAGCTTCCTGGAGGGTGAGGTCCGCCACCGAGGAGCAGCCCCTCTGTGTACCCTCACTCTCAGGCAGCCCACAGAGAGCCAGTCCTCTTCTGGCCAAGAGTCAGCTCCTGTGTCCAGGCAGGTATCTTTGGAGTGCCCTATGATGGAGACCCCCCCCTGACAGCTGCACTCCCCGTGCCGGAGCACATGGAGGACCCCCTGACGCAGATGGAGCAAGAAGAGGCCGCTGCCACCAGAGACCAACCCACACCCACACCCAGCTCCACCTCCACAGAAAGCAGGCAGAGAGGCAGACCAGAGGGGCAGAGCCACACTGTCCTCTTGGAGATCAGGGACACCATCAAGAGCAGCGTAGATCTCCTCTCTCAGCTGGTACAGTTCGAGATTCCATCCTCTAACAGAAAGCCCTTCCTCACCTACATGAACCGGACCCTCATGGAAATGCCTGAAGCCAAGTACCAGGTGATCAAGGAGAGGATCACAGGTCTTCTGCACCACCCTCCAGGCCCAGCTGAACCTGCCCTGATCCACTCCAGGTCAGCTCCTCCACCCCAGGGGATGTCACAGCCCTTCCAAGGCTTTCAACAGCCCCTCACCTCCAAAGGCTACGGCTACCAGGAGTTCCAGCAGCACAGGCAGCCCTTCCCAGTTCAGGCACAGGTACATCGCACACCACAGGTGCCATCGATGCCACCGATACCATCGATGCCCCCGACGCCTCACCTCACTCACCTGCAGACCAGACAGCCCCACTACACTCCTTCTTCCTCCACCCCACAGCCAAGCTCGGCCTCAAAACATCTGTCATCGGTCTTGGGACTGACATCCCATGTCCTGGAGGAAGGGCCTCTCAACATCACAGGACTGAACCAGCTCTCTGAGAGCTTCCTCCACACACCATCCCCTGTTGTCCTCTCAGGGCCAGGTACCCCAATGGCACCTCAGACCAGCACTCCAGCCACTGCCACCTCCACAGCATCTGGACCCTTCACCCCTGAGACCATGGGCATGCCTCAGAGTGACTGAGAAGAGTGCCAGAGACTGGGTTGTTACCTGTTGACTTTATCTTTGCTTGGGACACTTTTCTTGGTTCATTTTGCTTTTTTAATAAAGTCCTACAGTTTGTTATTAATAAAGGTTATCTTTGCTTCACACACTTGGTTCAGTTCTTTTACTAAATAAAGTCTTGGTGGAAACTTTTAGAAATGGTTTAAGCCTTTGCATGCTTGTGGAATGGGTAAGGATACCTGTGGGATGGGAAGGGATACCTGTGGGATGGGTAATAGCTGTGGGATGGGTAATAGCTGTGGGATGGGTAATAGCTGTGGGATAGATAAGCCTCCAGTGCAAGCATAGTGGGACTATATGGTCCATCCTCCCAGGTGCCACACCTATGGCCCTTTATTATCAATAACAATTTAATCATTCATCAACACATTTCAACATAAACACAACTCTTTATTAAATGCCCTGTTCATTGTAGGACTACTCAACATACATGGCACAATCTCATCAGTGTGATGAGACAGGCTGAGGGAAGCATCCATTAAGCATCTACCATCCTGTCTTGCCACTCCACTGCTCCAGCTGGGGAGTTGTACCAGTGTTTCATAGGAGGTTGCGCTGCTTCTTCCCTTCACGTGAAGCTCTGTTGGGGCCTGGCACATCCACAGTGTCTATCAGGTTTAGTCCTTGCCTCCATTCACCAGGCTCCATGTCCCCATTGCCTTGTTGGAGTTCCACGAGCCCGTTCTGCAAGACTGGGTAGCGGGTGCACATGAGATTGTGCAGGATGCAGCAAGCTTCCATGATGTTCCTCACAGTCTGTGGGCGATGCTGCATGGTGGTGAGAAGTACCTGGAACCTGTTGGCCAGGATGCCAAAGGCGTTCTCCACCACCCGCCTTGCCCTGGACAGCCTGTAGTTGAAGATCCTCTCTTCATGGGTGAGGCATCTGGAACTGTAGGGCTTCATGAGGTAGGTTCTGAGGGAGAAGGCGTCATCCCCCACGATGAAGTAGGGCACATCTTGCGTGTCGTTGGGCAGGGGGTCTGGATCTGGGAAGCCCATGATGAGGTTGCCTTCCAGCCCCTCCTTGAGGTGACTGGCATTGTATACCTGGGCATCTGAAGCTGACCCGTTGCCTGAAGCATCAATGTTACATGAACTTGTAGTCAACATCGACCATGGCAAAGAGGATGATGCTGAAGAAGCCCTTGTAGTTGAAATAAGAGGACCCCGATTTGGCTGGAGCTTTGCAGGCCACATGCTTCCCATCTATGGCTCCAACAGTGTGGGGGAAGTTCCACTTCTGATACCACTGCTCTGCAACTTTCTTCCAGCCTTCTTCAGTGGTGGGACACTGGAGGAGCTCCTGCAGGTATTCTTCGATGATGGCCTGCACCACTTCTCTGACCACTTTGTTGATGCTGTTCTGTGGCACCCTCCATGCATACTGCATGTTTCTGTATGTGGTTCCAGAGGCCAGTCAGTGCCACCTTCAGTCCAGGGTCCAGGTTGGGATGGAAGTTGGTGCTCGGCTTGGTCAACCTGGGTCTCAGATGCTCCATAATTTCGTCAAACATGGCTGATGGCATCCTCATGAAGTGCTGGAATGCACGAGTGTCTTCATTCCTCAGCTCCACCATCAGCTTGTCATAGAGTCCAAACTCCACTTTTCTCCCGATCCATCTTTGGACCCAGACAGCTCTTGGACTTCTCTTTCTTCTCCTTCCGTAGAAAAGGTGAAACAGTCTGAAGAGGGCTTGGTTCTGGTGTTGAATGATGGCAGCTACCATAAGGAGTGTGTGATGATCCATGGTGGAGATCAATGGATGATATGGAAGAGCAAGAGCAAGAGTGAAGAGGTCTGCACACCAGGGCTGCTGGACTGAAAGTGAGATCCAGGAGATTTCCTCCCCCTTTTTATGAGGAAATATAGGTTTTCCGCTTGGTGTCCTTCTGCATCCTCTAGGCATACTCCAGACATCCTAAATATCCGAGATGTGTCCCCTATTCAAACGTTTTTTCCGTTTTAATCCTTTATTTGCGAGCTGCGTCCGCTTACATCCTTTCTATGTCTGTGCTACTAACGCTGCGTGGATGTTCCGCCTCCGTTTCGCTTCCTCCCTTTTTCCATTTTCCGCTGGAGCGGATGCGAGTTGCACGGATGCGCAGCGGATGCCGAGTGGATACAGCGGACGTGCAATGGATGTAGAACGTTTGTTCCACGTATGTGTTGCGGATGTAGAATGGATGCGGCGGAAAGTTCATCCGCTCAAAAAGTTTTGTGCAGCTCAAAACTTTTTGAGCGGATGAAATCTCAGTAGACGGATGCTGGACGGATAGAGAGTATGAAAAACGGACGCAGTGTGTACAGAATGGATGCATTGCATTAACCAACAGATGGCAAGCGTTTTTCTCTGTTTTACATCCTCTTTCCATCCAATGGTGCAGTGTGACATGGGCTTTAGATAAAAAAACTGTCTGGAACTGGGGCCACTGAGAACAAGCAGCATTCCAAAACATTAAAGACTTATTAACATCCAACACCATTTTAATACAATACAATAACAACCTGCCACTGATGGTCACCTGTGATGCATCACCTTTTGGAATCGGTGCCATACTGAGCCACAAGCTACCAGACGGCAGAGAAGCACCAATCACCTTCTATTCTAAAATGCTGTCAAAATCTGAAAGGAACTACAGCCAACTTGACCGAGAAGCCATCGCAATAATAGCAGGCATCAAGAGATTCCATGAATACGTATATGGTAGGACATTTTCTATAATCACAGACCACAAACCCCTGCTCGGAATTCTGGCAGGGAACAAACCAACTCCGAACATCCTATTGCCAAGGATGACGAGCTGGTCGGAATTCCTCGCTGCATACAATTACACACTCATACATCGCCCAGGAAAAACCATCACCCATGCGGATGCCTTAAGCCATTCCCCTCTCTCTGACAAGGAAGATGACCCAGCTCCCACCATCTCCACTCTTCAGATCGAGACATGGCTGAATCTGCCACTAACTGCAGCAGACGTCGCTAAAGCTACTGCGAAAGACCCACTAACAGCCCGGATTCTGCATTGGGTAGGTAAGGGCTGGCCGGATGAGGGTAGAGGCGAGACTTTTAAACCTTTTCGCCCCTGGCAGACTGAACTGTCCCTTGAAAAGGGTTGTATACTGTGGGGGGACAGGGTGGTAATTCCAAAAAAGTTGCAGGAGAAAGTGTTGTGCATGTTGCACGAGGGACACCCGGGCATAGTAAAAATGAAAGTCCTGGCCAGGAGTTACGTCTGGTGGCCATGGCTGGACAAAGACATTGAAAGATGGGTGGCAACATGCTATGACTGCCAGAAATCAAGGCCTACCCCCCTTTTTGCACCAGTCCTAGAATGGGAAACTCCCAGAGGCCCCTGGTCAAGACTACATATTGATTTTGCAGGGGCAATGAAAGGGAATACATATTTGATAATTGTTGACGCTTATTCAAACTGGCGAGAGGTTATTCTTGTGGCGTCCACAACTACTGAGGCAGTTATAAAACAATTGAACAAACTCTTTGCTACACATGGACTGCCAGATGTAGTAGTATCTGACAATGGTCCCCAATTTACTGCCTTAGCTTTCGAGCAATACCTAGCTGCACAAGGCATCTGACATGCCCTAACAGTGTCGGCTCATCTGGCTTCAAATGGATGAGCTGAATGCATGGTTCGTTATACAAAAGAAGCCCTAGACAAACTGGACACTTGGGACATCCAAGATAGACTAAACAAACTGTTAACAATTCAGCATATCACCCCAAGCACAACCATTAACATGGGCAGAAAATTGTGTTCCTACCTGGATAGATCACACCCCACCTACACCTCTGAAAAACCCACTGACTCCTCAAGTAAATACCGCTCCTTTACCACTGGAGACCTAGTCTACGCCAAAAATCTTACCGGGGACCAATTTTGGCTTTCATCCACAATTACACAAAATACAGGGGCCCAGTCATACCGACTTGAACTAGACGACGGCAGAACATGGAAACGACACATCGACCAGCTTTGCTCTATGACATTGGAATGCACCTGCAAAAGGCCCACCTACCTGCATGACTACGTTACGCAAGTTGGACGAAACCAAGAGGGGAGGGGTGTTGTGTATAATACTCCAAATACTTTAATCTGATTGGCCGAGCAGGCCACGATAGGATTGGTTAATAAAGTACTGTTACAATTGGCCTGCCTGATGGCGGGAAATCTCATTGGCCACAAGCGGTGAGCAACCACTATAAAAAGGGCTGTCACAGCTCCAGCAATGTTCTGTTCCGAAGTCACTGAGTTGGTTTATAATAAAGAGCTGCTTGATGAACACCGGTCTCGAGTACTTCTATTCCCAGGACAGAACACCCACCAAGCCATGCCCACAGCTGATTGGCTGGGTCTCCTTTGGTTGCCCTGCACAGGAGAATGGAGCTGGAAAGAAGGTTAGTTGGGTGGGGAGGGAAGGGGGATTTTTCAGTATATCCTTCCCCTGCCATGCCCACCAAGACAAGCCATGCCCACAGAACTGGTAGTACATTTTTTTGAATCCCACCATATATGTATGTATGTATAAAATGAAACAGACCGAAAACAAGATGGATCAACAGCATCAACAAGGCGGAAGAAAACTCAGGGTTGTATTGGTTGGAAATATGCGGAGGAGTTTGTGTTTATTATTTATTAATGCCTAAAATGGATGAAAAAAATCAAATTAGTTTCTATAAATGTCAATGGCTTAAACTCACTAATTAAGAGAAAAAATATTAACTAAATTACAGAAACAAAATATAGACATTGTATACCTTCAAGAAACACATATACATAAATATCAGAGCAAATAGTAAGAATCAACAAAATTGGAAGATTTATATGTTTCTTTAGCTCAACAAAAAAAAGGGGGAATAGCAATATACATTAGAAAACATTTACAATCAAAACAAGTTTATGCAGACAAGGAGGATAGAATTTTAACGTTAGAAGTTTATGTAAATTAAAAAAAAATGTTAACTGTTATATATTCACCAAATGAGAAGCAGGAATAATTCTGTAACAAATTATATAAAAACATTAACAGAACTGGAATACGAGAATATATGTTTTATAGGTGATAATGAATCAAGTAAAAGACTATAAGAATATGGATACATATATATAAAGAGAAAACATTACCAAAAATATTCTATCAAATGACAAATGAATGAGGATTACAATTAGGTAAATAATAAGAAATGATATAAATACATATATCTATATTCATATCAATCTATATTTATGTATATACTAAGTTGAAATTATATAATGAAATAAATGTGTATATAGAAAGATGATAAGAAAATGTAAAAGATGTCTTGATGTTGATATAAAGTTTGATTTTATGTTTTTTAAATTTTGAAAATTAAACAAAATTTAATTAAAAAAAGAAATATATGGAGGAGGCCTTCATTCTCCTGTGTATGGCCAATGGCTAAAATGATGACATACATATAATGTATTTATGATTTATCAATTTAAATTAAGATTTATTTTACTTTTTTATTCGTTTTATTTGTCAATTGTTTCCAAGATAATAGGTATAAGGAAAAACATAGTAATGAACACATGAAATGGATACATATAAGTAAAATAAAAAGAATCAATAGGTCAGTGACTGTAGGTGCGTTGGTGCACTTATGCACACCTCCTACAGACCTCTTAGGAAAGGGGCGAGGTCAATAGTAGACAGTCTAAGGTTTTGGGTTTGGGGAAGAAACCACAGAGTCAGGTAGAATATCCCAGACATTGACCCCTCTGTGGCTGAAGTCGTATTTCCTGCAGTCAAGTTCGGTGTGATTAACCTTGAGTTTGTATCTATTGTTTGCTCTTGTGCTGTTATGGTTGAAGCTGAAATATTCATTGACAGGTCGGAGATTGCAATGTATGATTTCATATACTATACTTCGATCGGACCGAAGGCGGCATAGTTCTAGGTCTAGAATTTCAAGTCTGGTGGCATAAGGTATTCTACAACAAGTAGAGGAGTGGAGAACTCTTCTTGTGAAATATTTCTGGACTTTCTCAACTGTGTTAATATCAGATACGTAATGGGGGTTTCAGATTGATGAGCTGTATTCGAGTATCGGTCTAGCAAATGTTTTGTATGCTCTAGTTGGTAGTGTGATATTACCAGAGAAAAAGCTACGTAGGATTAGGTTAACAACTCTTAATGCCTTTTTGGCTATATAGTTACAGTGGAGTCTAGATACCCAAACAAGAGAGAGAGAGGGAGAGAGAGGGAGGGAGAGGGAGAGAGAGAGAGAGAGACCTGTAGCAACCATAGTTCATCCCCAATAAGGAGCCATCTTAAAATGTCACCTGTTCCCTGGAACCCACCCACCCACCTAACCTGGGAACCATGCAAAGATGTTTTGCCAATGAGAAGGCCACTTGGGGGTGTGGGAATCAAACTTTTTTCTCGACCCCATTGGGTTGCCAAGGGGTTGGGCAGTTGCATCTTTGAATCTGCCCCACCAAATAAGCCCTCCTCCAAAGCCATGTGCCCCTCTTCCTGAAGGCATGTGCCAAAGCATTGAACTTCTACCTCAACCCGAGATTTTTGTCTCTCTCTGGATGCCTCCAGCCCCCTGGCCTGTTGTCTGTCTCTCTGCTCCAATGCGATCAGATTAGGAATTAATTATAAATGTGAATAGAAATGGAAAATAATCTTTCGTGTCTTTTCTTTTTTTTCCCCTTAAGTGTATCAGCCAGACAGACATTAAAAGCAAATTATACTCATCGGCCAAGGGGAAGGCTGGCTCAGGAGGGGAAGCAAAGAGAAAGGAAAGATGTGCAAAGCTGTAATTGAAAATGTAAGGGGTAAGCCGGGGCCTTCAATTCTGTCCTCCTAACAACCTCAGTGTGTGAAATGACAGCATTGCACAATCAGTGTTTGAGGGAGAGCTGGTGGCACCGGGAGGAATTGGATTCCCTCACCATTGAATTCTTGCCTTTGTCTGAGTTGAGCTGACGTCAGAGCCAAGAAAATGAAGAGCAGAATTCAAACATCTATCCAACTCTGTTGATTAAATAGAATAGAATATAATTCTTTATTGGCCAAGCGTGATTGGACACACAAGGAATTTGCATTTGGTGCAAATGCTCTCAGTGTACATAAAAGAAAAGATACATTTGTCAAGAGTCAAGAAACATCAGGTACAACACTTAATAATAGTCATAAGGCACAATAAGAATGGAATGGAATGGAATAGAATAGGAACAGGAACAGGAACAGGAACAGGAACAGGAACAGGAACAGGAACAGAAACAGAATAGAATAGAACAGAACAGAACAGAACAGAACAGAACAGAATAGAATAGATGGAGTGGAATGGAATGGAATGGAATGGAATGGA
>BLBF01000080.1:1743084-1756869 GCA_015471245.1 Laticauda colubrina | reverse complement strand
GAGAAGAGAAGAGAAGAGAAGAGAAGAGAAGAGAAGAGAAGAGAAGACCACACTTGCAATACTGCATCCAGTTTTGGTCACCACACTATTAAAAAGATGTTGAGACTAGCAAAACTGCAAAGAGCAACCAGGATTATTAAGGGACTGGAGACTAAAATATATGAAGAACATTTACAGGAACTAGGCATGGCTAGTCTGAAGAAAAGAAGGACTAGGGGGTACATGAAAGCAGTCTTTCAGTATCTAAGGGGCTGCCCCAAAGAAGAGGAAGAGGTCAAGCTATTCTCCAAAACACCTGAAGGCAGGAGAAGAAGCAACAGGTAGAAACTAATCAAAGAGAGAAGCAACCTGGAGCTAAGCAGAATTATCAGTGGAAGAGCTTGGCTCCAGAAGTAATGATAAGCCAAATTTGCACAGTAGTACCATCAAGGTTAAAGGGATGCAGTGGCTCAGTGGCTAACATGCTGGCTGAGCTTGTAGATCAGAAAGGTCAGCCTTCCGGTTTGAGTCTCTTCGGCGACAGACCGAAATCCATGATCATGCACGGTTTCGATCCATGCTCACTGCTGGAGCACCCCGAGCCGGCTGGTTTCGGGGCTAAGTCACCTCAAAGAGGTGGTGAAGAGAGGGGAGACTGCCTGCAGGGTTGAGGAGGCCGCATCTCTCCTCCCCAGTTGGCCATTACTCCCTTTCCCGAAGGTGGTTGCAGTGGTGGTCAGAAATGGCCACCTCAAAGAAGAACTGAAAAGAAAAGAATGTGCAGGAGGAAGATAAGAAGAGAAAGTTTTGGCTGACCAGGTTAAACCGAAAAAGCAACAATGTAAGGTACCCTGGAATTTAAATGAAATAACATTGTTCCCAAAGAAGATTTTAAAGCTGCAAAGGAGAGAGAGAAGGGAAAGGATTAGTTTTTTTTTTTCTTCCCTTCCTTATACTGACAGCTAAGAGACTTAAGCAAGAAAAAATCCACTTTGACATTAATAGGCATCTAAGCTGAAAATAAAAGTCAAAGGGATAATAAAGATTTCTGGATATTTAAAAGTTTTTAAAAGCAGGAAAGGAGAAAAAAAAAAGAATAAAAGGGCAGGATCTGGAAAAATGTAGGTGTTCCGTCCGGAAAGAAGCACGTGAGACCGGGTTACAAACAACAACTATTTATTAAACTCACAAGGCAAAAGTATACGGAACAACAGCCCAAGCCGCGGCAGCCCTTTTTATAGAGGCTTGCCTGCGGCTTGTGGCCAATGACACTCTTTTGCCTGTTCCCACCGTTTGGCGGCCTTCCCGGATTGGTTCTTGAATAACCAATCCGCGAGTGGCCTTTTCGGCCAATCAGAAAGAGGAACTTGGAACTACCAAGTTCCATACAGAACACCCCTCCCCCCTTAGTTCAGTCCAACGTGCGTCACGTAGTCACGCAGGTAGGTGGGGCTTTTTCGAGTCCTGGTTGACCTGCGCAGCTCAGTCTCGGCATGGTCTTCGAGCGGTTCGGATGGGATCGCTGTCTCTCTGTGCTTTCTCCATGGAACCACCTGGAAGGGTGAGTCAGCCTTGCTGCTCCTGCCTGAATCTCTCAGGCTGGTTGAGATGGCTCCACCACTCCCTCCTGGTTTGACCGGGTTGGTTGAGCTGGCCTGGATGCCTCCTTCCAGGAAGGCCTTGCTTTGCTCCCTGCTCCCGGACTTCTTTCTTGGGGTTCATCTAACCGTGAATGCTCTTTTTGTTTAGTTAAATTGTCTTTTTGTAGTGTTTGTTGTCTTGTTACGGGAGGTTCGTCTCTCCTTTTTTTATTTATTTGTATTCCCCCCCCCCTCCTTGGTTGTTCTTAGGTTGATATTTATTTTTGATTCTATGGTGTTTCTTTGTTCGAGGTGGCTGGAATGAAGCTGGTCTATGTGCTGCTTTCATTCCCTACCATCGTCTAAGAGTAGTCGTTCGGACCGGGGGCCTGTAATTTGGGTAATGGTGGCTGAAAGCCACAATGGGTCCCTGGTGAGGTTTTTGGCATAGACCAGGTCGCCGATTTCAAACATACAGTATTTGCTGGAGGAATCGGGGGGTTTGTCCCAGGTGTAAGTGGGGTGCAATCTGTCCAGGTAGGAACATAGTTTTCTACCCATTAGGAGTTCTGCTGGGCTTTTGTTGGTTGTGCTGCTAGGGGTAATATGCTGCAAAGTTAGTAGTCGGTTTAGTTTGTCTTGTACATCCCCCTTGTCCATTCTTTCCAGGCCCTCTTTAGTATACCGGACCATGCGTTCAGCCCTGCCGTTCGCAGCCGGATGGGCCGGCACAGTTAAGGCATGTCAGATACCCTGGGCAGCCAGATACTGTTTGAATTGCAAAACTGTAAATTGGGGCCAATTATCCGAAACCAGTACATCAGGTAGCCCATGTGTCACAAAGAGTTTGTCTAGCTGTTTCATTACAGCTTCGGTGGTTGTGGAAGCCATGAGGATGACTTCCAACCAGTTCGAGTATGCATCCACGACTATCAAAAATGTGTTTCCCTTCGTGGCCCAGCAAAGTCAATATGTACTCTAGACCATAGACCTGGGGGAGTTTCCCAGTCTCTTACCGGTGCCTGTGGGGGGCTAGGCCTCGATTTTTGACAGTCAGGGCATGTTGCAACCCAGTGTTCAATGTCTTTGCCCAGCCCTGGCCACCAGATGTAACTCCTGGCCAGGGCTTTCATTTTGACTATGCCCGGGTACCCCTCGTGCAACATGCCCAGAACGTCTTCCTGGAGACTGTTCAGAATCACCACCCTGTCACCCCATAAAATGCACCCTTTTTCTTTGGACAGTTCGGTCTGTCTGGTACGAAATGGTTTAAAAGTCTCAGTTTTGTTCTCCTCTGACCAGCCTTTACCTACCCAATTTAATATGCGTGCTGTCAAAGGGTCTTTAGTTGTGGCTCTCTCGACGTCCGCTGCAGTCAGTGGCAGGTCCGGGCAGGTCTCAAGCTGAAATGTGAAGGTAGTTGGTGCAGGGTCGTCTTCTGTGATGGGCAGTGAGGAACGGCTCAGAGCGTCGGTATGTGTGATGGCTTTGCCGGGTCGGTGAATCAACGTGTAGGGGTAGGCAGCGAGGAACTCAGACCACCTCGTCATTCTCGGTGACAGAATGTTCGGGGTTGGCTTGTTGCCTGCTAGGATTCCAAGAAGGGGCTTGTGATCGGTTATTATTGAAAAAGTTCTGCCGTAAAGGTACTCATGGAAACTTTTGACTCGGGCGATGATTGCGAGGGCTTCTCTATCAAGTTGGCTGTAATTGCGTTCCGACTTGGAGAGCGTCTTGGAGTAAAAGGTAAAAAAGAAATAATTTTAGAAAATATAACTAAAATGATGGATAAAATATTTACTGTAATGTAGTGGAATGTTTGTTCATAAATAAATGAATTAAAATGATTGAGAGAATTAAATGGGAACATTTAATTATTAGTAATGATTTATAAAAATATAAGTGAGAAGAAATATAGAAAAAAAAGAATTAACTATGGAAAGTTTATAAGTGTTCCCAAGGAAGTATGATATTTAACTGAAAAGAAATGTTAAAGATGTTAAGATTTTAATGCATTTTAATGATAGAATTGAATTGGAATGGAATGCGTGTTTTATTATATATAATTTATATATAATAAATTATATATAATGTTTTCTTTTTAAGAATATAGTGTGTATTTTAAGAATGTACCAAGCAGAATTCGATTGGAAGTTATGTATTATATTGAATGCTATAATCTTAAAGGTATACATTGAAGCTTAAATAAGAGTTTGAATGGATAAAATTAAAAGATATAAAGGTGTCATACTCCAATTGGTAACTATAGGGAAAATTTTGTTTAATACGAAAAGATAATATGAAATTGAAACAGGACAGACAAAAGTATAAACATAATGATTTGAATTGAGATGAGATGAGATAATTAAAATAAAGTTGAGAAAATTAAAAGGGGAAAAACTATGTAGAAAATATAAAATGGTAATAAGATACGGAATAGAATATAAAAATGAGCATGAAATTGAGTTTTGTGTCTGTATGAAGAAGTGATAACCTGGGACCATGCTACTTTCAAAAAAGACGTTTTATTTGTATTTTGCTTTTTGTGAAAACCCAAGTAAAATTTTCAAAAAAAAAATAAAATTAAAATTAGCTGTGTCAAACCAGGAATAAAGAGTTAAATGCTGTTCTGCCCTGCCATTGATTGATTGATTGATCAATGAGATTTTTGAAGCACCCATTTCCCTCACTGGACAATGTGCAATAAAATAATAATATAAATACAAACAATATGATGTGGAAGACTTGTAGACTGTTTCTCCTTAAGACCATGAACAGCATTTTTTCAAACTTGGCAATGTTATGATGGGTTTGGCGGTTCGAATCCCCATCGCCGTGTCATGGAGTGAGTTCCCATTCCTTGTCCCAGCAGCTTCTGCCAACCTAGCAGTTCGAAAGCATGTAAAAATGCAAGTAGAAAAACAGGGACCCCTTTGGTGGGAAGGGAACAGCGCTCTGTGCGCCTTCGAAGATGTTTAGTCATGCCGGTCACATGACCACGGAGACGTCTTCGGACAGCGCTGGCTCTTCTTCGGCTTTGTAATGGAGATGAGCACTGCCCACTTGATCTGGAAACGATCAGCACAGATGTGCCAGGGGAATCTTTACCTTTACCATTTTACCATCCAGGTAGCATTCATATTTTCTCTCAATGGAGTCAAGCACAACGATCCCTTTCTGATCTTATTCCAGTGAGGAGAAAGATTTGATTTCCTTTGGAGAAGTCACATTCATTTACATGAGGGGAGAGAGGGGGAACTCATCGAATTTGCTGTTGACACCAAGCTGGCTGGAATTAGCCCAAATTCCAGAAGACAGACTCAAGATCCAGATGGATCTTGACAGGCTTGTCAAGACTGGGCCCTACCCAACAAAATGAAATTCAAGGGTGAAAAAGGTAAAGTTCTACATTTAGGCCAGAAAAACAAAATGCACAGGTACACAGGGTGGGATTCTACAGGTTCTCATCTATTCGCTAGAACCTGTTCTTTCCATTCTAAGCAGTTCAGAGAACTGGTTGTTAGAAGAAATTACTGGCCTAATCCTGTAAGGAAGGCAGGAAGGAAACATTCTGGTGTTGCTTACAGAAACTGCCTCTCTGTTAACCCTTATTTCTTGACAGGACTAAACTTCCTGTCTCTGGAACTTCTCTGGAGTTTTTTTCCCAACCTTTGCTGGTAGTTTGCTTGTGTGGAGGAACCATTCAAAGTTACAAGGGCACTGAAAAAAGAGACTTATGACCATTTTTCACACTTATGATTGTTGCAGCATCCCTGCAGTCATGAGAGGCCAGGAGAGGAGATGCGTGCTTCGATGTGAGTGCTGTTAAGTTGGCCACACCCAGCCAATAACATGACCACCAACCCATGCCCACCAACTAAGGCACGCCCACAGAACCGGTTAAAAATTTGAATCCTACCCCTGCAGATACAGTATATGTGGCACCTAGCTCAATACTCGTAATTGTGAGAGGCAAGGGTGGGACTCTACCAGTTCTGTCCATCTCTGTGGAACCAGTTGCTCTGAAGAAGCAGCAGACATAGAACCGGTTTTATGTCTGCTGCTGTTTTGTCCCACCCACTCACCCGGGCTCTTACCTGACCTTTATTTCCTGATTTTTCAACCTCAGATGCTTTGCGAGGCACAGCAAAACATAAAATCACTGAACCAGTAGTTACACCAGTCAGATCCCAGCCCTGGTGAGAGGGTTTTAGGAGTCCTAGTGGACAGTCACTTAAATATGAGCCAGTCTTGTGCTACAGTTGCCAAAAAAAGCCAACACAGTCCTAGGCTGCATCAACAGAGGGATAGAATCAAGATCACATGAAGTATTAATACCACTCTATAAACCCTTAGTAAGACCATACTTGGAAGACTGTATGCAGTTTTGGTCACCACACGATAAAAAAGAGGTTGAGACTCTAGAAAAAGTTCAGAGAAGAGCAACCAGGATGATTAGGGGACTGGAGGCTGAAACATATTGAAGAACGGTTGCAGGAACTGGGCCTGGCTAGTGTAGGGAAGAGAAGGACCAGGGGAGACAGGAGAGCATCTTCCAATATTTGGGGGGCTGCCACAGGGAGGAGGAAAGGGTCAAGCAAAAGCTCCTGTAGGCCAGACAAGGAATAATGGATGGAAACTGAACAAGGAGAGATTCAACCTGGAAAAAAGTAGAAAATTTCTGACAGGGAGAACAATCAACCAGTAGAACAAGAAGTTACCCTCGGAAGTTGTGGGAGCTTCATCACTGGAGGCTTTAAGAAGAGATTGGACTGCCATCAGTCAGAAATGGTGTAAGGTCTCCTGCTTGGGCAGGGGGTTGGACTAGACCTACAAAGTCTCTTCCAACTCTGTTATTCTGCTCTGTTAAGTGTTGATACCACTTTATAAGGCCTTAGTAAGACCACACCTAGAGTACTGCATCCAGTTTTGGTCACCACACTATGAAAAAGTTGTTGAAACTAAAGTGCAGAGAAGAGCAACCAGGATGATTAGGGGACTGGAGACTAAAACATATGAAGAACGGTTGCAAGAACTGGGGATGGCTAGTCTAATGAAGAGAAGGATCAATAACCTTAGGGGCTGCCCCAAAGAAAATCAATCTATTTTCCAAAGCACGTGAAGGCCAGACAAGGTTAAAGAAGAAAAGATTGACTCATTCATCTCCAGCCATTTTCACATCCTACAGGTTCAAGCCTGCTCAAGGTATCTGATTTTCTTGGGGGGGAAGATTGGACCAAGGCAGAGGGTAGAAGAAAAGACCCCAAATTTGCAAGTCCCTTCCCCCATAACAGGAAAAACAAAACAATATTGCATCCAGTTTTGTTTGCCATAATATAAAAAAAGATGTGGAAACTCTAGAAAGAGTGCAGAGAAAAGCAACCAGGATGTTTATGGGGCTAGAGGCTAAAACTTATGAAGAACGGTTGCAAGAACTGGGGCTTGGCTCGTCCAGGGAAGAGAAGGACCAAGGGGGACATGAGAGCAGCCTTCCAATATTTGAGGGGCTGCCCCAGAGAGGAGGAGAGGGTCAAGTTTTTCCCAAAACACCTGAAAGCAGGACAAGAACCAGTGGATGGAAACTGATCAAGCAGAGAAGCAACCTAGAATTAAGGAGAACTATTAACCAGTGGAACAGCTTGCCTCCAGAAGTTGTCGGTGCTCTAACATTGGAGGATTTTAAGAAGAGATTGGACAAACTTTTGTTTCAAATGGTGTAAGGTTTCCAGGGGGCTCGACTACAGGATCTCCAAGGTCCCTTCCAACTCAGTTATTCTGTTGAAACATTTCATTATGTTGCCTTCCACCATCGGAAAAAAAAAAAAAAAGAATTAATTTCTTCTTGGCTGAGATGCACGTCGCTTAAATGCAACTCCAAACTTTCCCCCAATACGTTTGAATTAATTCCATGCCATTTCTGATGATGGAATGAATTCCTAGCCTTGCCTTCTCCTGTTTCAGCAGGGGGAAAATGCAGCCAATAGCACACTTGCAACTGTGACACAATTCAAATGCACGGTAGCCAATAAATATGAAAGCACAATTCAAGTCGATGTATATTCTTCTTCAAGAAAGAAGAATGGTAGGCTTAGAAGTTAGAATAACTTTATTGTCAATTTGAATGTACTCTAATCAGCATACATTAAAATGAAATTTCATTGCATACAGCTAGCTCTCAAAGGGTCACCACCTCCAATGTACACGATGTCAGGATTCCGGCAGTTCCCCTCGTTTAAATCATGAGTCTCGAGCCAAACTTCCAAAACAAAAAGGATTTATTGGGAGCTAACATGTCCGGCACTGCCTGGGTGTAGCCGACTCTGAGGCACATCATTCATTGTCACCCTTGACCCTGGTTTTCCCTCCACCTCCTGGGTGTGTCATAATTCATATTCTCCAATGGGACACATCTGTAGCCCAGAGTCATCAATCATGTTCTCCAGTTAGAATTTTGTGGGGCAGAAACTTCAGTCACCTAGTTACTATCTTTGAAAACATTTATGGAATGCACTTTTGATTTCCAAACTGACACACTGCTCTCTCAAACCCCTTCCCCCCCCCCTCCCTTTCTGTTGGCAACTCTAAAAAAACCATATAAATATTTTATGAGTTGACAGACTACTTGCACATTTATGCACATACCCACATATATTCTATGACACAGAGAAACAACACAATCTAGTTGGATGTTCATAGCAAGGAAAACAAAGATGGATCACTTAGGGAACAAAGCTGTTCCAGAATCTGGAAGTCCTGCTAGAAATACTTGGAAACCTCTTCCCAGAGGGGAGCAACAGAAACAGTGCATGGAGTGAGTATGCAGGGTCTCTAACAATATTTCAATTTCTTTCATTCTTTCTTAAATATTTTTTTATTGCTTTTATATCACAAGTTCCATTTCTATATTGAACAATGTGTTTTCTAGGTATCCAAAGTGTTCAAATGTAAACATCATCATAATCATTATAATCATATCAACATACAAACATATATTAGATATAATATCGATCATTATTAAAAAGTATACCATCTACCATATAAACATCAATTATATAACCATCAAAATATTTACTAATCAGTTTCTTTTTCCCATGTAGTCCTTATTTTCACATAAATCCACTCATCTAACACAGAGGTTAGATCAACTAGCCATTTGTAAAAAGATTCCCATGTCATAAAATATTCCAAGTCTTCTTTTTCTTTCATTTTTATGGTTAACCTGTTCATTTCTGCACATTCCAATATTTTTTTGATTATAATTTCATCAGCAGGGGTTTCTTCATATTTCCAATATTGAGCATATACAATCCCGTAGCGCTTATAAGCAGCATCCTGAATAAAGGGAAGTGAGCTTCCTATAATCTTCTCCACTGCCCTCACCACTCTCCATAGGGACTTTCTATCAGAGGCACTGCTTCCACCAAACCAAACAGGGATGTGGTTTGTTAAAATGCTTTCCATCATGCTTCTGGAGAAAGCGGCCAGGATAGAAGGAGAAAAATATGCTCTCCTCATTGGACATAGGAAATGCAGACATTGGTTTGCACACTTCCCTAAGGATGATGTGTGGAGAGACCAGATTGTTAGTTATCTGCACCTCCAGATACTTAATACGGTTGACCATCTCCATAGCTTCAGCCTTGAAATAAAGTGGAGCATAAGTATGCCACCTCTTTCTAAAATGTACAATGATCTCCTTTTTTGGTTAACATTCAAAACCAAGTTAATTTTATTCAACCAGTTCTTGTCTCTCTTGTTGTCCCCAGGTTCTTTGATAGTTTGGGGAAAGATGGACGGACAACACAGGAGTTTCCATTAGAGGAAGGGGATATTAAAAATAATAAGATGGTGACCATGAATTTTTATGATGGAAGCCTCGCCCCCTTTTTTATATGTACCACATGTATAGCACCTGTAAGAAAAGGATGGACTTTACCCACAGATAATACGATTATAAAGGAAATTATGGATTGTGCAGAAATGAATGCACTTGCAATAGAATTGCAGGAGAAGGAAGAAAAAGAATATTATATGGTCTGGGGAAAATATTTGGTTAGATGACAGGAATAAAAGATAATGCAAAATGTAAATGTAAATTATATATGTATGTGTGTGTATTGTGTGTGTAAATGAAAATGGAAAAGTCAGTGCCACAACTTACTGCAAAAATATGCATATATTGCATATATCGTTGGTTTTTAAAATTGTAAAAACTTAATTAAAAGTATTATTAAAAAAAGGGAAAAAGAAAAGGATGGACATTAATTAGTGGTGGGATTCAAAATTTTTTACTACTTTACTTCTGTGGGCATGGCTTGGTGGGTGTGGCAGGGGAAGGATCCCCACCCACTAACCTGCTTTCCAGCTCCCTTCTCCTGTGCAGGGCAACCAAAGAAGACTCAACCGATCAACTGGGACTCAACGGGAGGCAGAGAAGAGATGGGGTTGGCGGGGCCAGTCAGAGGTGGGATTGTCCGGTTCTCTGAACTACTCAAAAGTGGCATTTGCTGGTTCTCCAGAATGACTCAAAATTTCAACGACTGGTCAGAACTGGCTGAATGCCACCTATGATTTTAATATTCTGATCTTGAACTTTTTTGATAGCTGGGTCACTGCTTCGATTTTTTCATCTGGCAAAATTTGCTGCTCTAATGAAAGAAAATAACCTTTTCTGCCTGGAAACCCCTTCTAGACTTTTTAACCAAAATGGAGAAAAAAACCAATGAAATTTTGATTTGGGGTATTGTTGATTCAGTTAGTTGGTGTGATAAAAATGGCTAGTACTCACTAAATACAGGTAGTCCTTAACTTACAACCATGAAAACTTACGCTGTGACTTTGGGCCAATCACCAGGAGACAGGGAGTTCTAGTCCTGCCTTAGACATGAAAGCTGGCTGGGTGACATTAGGCCGATTACCAAGAGATGGTGAGTTCTAGTCTTACCTTAGCCACGAAAGCCAACTGGGCAACTTTGAGCCAATCACCAGGCGACAGGGAGTTCTAGTCCCACTTAAGGAATGAAAGCCAGCTGGGTGATTTTGGACCAGTGCCTCTCTCTCAGTTCAACCCACCTTACAACATTGTTGTCAGCAAAATAGGACAAGGAAAACAATTGGATATGTTCATGTGAGTTGTTTGTAAAAATAATAAAGGCGGGACGAAAATAAATAACTAAATAATTAAATAACCAACAAACCAACTAAATATTTTTTTAAAAAAGCAAAAAAAGCCAGTGCAATCCTAAGCTACATTAACAGAGGGATACAATCAAGATCAAGAGTGGTACTAATAACCACTCTACAAAGCCTTAGTAAAGTCACACCTAGAGTCCTGCATCCAGTTTTGGTTTACCACACTATAAAAAAGATGTTGAGACTCTAGAAAAAGTACAAAGAAGGGCAACCAGGATGATGAGGGGACTGGAGGCTCAAACATATGATGGATGGTTGCAGGAACTGGGCTTGGCTAGTCTAGTGAAGAGAAGGACCAGGGGAGAGAGGAGAGCAGTCTTCCAATATTGGAGGGGCTGCCACAGGGAGGAAGAGGTTAAGCTGTTTTCTAAAACTCCTGTAGGCCAGACCAGGAATAATGGGTGGAAACTGACCAAGGAGAGATTCAACCCGGAAATAAGGAGAAACTTTCTGACAGTGAGAACAATCAACCCGTGGAAGAGAAGCTGCCCTCGGAAGTTGTGGGAGTTTTATCCCTTGGAAGCTTCCAAGGAGAGACTGGACTGCCATCTGTCAGAAATGGTGTAGGGTATCCCGCTTGGGGGGGGGGATTAGACTAGATGACCTACAAGGTCCCTTTCAACTCTGTTAATCTATATGTATTTCTATAAAATAACTAAATAACTAAGAAAGTAAATAACTAACTAAATTTAAGGTAGAGAATTAATGAACTAACAATCTAACTAATTCAATGTAGAGAAAAGTAAAGTCTTACACTTAGGCAATAAAAACCCAAAGGACACATATAGACTGGGTGCAACTGGGCTCAATAGCAGGAACTAGGAGAGGATCTTGGAGTCTTAGTGGACAACCAGCTCAATAGGAGCCAGCAGTGAGCAGCAGCCAAAAAAGCCAATGCAATCCTAAGCTGCATTAACAGATACCCTCAAGATCACGTGAAGCGTTAATACCATTCTGTAAAGCCTTAGTAAGACCACACCTAGAGGAGAGCAGCCTTCCAGTATTTCAGGGGCTGCCGTAGAGAGGAGGGGGTCCCTAAATGACTTACAAGGTCCCTTCCAACTCTGATTAACTGTTAAATAACTAAATAACTTTCTTAAAAGGAGGCTGGTTTTCCCTCCCCCCCTTCTTCCTCGAGTCCATAGAGAAGGAGTCTCGGGCCTCTGAACGGAGTGCAGGAAGTACATTTGCAACTATGCAAATTGCTCAGAAATTGCTATTTTTGTCCATTTCCAGTAGCATCCCATTTCCTTTGGGGAGAAACAGATGCTCCTGCTTCAGACAGTGCCGTCTGCCTGGAAGGGACTCGTTCCGCTTCACAAGCATCATTGCACTCGGTGTGGCCCGCATGAAACGCGGTGGAGCAAGAGACAGCTGCAGCGATTTCTTCCTCTTTTTTATATTATTATTATTTTTTTTAAAAAGGAACATTTTCATAAAGCCACCTCTTATCCCTGGATTTCAGCAGAAATTCAGGGAAAGGGGGCTCCCACCAACCTAGCTGGTTTCTTTTATCCACCAGCTGCTCATAGCTGCATTTTTAAAAAATTTCCTCTCCGGAAAATTGGTGGGTTAGATGCCGAATTTTTTTAAAAACTCTTTTTGAGGAAAGAATGTGTGATTAAGGAATGTCTCCCTTGAAAGGGATGAGAGATGCATGAGGCAGTTTAGACTGGAATGGAACTTTAAATGGGATCTAATTTTTGCTACTTAGTTTGTAGAGGAGTTTCAGGTCTGTAAGAATTCCCCCCCCCCCAAAAAAAAAAAAAAATCTGGAGGAAAAATGGCTTCATTTGGTTAACCAAATGTCGGTTTTATTTTTGAATGTCGCAGGTGGCTCCAGCTCTGGTTTGGCTTAGTTTTCTTCTTTCCTTTTAGCAATCCAAAATGCTCCATTTTCTTACAGAATGATGGAAGTTGCCATCAGTTTTGCTTTATATTTACAGAGCTTCCAACTAAAAGATTTTTTCCTCTTCTTGCTAATGAAGAATGACTTCTAAGAGACATTGTTCTATTTGGGTTTATATGCACTTAAAGGGGGGGAAACTTTCCATATCTTCCTTTTTTTGTTTCTAGAGCATAAATTAAATTTGGAGTCCTCGAAGCAGGTTCTCCAAAATGCAATGCTTTTCAGGTTTTTAAAATATTCCTACTCAACAGAACAGAATAACAGAGTTGAAAGGGACCTTGCAGGTCATCTAGTCCAACCCCCCACCCAAGTGGGAGACCCTACACCATTGCTGACAAATGGCAGTCCAGTCTCTTCTTGAAAGCCTCCAGGGATGATGAAGCTCCCCCAACTTCTGAAGGCAACTTCTGTTCCATTGGTGGATTTCTCTCATAAAGCTAAATTTTGGTGTCTTAGCAGTGGAGCAGCACTTAAATATGAGCAAACTTCCTCATCCAAATTTTTGATAAAAATACTGAATGGCACAAGTCCCGGAACAGTGCCCTTGATCCTTCTCTCAAAGGTGACATGATAGCAGTCTTCTCATATTTGAGGGGTTGACACAAAAGAGAGAGTCAAGCTGTTCTCCAAAGCCCCTGAAGGCAGGACAAGAAGCAATGGATGGAAACCAGTCAAGGAGAGAAGCAACCTGGAACTAAGGTGAAACTTCCTGACAGTGAGAAGAATTAACCAAAGGAACAGCTCAACTTCAGAAGTTGTGGGTGCTTCATCATTGAAGGTTTGTAAGAGGAGACCAGCAGCCGCTTATCTAAGATGGTCTTGGCTCTCCTGCTTTGGGGGGTGGGTGGGTATGTGGACGAGAAGAGTTCCAAGGTCCCTTGCAGCTCATTCTATCCTATCCTATCCTATCCTATCCTATCCTATCCTATCCTATCCTATCCTATCCTATCCTATTCCTGTTCTGTTCTGTTCTGTTCTGTTCTATTTATTTCCATTCCATTCCGTTCCGTTCTGTTCTGTTCTATTCTATTTATTTCTATTGCATTCCATTGCATTCCATTCCATTCCATTCCATTCTATTCTGTTCTGTTCTGTTCTATTCTATTTATTTCTATTCCATTCTAT
>BLBF01000080.1:1709153-1743074 GCA_015471245.1 Laticauda colubrina | reverse complement strand
TCTATTCTATTCTATTCTATTCTATTCTATTCTATTCTATTCTATTCCATATTCTATTCTACTTTACTCTATTCTAATGTTGCTCAATATTGTGACTGTTGTGGCTTTCAAGAAGAGATTGGGTAACCATTTGTCTGAAATGGAATGAACAGGGGTTGGACTAGAAGACCTCCAAGGTCCTTTCCAATTCTACCCCAACTAAGTGGCTGTCCAGTTTCTTCTTAAAAATCTCCAGTGATGAAGCACCCACACCTTCTGAAAGCAACTCTATTATTCTGTTCTTATGATGTTAAGAGCTATGCTGTTAAGACAGGTCTAAGCTGAAGAATGAGACTAAATCTGTTTCAAAAAACACCCTCCCATTCAACATGGTGAGAATATATAATCCAAATTTCACGCCGGATCAATTGTCCCCAAATTAACAAGGGGTGGGTGGGTGTTAGATGCCATGACTCCTGGTTACTTAAAAATGTGCTACAGGTGTCAGCTTCCCCTGCTGGACAGAAGGCCACAGAGCTAACAAGTTATGGATGGCAATCAAAGCAAAGAATTTTGGGCAGAGGAAAAAAATCACTACAGAAGGTTTTTACCAATCAAAATCCTGAAAATGTAGATTTCAAAAGTGAATTTATCAGCTTTGGAAGGAAAGACAACCAGATTTAGAGGTTAACAAACAGAGAGATTTATGGCCCAAACATGTGCAGTTTTAGCACACATGCTCTTTATGTGCATGGCTGCATTCCCACTCATGCTAGTAATACTATTCCTAAATTTGCAGATGATACAACAGTGGTGGGACTCATCTCCAGGGGGGATGAATCTGCCTACCAAGATGAGGTGGACCAGTTGCTTTGGTGGTGTGGAGACAATAACTTGGTTCTCAACACCAATAAGACCGAGGAGCTTATAGTGGACTATGGAAGGAATAGATCAAACATCCAGCCCTTGCTTATCCATGGAGACTGAGGGGAGCAAGTGGCCAGTTTTAGGTTTCTGGGTGTTACCCTACAAGAGGACCTGACCTGGGAGGCGCACATTGCAGCCCTGGTCAAAAGGGCCCAGCAGAGATTAGGCTACCTGAGGCTTCTCAGAAATCAAAAGCTGAATGGAAAACTGATGGTGACCTCCTACTTCTGCACCAGAGAGAGTATCTTAACTTACTGCACCTCTGTATGGTTTGCCAATTGCACTGGGGCAGAGAGGAAAGCCCTCCAGAGGGTTAAGGTCATTGCCCAGAGGATCATGGGGTGCCCTCTCCCCTCTTTGGAAGAGCTTTAGAGCTCCCGCTGCCTGAAGGAAGTTCAAAACATCCTCAAAGATCCCTCTCATCCTGGGCATCCCCTTTTTTTGAACTATTACCGTCTGGCAAACAGGACAGGAGAATAAAAACAAGGACAAATGGGCTGAAAAACAGCTTCTCTCCCAGGGCAGGAGCTCTGTTGAATTCTACTGTAGAGTGCAGTGTTGGTGCATTGTTAGGAGTTTTCGGTTCAATGTGTGGAGGGTGAAGGATGTGTGTTTGTGTTTATTTTCATGGTCATGATGTCCACTGAAGATGGTGTTTGATTTCGTTGTATGGGGTGCAAGGACGATAAAGTAAAGTAAATTAAACTTTACCAATGCTGACTTGGAAGCAATTGAAAAATTGCTGAAAATTCAGGTTTATTCAGAACTACCTGCCATGTTTCTCATATAATAAGGCCGGGTCTTTTTTTTTTTTGAGCCCTGAAAAAATGGTTAGGCTGTCTTTTTGGGGGTGACTTAATTGCCCCCCTTGCATATTTGGGCGGGCGGGCAGCGACGGCTTGGATATTGACCTCGGCGTTGATGGGGCACTTCGTATCGGGGTCAACGCAGGCAGCACCATATCTGGGTGTGCAACAAAAGTACTTCCTAATGGCAAGCCCCCCCCCACCATTCCCCTCCATTTCACATGTTTTAATATAGGCCTTAATTTGGGGGAGGGTCTTAATTTCATTTCATGCCTATAAAACATTCTGGGACTTCCTATTGGGGGAGGCCTTATTGTTGGAGAAACAGGGTATAATAATACTGATTTGCAGAATGAGCAACCAACAGCAGAAAATGAAGGACCTATTGATGTTGATGAAGAACAATGAGGAGAAGAAATTGCAGGAACTAAAGAACTCCAAATGCTACTGGTTAATCAAGATTAACCGAGGGACTCTGGACAGAAAGTGTAACCAGGATGATGAAGGAACTGGAGACTAAAACATATAAAGAACAGCTGCAGGAACTGGGCCTGGCCAGTCTAGGGAAGAAAAGGACCAAGGGGGACATGAGAGCATCTTCCAGTATTTGAGGGGCTGCCCCAGAGAGGAGGAAGGGGTCAAGCTATTTTCCAAAGCAGCTGAAGGCCATTCAACCTTGATTCCACAACAGCCTATTCCAAGTCCTTGGAAAGGATGCAATGGTTGGACAAATCCAGTCTGAACATTTGACCGACTGTACGACAAGCCATAATAATAATGTCTTGAAAGAAAAAATAAGGAAGTCTAGTTGCCTCCTGAAAAAGCAACAGGGACAAGCATGACCTGGATGACTGAGAATCTCTACAGACTTTTAGCTACACAATTTCAGATGAACACACTTTGAATGGTGTGGGAATAGGAATTGACTTTCAGAGGAAAAAAATTGCAGACTGCAGGGACCATTTGCACCATTCAGGTGACCCTGAGGACACAGATAAACCTCCAAGTGGCCTCAATGACCCTCTAAAAGGATGCAAATAATTAGCTGTCTGCAAGGAATATAAATCATTCCATTTCCCCACAATCCAGTCAGAGCTTAAGAATCTTCTAAGATGAGAAGCGAAACGTCTTCAAAGAAAAAACAAGAATGTCCAGTTGACTCCTGAAAAAAAAACTCCTTTGGGACAACCATCACCTGGAAGACTGAGAATCTCTGCAGACATAATAACAATACTTCTGGAACTAGTTATGGCCTTCACACCTCTTCATCCCAAGTTTTTAGTTCCCGAAGGCAGTGAGCCATGATCAGATACAGATAATTAGAGTTGGAAGGGACCTTGTAGGTCATCTAGTCCAACCCCCTGCCCAAGCAGGAGGCTCAACACCATTTCTGACAAATGGCAGTCCAGTCTCTTCTTGAAAGCCTCCAGGGATGAAGCTCCCACAACTTCTGAAGGCAACTTCTTGTTCCATGGGTGGATTGTTCTCCCTGTCAGAAAGTTTCTCCTTATTTCCAGGTTAAATCTCTCCTGGTTCAGTTTCCATCCATTATTCCTTGTGGGTGCTTGAAAATAGCTTGACACCCCCCCCCCCCCGTCCTCTCTGTGGCATCCCCTCAAATATTGGAAGACTGCTATCATGTCTCACCTGGTCCTTCTCTTTACAAGACCAGCCAGGCCCAGTTCCTGCAACCATTCTTTATATATTTTCGCCTCCAGTCCCCTCATCATTCTGGTTGCTCTTCTCTGAACTATTTCTAGAGTCTTGACATCTTTTTTATAATGTGGTGACCAAAACTGGATGCAGTACTCCAGGTGTGGCCTTACTAAGGCTTTATAGAGTGGTATTTGTACCTCCTTTGATCTGGATTGTATCCCTCTGTTAATGCAATTTAGGACTGCATTAGCATTTTTGGCTGTTGCTGCTGCACACTCACTGCTGGCTCCTACTTAGCTGGTTGTCCACTAAGACTCCAAGATCCTCTCCCAGTTCCTACTATTGAGCCTGGTTTCACCCAGTCTATATTGGTACTTTTGGTTTTTCTGGCCTAAGTGTAGGACTTTACTTTCCTCTACACTGAATTTCATTTTGTTAGATATGGCCCAGTGTTCTAGTCTGTCAAGATCCATCTGGATCCTGAGCCTGTCTTTTGGGGTGTTGGCTATTCCCGCCAGCTTAGTATCATCTGCAGAATAGAAGTTCCCCTTCTGTTCCCTTTGCTAAGTCATTAATGAAGATATTGAAGAGTCCTGGGCCTAAGACGGAACCCACTGCTTACTTCCCTCCATATAGACTTAGATCCATTAAGGACTACTCATTGAGTACCGTTTGTCAGCTAGTTGCAAGTCCATCTGGAAGTGATTTCCATGTATCCCACTTTTTTCTAGTTTCCCAAGAAGGAGGTTGTGGTCTACTTTGTCGAATGCTTTGTTGAAATCTAAATATATTATGTCTTTGCTGGTCTACTAAGTTAGTCACTCTGTTGAAGAATGAAATAAGATTTGGTTTGGCATGATCTGTTTCTAACAAACCCGTGCTGACTGCTGGTTATTACTTTACTTATTTCTAGATGTTGGCAGATCTGTTTTTTTATTATCTTTTCCAGTATCTTCCCAGGTATTGATGTTAGGCTGATTGGTCTGTAGTTTCCTGGGTCTGTTTTTTTTTTTAAATCTTTTTTGAAGATGGGAACCACATCAGCTCTTTTCCAGTCTCTGGTAGTTCCCCGGTGCTCCAGGATTTTTGAAAAATATGGTGCAGCGGTTCTGAGATGACCTCTGCCAGCTCCTTTAAAACTCTGGGATGTGATCCATCAGGCCCCAGTGATTTGTTTTCATCAAGATCAGACAGATGTTCTCTTCCTATTTTTTTGCTTATTTTAACTTTTATTTCTGGTCTGTCTTTTACAGTTATGTTTTGGGTTGAGCTATAGTTTCTTTTTGCGTGAAGACGGATGCAAAGAATAAGTTAAGCAGTTCTGCTTTCTCTCTGTTGCCTGTTACTTCCTTGCCATCTTCTCTCTTTAGTGGACCGACTGTTTCCTTGATTTTTTTTCTTGTTATTTATATGTTGGGAAAAAACTTTTTTTTTTTATCTTTGTTGCAAGTCTTTGTTCGTTCTGAGCCTTTGCTATCCTGACTTGGTCTTTGCAGATTCTGGCTATCTGCTGATATTCTGCCTTTGTTGTGTGTCCTTCTTTCCATTTTTTGTACTTGTCCTTTTTTTCTTTCAATTTGCCAGAGAGATTTTTGTGCAGCCATGCTGGTTTCTTCTTGGATTTCTTGTTTTTCTTTCTCAGTGGTATTGTCTGGTCTGGGCTTCTATGATCATACTTTTCAGAGTTTCCAAAGATTCTTGAGTTGTTTTCCCCTTTAGGATTTTCATCCATGGAATCTCTCCCAATTTCTCTCTGAATTTCAATTTGACTCTCTCAATTTCAAACCCGGCTTGTTGATGATGGCTATTGTATCAGGGAGTTAATTCTCTCTGTGCAGGTGAGAAGACAACACAATTTTCTCCAATGAGGGACGCTTGATGCCACTTTGTCTGCCTCAGTGTCATACCACAAAAGCTGGACGAGGCTGCCACCCGTAGTTCCTGCGGCTGGACGGAAACCTCTCCTGGGTCCTACAAAGGTCACTTGTGGCAGGCAAAGTGAGGTATCTCAGGTGCTTTGCAATCCTCTCAGAGACCAGGGCACCAGTAAAGCACTCTGTAAAGCAACTGCTAGAGGCTGCACCACCTGTGCTCCTTTGGCATGGAGCACATCCTGGAAGAGCTCCACACTCCTACCAAGTGCCTCCTCTCCCTTGTAGCCAACTAGATGAGGCAGTCCTCCTTCTCAGGAAAGCTACAACATTTTTTTTGCTGCACAAAGTGTTTAGATACAGTAGATAGAGATGATAGATGATAGACAGACAGGGGAGAGAGAAAGAGAGAGAGAGAGAGAGAAGATAGGAAGAGGGAGAAGATAGAATAATATAACAGAGCTGGAAGGGACCTTGGAGGTCTTCTAGTCCAACCCCTTGCTCAGGGAGGAAATCCTACACCATTTCAGACAGATATATAGATATACATGAAAGATAATAGATGATAGATAGATAGATAGATAGATAGATAGATAGATAGATAGATAGATAGACAGACAGACAGATAGACAGCAATAGCAGTAGCACTTAGACTTATACACCACTTTACAGTGCTTTTACAGCCCTCTTTATGTGCTTTACATAATCAGCCTATTACCCCCAACAATCTGGGTCCTCATTTTACCAACCTCAGAAGGATAGAAGGTTGAGTTAACCTTGAGCCTGGTGGGATTCGATCTGCCAAATTGCAGGCAGCAGAAATAGCCTGCAATACTGCATTCTAACCACTGTGCCACCGTGGATAGATAGATGATAGATAGATAGATAGATAGATAGATAGATAGATAGATAGATAGATAGATAGATAGGCACCGACAGATGGATAGATAGATAGATAGATAGATAGATAGATAGATAGATAGATAGATAGATAGATAGATAGATAGATAGATAGATATGGATGGATGGACGGATAACTATGGATGGACAGAGATGATAGATGGTAGATGTGACAAATACATATATAGACAGATTTAGATATAAATATCATAATGATATAATAGATGTTTAAAAGATGATGTATGATAGATGATAGATGATGAGTAGATAGATGGATGGATGGATGGACAGACATACTGGTTGGATGGATGGATGGAAACATACACTTTTGAAAGAGACTTCGAAAGCTGCCCCCTGCTTCTTATTCCCAGCTATCTCTGGATATGCTGTTCAGTCAATGACCTCAATCTCTCCTCCCCAACCTTCCTGTGATTTATCCCTGGCATTATTTCAGGCTCATTTTCTTTACTGAGCTCTGAGGCTGATGGATCTCAGTTAGCACTTTCCATCTCCAACGCACTTGGCAAACCTTTGCTAATTAATCCCTGCCAGCCTGCCGATCTCCCTCATTCTTGGGCAGGGATAGTTCCATGCTGAGGCCTCTTTGGAGAGCAGGCTGGGCTGTGAACTCAAGGCAAGTGAGCCTCCTGGATCAGAGGTGACATTCAGCCGGTTCTGACTGGTTTTGGAGATCCAGTAGGGGAAATTTGGAGTCGTTGGAAGAACTGGCCCCTGACTGGCCCCGCCAACTCCATCTCTTCTCTGCCTCCCATTGAGTCCCAGCTGATTGGCTGGGTCTCCTTTGGTTGCCCTGCTCAGGAAAATGGAGCTGGAAAGCAGGTTAGGTGGGTGGGGAGGGAAGGGGGATTTTGCAGTATATCCTTCCCCTGCCATGCCCACCAAGCCACACCCAAAGAATGGGTAGTAAAAATTTTTTAATCCCACCACTGTCCTGGATGTGTGTCACAGAGGATACAACAGGAAGTCTTTGACAAAAAAAAATCTTCTTGGGTCTTGGACTTGCTGGTTTGGGCAGAAAAGCACCGAGATTGAAGAAGTTCAACAGCATTTCAGATAAATGATTGTCTAATCTTTCCTTGAAGATCTCCAGTGAAGGAGCACCCATAACTTCTGAAGGCAAAACTGTTCCACTGATTAATTGTTCTACCTCTCAGGAAAATTCTCCTTGTTCTAGGTTGCTTCTCTCCTTGATGAGTTTCCTTCCATTGCTTCTTGTTCTTCCTTCAGGTGCTTTGGAGAATAGCTTGACTCCCTCTTCTTTGGGAAAGCCTTTCAAATACTGGAACACTAATATTATGTCATCCCCAGTAACTCCTTCCCTCCCTCCCATATAATCATTTCTTTTTGAATAATTGACATTTAATGGCCCTTATCCAACAGCCTTTCCAGGTATCTCCAGCTTCCCTTCTCCTTCTCATCCAGCAGGGCCATCAAGGCTGGGAGATGTGAGAGCCTTCCAAGCAAATAGTGTATCTTGCAAGATCTCCTTCAGTGCCCGTCTTCTCTCATCAATTTCCTTCCATTTCCTACCTGGTGTCGTTTTGTCATTTCCAGGACGGATGCTGTTCCTCAACAAAAGCAGGCAGATGTGGAAAGGATGCTGAGGAAAGACCATTCATGTCTGGTTCACAGGAGGGATTTTGACAGATTTCTCCAGCCTGGTGCTTTAGAGAGCCTGGTGGGTTATAATTCTCACCCTGTCTGAGGATAATGTCCTTTGTAGTCCTGGCACAAGTGCAGTTAGACCACAGAGTTCAAGAAAGCCAGTTTAATATGCCAGAATGTTTTGGAGTTGGGAAATCTTTATGCAAGACTACACTGAATTATTCACCATTTGACCTGTAGCTCGATCTAGAGATGCTATAGGAGAGCATCTAAAGAGAGCACTTAAATGGTCCATATTCCCCACCAAGACTCTGTGCTAGACAATTTAAAGGTTCCTTTCTAACTGGGCTGGAGGTCTGGAATCTGGTTGCTTATGCAGAACTGAAATGGCTTGGCCCAGAGGTGATTTTTTTCAAGAGGCAACTGGACTTTCTGGTTTTTCTCTGAAGACATTTCAATTCTCCTCCAAGAAGCTTCTTCATGAAGCTTCTTCATGACTTGATGCTGGGGAAGGATTGATACTCTTTGCAGATAGCTGATCATTTGCATCCTTTTTAGCAAGTCCTTGAGGCCACTTGGGGGTTTATCTATGTCCTCAGGGTCATCCTAACCTCAAGTGCAAATGGGCGTGGAGCCTTCTTGGAACTGCTGAAGGGACTGTGTTGTAGATAGGAGAGAGGGGTTGTATCCCTCCCACTCTGTTGAGAGATGGCTGCTTAATTTGGACATAGATGACCTCTTTGACCCCCTTTTTCATACCAGAGAGGCCCTCTCTGTCCAAAACATGGACTTTGCTGTCTTCAAAAGAGCAGCCTTTGTCTTTGAAATGCAGATGGGCTGCTGAATCTAATCCTGATAGTTTTGTTCTCCTGTGTTGCACCATGCATTTTTGAAGTGGCTGTTTGTTTCCCCAATGTACAAATCTGCACACGGCTCCCTGCGTTGTACTGCATAGACCATGTTGCCCAGCTTGTGACTGGGTGTTTTATCCTTGGGGTGGACAAACTGCTGCCTTAGTGTATTCTTGGGTTTGAAGTGTGCACGTCAGAGGTGAACTTCAGCAGTTTCTGACCAGTTCTGGAGAACAGGTAGCATAAATTTTGAGTAGTTTGGAGAACCAGCAAATCCTACCTCCGACTGGAGATTCTACAGTATCCTTCCCTTGCCATGCCCACCAAGCCATGCCCACAGAACCAGTGGTAAAAATAAATAAATCCTACCACTTGTGCACATGTGTTGTGTTAGCTGAAGATCCTCTTGAGCTTTTCTGATAAACCTCCAAGTGTCCTCAATGACCCTCTAAAAGGATGCAAATGACCAGCTGTCTGCAAAGACTGTAAATCCTTCCATTCTGCACCATCAAGTCAGAGCTGAAGAAGCTTCTTGGATGTGAAGTCAAGCATCTTCAAAGAAAATCCAGAAAGTCCAGTTGCCTCTTGAAAAAAGCACAATTGGGACACCCAGGACCTGGATGGCTGATAATCTCCACAGACATGAAATCACTTGGCTTAGCCAAAAATGAAAGCGCTTTTGAAAAAAGATAAGGGAGAGCTACACACAAACAGCCATGAGCCTTTATGTCTCTTGAAAATGGAATTCATTTTGTGCAAAAGCAGATTTTAGAAACATTTTACCAAGCTGCCTTGTTCTAAACTACCCATTTTCATAATAAGGCAGGAAGCACCTGCTCACCCAGATCAGAAGGAGAGGGGAGAATTAACGTGAGCCCAAAAAGATTAAGTGCCTTTCAGGTCAGTTCTTTATATGGCAGATTTTTTTAAAAAGAAAGAATGTGAATTGATAGAAGGGGGGGGGGGGAAGCTTAGGAATTGTGAAACAAGGACAATTACTCCCAGGGGTACATTGAAAACAGACAAGCCATTGCCTTATCCAAAATCTAAGATAGCTGGAGAAAATACAGATGTGAGGCATCTGGAGAAATTCTATTTCACATTTACTGGATACAAAATACTGTAATAGAGTTGGAAGGCACCTTGCTGGTCTTCTGGTTTTTACATCGAGTGGAAATTATTTCAGCTAGATTTTGTTTCCACTAGGTGTCAATTATTGCAAGTCTATGAAATCGGATCAAGGTTTCTTTTGAGTCACGGGGTTCTCTGGATCTCAGAAGTCCCATATTTAACAGAATAACAGAGTAATAGAGCTAGAAGGGAACTTGGAGGTCTTCTAGTCTAACCCCCGCCCTGGCAGATGATCCAATATCATTCCAGAGAAATGGCTGTCCAACCTCTTCTTGAAAACCTCCAGGGTTGGAACACCCACAACTTGCTATTTCCTCGCCATGTCTCTATTCATTTTAGAATTTGGTTTTGTCCTTCATTCTTTTCTTCACACACACACACTTTAAAAAAATAACCAACCAACCAACCAAATAATAGGAGCTGGGTAGCTCTGTTGTCTTCACATTTTGCTGTCTTCCTTGAGGAACTAAGGTTTTTTTTCCTCTTAAAATTGTTGTTCTTTTCTTTTAAACCCAGTCAATCCTTTCAGTATTCTATGGGTCTTTTGCTAATTGAAATTCCTTTTGGGTTTGCTTCACACCACTTCTCTTACTATGTGGGGGGCTGCAGCACGCAGGTGAAGGACGATGACAAGGGAGCGGAGATTATGCAGGAGAGGAGCAAGAGGAGGAGGACTGTGGGATCCATTGGTGCTCTCTGAGCTTTGTTGCTTTCTTGCAGACATTTCATGACCCAGGTAGATAACATCATCAGTGCTAGAAGATATTGGGGTCAGGGAGGAGGAGGAGGAGGAGGAGGACAATAGGGTCCTTGGTCCTCACTGAGCTTGGTTATTTTCTTACAGGCATTTCATGACCAAACTAGGTAACATCAGCAGGACTAGAAGAGAGTGGGGCTGGTAGAGAGGAGAAAGAGAAGGAGGACTGTGAGGTCCTTGGTGTTCTTTGAGCTTGGTTGTTTTCTTGAAGATGTTTCATTACCCAACTCGATAACACCATCAGTGTTCAGAGGGAATGGGGATGGGGTTTGCTCTCTTTATTTGATCTTCTGGTAGATGAAATCCTTCATGAGGATAGGAGTCCAGCAGTTGATCGTAAGTTGGTTCTTCCTAGGAGTGAGTTAACTTCTCTCTGTCTTCTTGCAGGATTCAGCTTCATTCTCTCTTCTCTTCAGGAATCCCATCCTGAAGTTTTTTTGCATAAAACCTCTGGTCAGACAGAATCTAAGGTGATCCAAACATATTTCCACTTTTTTCTTTTCTAGGTATTTCTTTTTACTGTCGTAAATATAGTATTATTTTTATTTATAATGTTTATTTTACTATAAATGCTATACTATATAGTATAGTCTCCTTTGCAGATAAAAAGGAGAACCTGCACATGTTAATATAATTGCCTATGCCCTGCCTGTCTTTCTTATTACTAAGGATGTAACTTTATATATTTATGCATTATCATTGATTGTTTGCAAGCATTCATTATCCCCTGGAAGTCACCATGGCTTAAACGCAGTGTGAATCTATCAATCAGTAAAAGCATTCCTACTGTTCGTGTTTTCCCAGACTGAAATGCACTTCTAAAATAATGTGGTAATTATAGGACACTGTTTATCATTGAAAAAAAACTAGCCTTTGCTTTTTGCTGAAGAAATAATTTGCATAATCTTTTGTGCATTGAGTCCATTAATCAATTAAAATTTACACTGTTCCCTGTCACTTTCAATCATGCGATGGTCCTAATAAATGGTTGGTGTCAAAAGCTGATGCTCAACTCTGGAGCTGTTTTTTTTTTTTTTTTTTTGGGGGGGGGGAGGGTTTACCAAATTTTGACTGCAAAATATCTCGTGACCCTAGAGGGCAGCAAAGGGATACAGAAAATTCTGTTCCTTTTGAGGCCACCCTAGTGGGCATCTGGTGTTTTGCAGTCCAGAAATGATAGACCTTATGAGTGCAAAGCACACAACCCTCCCTCCCTCCCTCCCTCCATTCTAATTTCTTCCTCCCTCCCTTCCTTCTTCTCCTCTCTCCCTCATTCAATTCCTTCCTTCTTCTCCCTCCCTCCCTCCTCCACACCTGCCTATCTACCTATCTTTCTTTTATTTTTCTCTTCTCATTCCATTCCTTCCTCCCTCCCTTCCCTCCTTCCCTTCCTCCTCCCTCTCTCCCAACCTTTCCTTCCTTTTCCTCCTCTCCCCCATTCAATTCCTTCCTTCTTCTCCTTCCCTTCCTCCATTCCACACCTACCTACTCACTTTTCTTTCCCTTTTCTCCTCTCTCCCTCATTCCATTCCTCCATCCCTCCCTTTTTCTCCTCTCTCCCTCATTTAATTACTTCCTTCCTTCTCCTCCCTCCCTCTACCATCCCATTCCTTCCCTCCACTCTCCCTTCCTCCCTTTCCTCCCTTTTTATCCTTTCCCCCTCATTCCATTCCATTCCATTTCCTTCCTTCCTTCCTTTCATCCGTCCATGCATCCCCCACCCAGTCAATGGCTCTTTTAGCTGTAACAAAAGCATTCCCTCTGGTGATTCAACAGGGGATTTTGCGGGCTGGGCTGGGCTGGGGGGAACAGGATATGCAAAGCCAGCCATGCACAAAGGATGTGCCATGTGTTTCTCTGTATTAGGTGTAGCTCAGCAAGTCAAGAATGTGCTTTGCTAAGCCTTTAGCAAGGTTACAACCGATCATTTACATTAAGGAGTCACATATGGTTGGCATTGCTGGTTGCAGGCTACATCAATCATATTCCCTTTTCGTTTTCATTGTCAAACACGCACACACACTCCACTCACATAGCTGGAAAAATCCACTTTCTGGAAAGGATCCAAGGAGAAATAAGCCCCATACTTCCTGGTCTCCTCTTGGGTTTCCCTTCTTCCCACTCAGACCCCCAACCACAAATCTTCTTGTGGAGTTTCCGTGTTTGTAGTTGGCCTCCATCCCTTTTTTGAAAAAAACTTCTACAGGTTATGAAACTTCTATAGAACTTCCAGTTGTCCTTGGCCAGTTTGAGTACAGATAGTCCTCAAATGATGGTCACAGTGGAGCCCCACTTTTCCATTGTTATGCAAGACAGTTGTTAAGTGAGTTTTGCCCCACTTCATCACTCTTTTTGCCATGGTTGTGAATTTTTCCCCTGCAGTCATTAAGTGAGTCATATGGTTGTTAAGTGAACCTGGCTTCCTCATGGACTTTGCATGTCAGAAGGTCGCAAAAGGGGATCATGTGAGCCCAGGAGACATCGATTGTCATAAATACATGACAGTGGCCAAGCCTCTGAATTTTGATCACGTGTCATGTATTTCCAAGTAATACAACCCCTTCAATGAGAACTCCAATAGTCCTCAAAGAACATTTTATTGGGACATATCAAATTGGCATATACTTGGTGGAAAACTGGCTCTAAAGTTCCTGCTGGTTTTACACCCAATGAAAAATAAAACTGTTAAATTTTGCAGCAATCCAATCAGCACACAAGTAAATAATTCAGCAGGATACCTTTATAGAAGAAACTTATTTATATACAATAATATAAAACACGATGCGTGCATACAATACCCATGCAGCTTTTGCAACCTGGTAGCAAGTACAAGGACAAGAAGCAGAAGCAACCAGAACCACCAGAACTGAAGAATAGAAACACAGAAACTACATATTCAAATGTCTTCAAATTTCTAGGTTCCACCAAGTATCATATCACAAGACCAAAAGCCCCTGTCACACTGCACCAACGGATGGAAAGAGGATGTAAAATGGAGAAAAACACTTGCCATCCGTTGGTTAACGCGATGCTTCCGTTCTGTACTCACTGCCTCCATTTTGCTTCCTCTCTATCCGTCCAGCATCCGTCTAATGACGTTTCATCCACTCAGAGGGTTTTGAGCTGCTCAAAACTTTTGAGCAGAAAATGTATCCAATGCGTCCGTTCTGCATCCGCTAGGCATCCGTTCTGCATCCGTTACGCATCCGCTATATCTGCTAGGCATCTGCTGCACATCCGCGCAACTCCATCCGCTCCAGAGGTAAACGGACGCAGAGAGGAAGCGGAACGGACGCAGAACAGATGCAGAACGGATGCCTAGCAGATGCAGCATGGAAACAAAGCATTTAAAACAGAAAAAACGTCCGCAGAGGGGACCTATCTCAGATATTAAGGATGTCTAGAGGATGCCTAGAGGATGCCTAGAGGATGCAAAGGGACACCTATACTGCCTATAAAAAGGGGGGGCAACTCACATGGATCTCACTTTCAGACCAGCAGCCCACCTGTGCAGACCTCTGCAGCCTTCATCTGCCTCTTCCTCTTCCACAGCATCCAGTCATGTCCACCGTGGATCGTAACAAAGTCCTTTTGGCAGCCACCATCCTTCTGCAACAGTGCGAAGCCATCTATAGGCTCTGTGAACTCTACTACGGGAAGAAGAAGAGGCGGCCAAGAAGCGTCTGGGTACGAAGATGGTTCGCCAGAAGAGCAGAGGACGGACTGTTCAACAAGCTGATGGTGGAGCTCAGGAACGAAGACACTCGTGCATTCCAGAACTTCATGAGGATGCCTCCAGCCATATTTGACGAAGTTGTGCAGCGGCTGACACCCAGGTTGACCAAGGCAAACACCAACTTCCGGCCCAGCCTGGACCCTGGGCTGAAGGTGTCACTCACTCTGTGCCACCTGGCCTCAGGGACCACCTACAGGAGCATGCAGTATGGCTGGGGGGTGCCACACAACACCATCAGCATTGTGGTCAGAGAAGTGGTACAGGCCATCATCGAAGAATACAAGGAGGAGCTCCTCCAGTGCCCCTCCACTGAAGAAGGATGGAAGAACGTTGCAGAGCAGTCGTATCAGAAGTGGAACTTCCCCACACCGTTGGAGCCATAGGTGGCAAGCACGTGGCCTGCAAGGCGCCAGCCAAGTCGGGGTCCACTTATTTCAACTACAAGGGCTCCTCCAGCATCATCCTCTTCGCCATGGTCGATGCTGACTACAAGTTCATGTACATCGATGCTTCAGGCAACGGCTCAGCTTCGGATGCCCAGGTATACAACGCCAGTCACCTCAAGGAGGGGCTGCAACGCAACCTCATCATGGGCTTCCCTGATCCAGACCCCCTGCCCAACGACACGCAAGATGTGCCCTACTTCATCGTGGGGGATGACGCCTTCTCCCTCACAACCTACCTCATGAAGCCCTACACCTCCAGACTCCTCACCCGTGAAGAGAGGATCTTCAACTACAGGCTGTCCAGGGCAAGGTGGGTGGTGGAGAACACCTTTAGCATCCTGGCCAACAGGTTCCAGGTACTTCTCACCACCATGCAGAATTGCCCAGAGACCGTGAGGAGGATCATGGAAGCTTGCTGCATCCTGCACAATCTCATGCGCACCCGCTACCCAGTCTTGCAGAACAGGCTCGTGGACCTCCAGCAAGGCAATGGGGACATGGAGCCTGGGGAATGGAGGCAAGGGCGAAACCTGATAGACACTGAGGCTGTGCAAGGCCCCAACAGAGCCTCATGTGAAGGGAAGAAGCAGCGCAACTTCCTGAAACACTGGTGCAACTCCCCAGCTGGAGCAGTGAAGTGGTAAGACAGGATAATAGATGATTAATGGGTGCTTCCTTCAGCCTGTCTCATCACACTGATGAGATTGGGCCATGTATGTTGGGTGGGCCTCCAATTAACAGGGCATTTAATAAAGAGTTGTGTTTGTGTTGACATGTGTGGATGATTATTACATTGTTATTGATAAAAAAGGGCCATAGGTGTGGCACCTGGGAGGGTGGACCATCCAGTCCCACTATGCTTGCACTGGAGGTTTATCTATCCCACAGCTATTACCCATCCCAAAGGTATCCCTGCCCATCCCACTGCTATCCTTACCCGTCCCACAGCTATAACACATCCCACAGGTATCCCTGCCCATCCCACTGCTATCTTAACCCATCCCTCAAGCATGCAAAGTCTTAAACCATTTCTTCAACCATTTAAAAAAAAGAAATGAAGCAAGTGTGTAAATCAAAGATAGATTTTATTAACAACAAGCTATTAAACAAAAATGAGTCTCTGGCACTCCTCTTGGTCACTCAGTCTCAGGGATGAAGGGTCCAGGTGCTGTGGAGGTGGCTGGTGCTTGTCTGAAGCGCCATTGGGATGCAGCATCAGCAGAGTTAGCACCAGCAGAAGCACCACCACCATAAGCAGCAGAATCAGCTCCTCCAGAAGCAGAAGCAGCAGAAGCTCCAGCCCCAGAAGAACGAGCCTGTGCTACAGAAGCCCCAGCAGAACCAGAGTGAGGGCTAGGGGGTGGGATGGTGGCCCTGTCCCTCTTGCCAGGGCTGGCAGCAGATGGCTGAGGCTTTCTGTTCTTCCCCATGGTTGTGGGGTTACTGGCTGGCAGGGAGGCTGGCAGGAACCAAGGCTGGCAAGAAGGCTGGCACCAAGGCTGGCAGGCAGGCACCAAGGCTGGCAGGCAGGCACCAAGGCTGGCAGGCAGACTGGCTGGCAGCAAGGCTTGCAGCAAGGCTTGCAGGCAAGCATGCAGGCAGGGCAGGCAAGGCTGTCAATCCGTCTGGCAGCAGGTCTTTCCTCTGAATGGTGACCTGCTTCCGAGCTGCTTCCCTTACATCTGCGGGGCTTACGCAATGCATCCTCCCCGCATGCGCAATTAACACCAGGCATCCGTTAGGCTTCCACTGTGCATCCGCTGTGCATCCGCTGTGCATCCGCTTCATCCGCTGTGTATCCGCTGTGCATCTGCTGTGCATCCGCTGTATCCGTTCCGCGTCCGCTTTGCTGAGGTCCCCCGGAAGCCCTGCGGATGTGCCATCCGCTCTCATCTGCTTCTATCCGCTAGGCTTCCGTTCTGCATCCGCTTTCCATCCGCTCTGCATCCTCCCCCCATCCGTTCCTTTCCGTGTTATCCGCTCTGCTTATGCAAATTTTTGCCCCTTTTGAGAGTGGATAACAACGGATGGAACATTTTTCTCGTCTGCTGTGTCCTTTTTACAAACATTTTGCATCCGTTGGGCAGTGTGACAGGGCCTTAAAATGGATACCTAACATCAAAAAACGTCATCAAAAAAGTCCAACAAAGAAGGTTCTTTCTGCGCCAACTCAGGAAGCTCAAACTGCGCAAGGAGCTGTGGATCCAGTTTTACAGAGAAATGATGGAGTCTGTCATCTGCACCTCTATCACTGTCTGGTTCGGTTCTGCAACCCAACAGGACAGACCCAGACTTCAGAGGATAATTAGGACTGCAGAAAAAAACAATGGCTACTTACCTGCCTCCCAGGGAGGATCTGTATAATACTGCAAGAGTCAAAAAGAGGGCTGTGAAAATACCTGCAGACCCCTCACATCCCAGACACAAACTGCTGCAACTCCTTCCCTCAAAAAGACACTATATAGAGCCCTGCACGCCAGAACAACTCGACACAAGAGGAGTTTTTCCTCGAACACCATCACTCTGCTAAACAAATAATTCCCTCAACACTGTTCAACTATGACTAAGTCTGCACTACTATTACTGCTAATCTCATCACTCCTTATCCCCCATCCCCTCCCACTTATGACTGTAGGACTGTAACTTTGTTCCTTGCATCCTTATGATTTATATAGACTGTTTCCTAGCATGATTTGATGGCTTATTTGTACCCTATGACTCTTATTAAGTGTTGTACCTGATGTTTCTTGACTCTTGACGAATGTCTCTTTTCTTTTATGTACCCTGAGAGCATTTGCACCAAGACAAATTCCTTGTGTGTCCAATCACACTTGGCCAATAAATAATTCTATTCTATTCATAAAGCCAGAAGCAATATATTACAGAGGCTATATTGCAAGGACAAAGCAACTGTTATATACAAATAAGTCAAGCAAAGCCACGCCCAGGCTCCGAGCTATCTGGGTCACCAAACAGTCCCCACTGGCTGACCTGTTACCACGGCTATTCCAATTCATGAACTCTTATATGCTGACAAAAGCTTTGTCACTCCTGCCCCCAGACAGTCTCCAGTCCCATGGTCCAATCAGCATATCGTCCTTTTGCTTGGTGACCTCACTCTCCACCTTTCGAACCCTTGTACCAATGTCCTTGATTCCCAGGGAAAAGAGTTTTATTTTGGCTACAATACCCCAGCTATCTCTCCTCCTCCCTTGCTGGTTCCTTCCACTCCAGGCTGTGTCAGCTCTGAAACAGTGAAAATAGAAAAGCTACAAAAAGGAAAATGGCCACAGTTAGGCTAGCTTCAGGGTTGACATCATGGTTGTAAGCTTTCTGCAGATCACAGGTAAGGAACCTCTGGCTGTCTTTGGCCAGTTTAAGTATAGCCTTTGAGAAGAAGTCCTAAGGATGGCCCATGCCTTCTGACATCACCGCACGCATGATAGAAATGATGTCATCGGGGTACAAATGAGATCATTTGTGTGGTGATTTCTTTGCGCACTTCTTGTTTTTGTTCTGACCTTGACTTCCCCAACAGCACAAAGCTAATTCCTTGTCCCATTAAACCCCTTTTATTTAGTTTACAGTGAATTCCTCTCTAGCAAAGTCCTGGCCAGTAGTCTTTCAAGATAGTTCCCAATTGCAAACCTTTATCAGGCTTGGAGAGCTGCCAGACTGATATCTTTCAGATGCCACACTGTAGCAGATACTATTTGGCAAGAATGCAGGAACAGATCTTCACCCAAATGAACTAATTGCCTTCTGCAAAGACCCACTCCTTTCACTCCTCTTTTATTCCCTCTTGGAGGGGCCATTCACTACCCACTTGTGGCTTTACTCCCAAGTCAACCCTTGTTCCTTAGTTGTTTCCTTCTCCTGGCAGCTCTGTGCATGTGCACACTGGGAACAGGCTCCAGCTGATCTTCTTCCCCACTGATGTCTGACTCCAAAGGCAGCTGATAACTGCCAGACAACCCTGGCCCCATTTCTGCCTCTGAAACAGAGCCCTCTTCAGAGCCTTTCCCAGACTCCATGTTCCTCCCCCAACCTTCACACTGTCCACAACAGTTGTTTTAAAGCATTGATATAGCCACCCATCTTCCAAATAACTCTGGGTGTCAACTAGCAAAGCATTCCTGACCTACTCTCAAGTTGCCATAGGCAAAGGGGATGGGGAAGCGAACTTCACAGCTGCATCAAGGAGCTTGCATCTCAGTCAAAACAAAGCACATTCCAACTGACTCATCAAGGTCACCTCTATGGAAACCCACAGTGGCCGGAGGGAGTGACTTCTACTACCTCCGAAATTGCTTTGTTGGGGAATGTGACTGATGACACATCTTGGGGGGAGGGGGAAACAGGGTCAGAGGCAAAGCACGAATGAACTGAGGTCAGAGTTGGCTCCACTTGGTCCGTGCTGACATGAAGCTCCTAATAAATAACGATTTCTTTTGGAGCTTGATTTGAAGCTCATGATTTAATTAAGGCATTGGTTGGAACCCTGATACTGGGTGCTCCTCAATCAAAAGTTAGAACAGTCTATAAAAGTATGTCTATGGATTTATATGACCTCAATCAACCAGGTCATGGTTGTCCCAAAGGTGCTTTCTCAAGAGGGAAGTGGATTTTCTTGTTTTGTTTGAAGATGTTTTGGCTCTCATCCAAGAAGCTTCTTCAGTTCTTGAAGTTCTTCAGTTTTTGAAGCTTCTCAATCAAGAAGCTTCTTCAGTTCTTGAAGCTTCTTAACCAAGAAGCTTTTTCAGTTTTCAGTTCTTGAAATTCTTCAGTTCTTGAAGCTTCTCAATCAAGAAGCTTCTTCAGTTCTTGAAGTTCTGCAGTTCTTAAGGTTTCTCATCCAAGAAGCTTCTTCAGTTCTGAGATCTGGAGAAACTTCTTGGATGAAAAGCAAACACCTTCAAGGAAACACCAAGAAAGCACATTTACCTCTTGAAAATGCACCTTTGGGACATATAAAAATTAAAACTATAAAACTGAAACCAAGACAACCAAGACATGGCACAAAATCAACCTTCTCATATGCTGTCATCCAATCTTATTTAAGTGCTTGGGGTGGGGGGACCTGGTCTCCAAAGCTTTATAGAAGTCAAGGAAGGTGGAGGCCAGCTGGACTTCAGGTGGAAGGGTTTTCCATGGGGCAGGGGCTTCCAGGGAAAAGACAGGCTGCCTAACTCCACCAGATGACAGTATTTAGAGGAAGGGTCCATGAATGTGCCCACGCTAGATGACCCAATAGGATGGGTAGATGTCCTTAGGGAAAAGTGAGCCTTTAAGTAACCTGACTCTTTGACATGTCAGTGTAAAAGGTGATGGCCAGTACTTTGAATTGTTCCCAGTGGTCTTCAAGGGCAGCCCCATGTAGAGTGTATCACAGTAATCCAGATAGGAGGGGTCCAAGGCATTAATCCGATCAAGATCAAATCAGTCGATTCTAAAAGAAATCAACTCTGACTGTCCTTTGGAAGGACAGATCCTGAAGGTCAGATACTTTGGCCACCTAAAGAGAAGAGAGGGCTCCTTGGATGTTGGGAATGATGGAAGGCAAAACAGAGATGAGAAGGGCAGAAAATGAGATAGTTAGATAGTCATAAAAAATGAACATGAATTTGGGCAAACCAGCGGAGACATGATAGCACTCTTCCAGTATTTGAGGGGCTGCCCCAGAGAGGAGGGGGTCAAGCTATTCTCCAAAGCACCTGAAGGCCAGACAAGGAACAATGGATGGAAACTGATCAAGGAGAGGTTCAACCTGGAAATAAGGAGGAATTTTCTGACAGGGAGAACAATCAACCCATGGAGCAGAAGTTGCTTTTAGAAGTTGTGGGAGCTTCATCACTGGAGACTTTCAAGAAGAGACTAGACTGCCATCTGCCAGAAATGGTGTTGGGTCTCCTGCTTGGGTGGGGGTTTGGACTAGATTACCTCCAAGGTCCCTTCCAACTCTGAATTTGTATCCCTCTGTAAGCTCTGGGAGATAATGGATGATGGAGTCATGAAGAGTTGGACACCACTTACCTCAGCTGAATAACAGCAAAGTCTCTCTAGTCGTCAAGTCCTTCCACTCTTCTGTTGTCTGGAAGACTTTGTGAAGGTTGCTCAAAAGACACTCCTCCTCTTCCTTGTCCTCTCCATCTTCCACTTGTTAGTATTTTTTCTAAGAATGAGCAAAGAGACAATGATTAATTGACTCACCAGAGGTTTCTTTCCACAGCTGGCATATCCTGGTGCTGGAAAAACAATCAGAAACGTCCCTTCAAACTTGTCCTTCATAATTCTTCTAGAGTAATAACAGATGCACAAACGGAGACCCCCAGATGTTGCAAAGCCCCTACAGCTTGGACTGCAGCCCCTGGGGCTCTGCAGAAAGCAGAGTCCAACTTGTAATGCTTCATGTACTAGAAGTGCAAACATTCTCAGGTGTGTGGAAAGCAAGCATTTCCATACAGGTGACTCATCTAATTTAAATATAGTGAAATGGAAGTGTCTTTCACTGCCTACCAAGGCAAGGTATGTCTGGACTATCAAAGATGAGGACTAGGAGTGACATGATAGCTGTCTTCAAGCCCCTGAGGAGCTCTCACAAAAAGGGAAGGGTCAACTCGTAAAACATTCCTATGCCTGTTTTCGAGTTGCCATAAACAAGGGAGGGGAAAAATCTGAAGGTGCAGTATGGCAGTTTAAAACCAGAAGTACATTCCACGCTTATCTTACAAAGATTGTAACTAGGCTACCAGATCTTCTGCCCTCGAAAATCCTTCATTGGAGAATGTGATTGATGACACCCAGCCCTTGACATCTTGGAGAATCTGATTTATGATACACCCAGAGGGGAGGGTGGGAACAGGGCAGGGGTGGGATTCAACCAATGTTACCACTGGTTTGGTGACTACGAAGGAATCACCTTCCAACAGCCTTTTGTTTTTCCCACCTTATGGGGTTAATCCTGTCAGGAAGACAGGAAGAAGATGTTCTGATGGATGTAAACAGATAACAGATAATCAGAGTTGGAAGGGACCTTGTAGGTCATCCAGTCCAACCCACCACCCAAGCAGGAGACCCTTTAGCATTTCTGACAGATGACAGTCCAGTCTCTTCTTGGGAGCTTCCAGGGATGAAGCTCCCACAAATTCTGAAGGTTGCATCAACAAAAGGATGGTATCAAGGTCATGTAAAGTGATAGTAACACTTTATAAAGCTGTGATAGGGCCATATCTAGAATACTGCATCCAGTTTTGGTCACCACATTATAAAAGATGTTGAGACTCTGGAAAGAGTGCAGAGAAGAGCAACAAAGATGATTAGGGGACTGGAAACACACGATGAACGGTTGCAGGAACTGGGCCTGGCTAGTCTAGGGAAGAGAAGGACCAGGGGAGACAGGAGAGCATCTTCCAATATTTGAGGGGCTGCCACAGGGAGGAGGGAGTCAGGCTATCTTCCAAAGCACCCAAAGGCCAGACAAGAAACAAGGGGTGGAAACTGAACAAGGAGAGATTCAACCTGGAAATAAGGAGGAATTTTCTGACAGGGAGAACAATCAACCCATGGAACAGAAGCTGCCCTCGGAAGTTGTGGGAGTTTCCTCACTGGAGGCTTTCAAGAAGAGACTGGACTGCCCTCTGTTAGAAACGGTGTTGGGCCTCCTGTTTGGGTGTGTGTGGGGGTTGGACTAGATGACCTACAAGGTCCCTTCCAACTCTGCTAATCTGTTAAATAAATTCTGTAAAGAAGCAATGTGTGGAAACTAATCAAGGAGAGAAGCAACCTAGAACTAAGGAGAAATTTCCTATGGTGGAAACAATTAACCAGTGGCACAGCTGGCCTCCAGTTATGGGTGCCCAGGTTTTCAAGAAGAGAATGGACAACCATTTGTCCAGGATAGTATAAGGTCTCCTGCTTTGGAGGGGGGGTAGACTAGAAGACCTCCAAGGTCCCTCCAAGAATCCCTACGATTCTATGATTCTGTCTGGTTTTCTACTGTAACTCCATCTCCCTCCAGCTGGCATTACCCACCTTCCATTAGCCTCCCCTTTCTCTCCTCCAGCCACCTCACCCCCTTGCCCAGCACGTATTCTCCGCCATCATTTGCAGGCTGGTCTTCTCTTCCATATAATTTACACGGTAATTATATTTAAAGCAAAAAGGCAATAAAAGTACAAGTTATTGCCTGGTTGCTACCAAGCCATAATTATGCTTTGAACAATTTGGTGATTACCGTTCACGGTGCAGGTGGAGAACTGGCCCCAGCTTCAGAGTGGGCTGGATGGGAGGGGTTTGGGAGAGAGCCAGGATGCAGGGAAATGGAGGTCTTGAATAATGCCCCCCCCCCCCCAAGGAGAAAGGTTTGGTTCCAGCCAAGTTAGGAGAGTTGAAGCTCCAGGATCCAACAGGGATATGTTGGATAATTGAGGCAATTTGCAAAGTATGTTTAGATAATAGTTTCCTGGCTATTTAATTTTATTTTGGGTGCCCTAAAGGATGGAGTCAATGGAGAGCTTCAAATTTTTTTTTACTACTGCTTCTGTGGGCATGGCTTGGTGAATGTGGCAGGGGAAGGATACTGCAACATCCCCCTTCCCTCCCCACCCCACTAACCTGCTTTCCAGCTCCGTTCTCCTGTGCAGGGCAACCAAACGAGACCCAGCCGATCAGCTGGGACTCAATGGGAGGCAGAGAAGAGATGGGGATGAGGGGCCAGTCAGAAGTGGTATTGGCTGGTTCTCCCAACTACTCAAAATTTCCTCTAACGGTTCTCCAGAACCGGTCAGAATTGGCTGAAGACCACCTCTGGGTGGAGTGATGATGCAAGGAGCTCAGATCCTACAAAGGTGCTACCAGGACCCTCTGCAAGCCTATCGCTGTTGTTGCTGGTTCTTCCATTCTTCTCTTTTCTTCTTCCTTTTCAGGCATCATCAACTTCTCCAGAAAGCAGCATCTTCATTGACTGTACGCCATCAAGTCATTGTCAACTCTTAACAACATATATTATTTTTCTAGGACGACCTGCCCTCAAATTGGTCCTTCAAGTCTTCATATAGTGGGCCTATCACCAACAAGTTATAGAATCCTAGAGCTGGAAAGGACCTTGGAGGTCTTCTAGTCCAACCCCCTGCCCAAGACCTATCCACCTCTCTGCTGGTCCTTCTCTTTTTCCTCTTTTCTTCCATCTTTCCCTGCAATATCATCTTCTCCAGAGAGCTGGGCTTTCATGTTGATGGACTGACTACATGTCATGAAATCATTGTTGACTCTTAACAAGAACATAGATTTATTCCCCCCCCCCCAGAATGACATGTCTGAAACATGGTCTTTGTGTCTTTCAGTCACTCCATCTGAGTCATAGAATCACAGGGCTGAAAGCAGGAGTGGGTTTCAAAAATCCCCGCAACTGGTTCTCTGCTCAGTTGCCGAGTAGGCAGGGCCATGCTGGGCGTGACCTACCGGAACTTCCAGGAGGGCCTTTTTTTGCCTTCCCCAGAGTCCGGAGGCTTCCCTCGGGCCTCTGGGAGGGCGAAAATGGCCTCCTTGGCTTCGGAGGCCCTTTGGAAGCCAGAAACAGGCCCATTTCTGGACTTCCAGAACTTCTGGGAGGGCCATCTTTTGCCCTCTCAGAGCCTCCATGTGGAGCCTGCACTTACCTGCATCCAAAACAGGCTGTGTGGAGAATCCTGGGTGGGAGGGAAGGGGTGGGAGGGGCCAGCCGGTCCATTCAACTACTGCTTCAATGAACCAGATGTAAATTTAACATCCAGTTCTCCCAAACCAACCCCACCTCTGGCTGAATCCCACTTCTGGCTGGACATGGGAGGGGTTCTAGTCCAACCCCCTGCCCAAAACCCATCCCCTGTCTGCTGGGCCTCCTTTTCTTCTCTTTCTTTCCATCTTTCCCTGCAGTATCAACTTCTCCAGAGAGCTGAATCTTCATGATGATTGATTATATGCCATCAAATCATCATTGACTCTTAGCTAGAACATAGATAAGATTCTTTCCCCAAGATGATCTGTCCTGAACCTGGTCTTCAGGGCTTCCCATAGTGGACCCATCACCACTCCAACTGAGTCCATCCATCTCTGGCTGATCCTCCTCTTAACAAATAACAGATAATGAGAGTTGGAAGGGACCTTGTAGGTCATCTAGTCCAACGCCTCCCCCGCCCAAGTGGGTGACCCTACACGATGTTTGACAAATGGCAGTCCAGTCTCTCATTGGAAGCCTCCAGTGATGAAGTTCCCACAACTTCTAAAGGCAACATCTGTTCCACTGGTTGATTGCTCTCACTATCAGAAAATTCCTTCTTAAGGCCCTGTCACGCTGCCCAACGGATGCAAAACATTTGTAAAAAGGACACAGCGGACGAGAAAAATGTTCCATCCGTTGTTATCCGCTCTCAAAAGGGGCAAAAATTTGCATAAGCAGAGCGGATAACACGGAAAGGAACGGACGTGGGGAGGACGCAGGGCGGATGGAAAGCGGATGCTCCACGGAAGCCTAGCAGATGGAAGCGGATGAGAGCGGATGACACATCCGCAGGCCTTCCGGGGGGCCTCAGCAAAGTGGACGCGGAACGGATGAAGCGGATGCAGAGCGGAAGCCTAACGGATGCCTAGCGTTAATTGCGCATGTGGGAAGGATGCATTGCGTAAGTCCCGCGGATATAAAGGGAAGCAGCTCGGAAGCAGGTCACCATTCAGGAAAGACCTGCTGCCGGACGGATTGACAGCCTTGCCTGCCCTGCCTGCATGCCTGCCTGCAAGCCTTGCTGCCAGCCGTGCTGCCAGCCTCCCTGCCAGCCTTGCTGTCTGCCTGCCTGCCAGCCTTGCTGCCAGCCTCCCTGCCAGCCTTGCTGTCTGCCTTCCTGCCAGCCTTGCTGCCAGCCAACCTGCCTGCCAGCCTTGCTGCCAGCCAATCTGCCTGCCAGCCTTGGTGCCTGCCTGCCTGCCAGCCTTGGTTTATGCCTGCCTGCAAGCCTTGGTGCCTGCCTTCCTGCCAGCCTTGGTTCCTGCTTTCCTGCCAGCCTTGGTTCATGCCTGCCTGCCAGCCTTGGTGCCTGCCTGCCTGCAAGCCTTCCTGCCAGCCTTGGTGCCAGCCTCCCTGCCAGCCTTGCTGCCAGCCTCCCTGCCAGCCTTGCTGCCAGCCGGTCTGCCTGCCAGCCTTCCTGCCAGCCTTCCTGCAAGCCTTGGTTCATGTCTGCCTGCCAGCCTTGGTGCCTGCCTGCCTGCCTGCCAGCCTGCCTGCCAGCCTTGGTGCCAGCCTCCTTGCCAGCCTTCCTGCCTGCCTTGGTGCCAGCCTCTCTGCCAGCCTTTCTGCCAGCCTTGGTTCCTGCCAGCCTCCCTGCCAGCCAACAACCTCACAACCATGGGGAAGAACAGAAAGCCTCAGCCATCTGCTGCCAGCCCTGGCAAGAGGGACAGGGCTACCATCCCGCCCCCTGGCCCTCACTCTGGTTCTGCTGGGGCTTCTGCAGCACGGGCTCGCTCTTCTGGGGCTGGGGCTTCTGCTGCTTCTGCTTCTGGAGGAGCTGATGATGCAGGGGATCAGACAAGCACTCCAGCACCAGCCACCTCCACAGCACCTGCACCCTTCACCCCTGAGACTGAACGACCAAGAGGAGTGCCAGAGACTCATTTTTGTTTTATAGCTTCTTGTTAGTAAAGTCTATTTTTGATTCATACACTTGCTTCGTTTCTTTTTTTTAATAAAGTTTTGGTGGAAACCTTTAGAAATGGTTTAAGCCTTTGCATGCTTGAGGGATGGGTTAAGATAGCAGTGGGATGGGTTAAGGTAGCAGTGGAATGGGTTGAGATAGCAGTGGGATGGGCAGGGATACCTTTGGGATGGGTTAAGATAGCTGTGGGATAGATAAACCTCCAGTGCAAGCATCATGGGACTGTATGGTCCACCCTCCCAGGTGCCACACATATGGCCCTTTATTATCAAAACTAATGTAATCATTGATGCACACATGTCAACATAAACACAACTCTTTATTAAATGCCCTGTTCATTGTAGGGCCACTCAACATACATGGCACAATCTCATCAGTGTGATGGGACAGGCTCAAGGAAGCATCCATTAAGCATCTACCATCCTGTCTTGCCACTCCACTGCTCCAGCTGGGGAGTTGCACCAGTGTTTCAGGAAGTTGCGCTGCTTCTTCCCTTCACGTGAGGCTCTGTTGGGGCCTTGCACATCCTCAGTGTCTATCAGATTTCGCCCTTGCCTCCATTCCCCAAGCTCCATGTCCCCATTGCCTTGTTGGAGGTCCACGAGCCTGTTCTGCAAGACTGGGTAGCAGGTGCGCTTGAGATTGTGCAGGATACAGCAAGCTTCCATGATCCTCCTGACGGTCTCTGGGCAATGCTTCATAGTGGTGAGAAGTACCTGGGACCTGTTGGCCAGGATGCCAAAGGCGTTCTCCACCACCCGCCTTGCCCTGGACAGCCTGTAGTTGAAGATCCTCTCTTCACGGGTGAGGTATTTGCAGGTGTAGGGTTTCATGAGGTAGGTTGTGAGGGAGAAGGCGTTATCCCCCATGATGAAGTAGGGCACATCTTGCGTGTCGTTGGGCAGGGGGTCTGGATCTGGAAAGCCCACGATGAGGTTGCCTTCCAGCCCCTCCTTGAGGTCACTGGCGTTGTATACCTGGGCATGTGAAGATGAGCCGCTGCCTGAAGCATCGATGTACATGAACTTGTAGTCAGCATCGACCATGGCGAAGAGGACGATGCTGAAGAAGCCCTTGTAGTGGAAATAAGTGGACCCTGGCTTGGGTGGTGCTTTGCAGGCCACGTGCTTCCCATCTATGGTTCCAATGGTGTGGGGGAAGTTCCACCTCTGATACCACTGCTCTGCAACTTTCTTCCATCCTTCTTCAGTGGAGGGGCACTGGAGGAGCTCCTCCAGGTATTCTTCGATGGTGGCCTGCACCAGTTCTCAGACCACAATGCTGATGGTGTTGTGTGGCACCCTCCAGCCGTACTGCATGCTCTTGTAGGTGGTCCCTGAGGCCAGGTGGCGCAGAGTGAGTGCCACCTTGAGCCCAGGTTCCAGGCTGGGCCGGAAGTTGGTGTTTGCCTTGGTCAACCTGGGTGTCAGGCACTGCACAACTTCGTCAAACATGGCTGGAGGCATCCTCATGAAGTTCTGGAACGGCCGAGTGTCTTCGTTCCTGAGCTCCACCATCAGCTTGTTGTACAGTCCGTACTCTGCTCTTCTGGCGATCCATCTTCGGACCCAGACGCTTCTTGGCCACCTCCTTTTCTTCCCGTAGTAGAGTTCACAGAGCCTGCAGATGGCTTTGCACTGTTGCAGAAGGATGGTGGCTGCCAAAAGGACTTTGTTACAATCCACGGTGGACATGACTGGATGCTGTAGAAGAGCAAGAGTCAGATGAAGGCTGCAGAGGTCTGCACCGCAGGGTTGCTGGTCTGAAAGTGAGATCCAGGTGAGTTGCTGCCCCTTTTTATAGGCAGTATAGGTTTTCTCCTAGGTGTCCCTTTGCATCCTCTAGGCATCCTCTAGACATCCTTAATATCCGAGATAGGTCCTCTCTGCGAATGTTTTTTCCATTTTAAATGCTTTGTTTCTGTTCTGCATCTGCTAGGCATCCGTTCTGCATCTGTTCCACTTCCTCCCTGCGTCCGTTTACCGCTGGAGCGGATGGAGTTGCGCGGATGCGCAGCGGATGCCTAGCGGATATAGCAGATGCGTAATGGATGCAGAACGGATGTCCCCCGTATGCCTAGAGGATGCAGAATGGACACATTGGATACATTTTCTGCTCAAAAGTTTTGAGCAGTTCAAAACTTTCTGAGCGGATGAAAAGTCAATAAACGGATGCTGGACGGATAGAGAGGATGAAAAATGGAGGCAGTGAGTACAGAACAGAAGCATCACGTTAATCAACGGATGGCAAGTGTTTTTCTCTGTTTTACATCCTCTTTCCATCCATTGGTGCAGTGTGACAGGGGCTTTATTTCCAGGCTGAATCTCTCCTAGTTCAGTTTCCATCCATTATTCCTTGTCTGGCCTTTGGGTGCCTTGGAGAATAGCTTGACATCCTCCTCCTCTCTGGGGCTGCCCCTCAAATATTGGAAGACTGCTCTCCTCTCTCCCCTGGTCCTTCTCTTCCCGAGACTAGCCAGGCCCAGTTCCTGCAACTGTATGTTTTAGCCTCCAGTCCCCTCATCATCCTGGTTGCTCTTCTCTGCATTTTTCTAGAGTCTCAACATCTTTTTTATAGTGTGGTGACCAAAACTGGATGCAGTACTCTTGGTGTGGCCTTACTAAGGCTTTATAGAGTGGGATTAGTACTTCCCTAGATCTCGATTGTATCCCTCTGTTGATGCAACTTAGGATTGCATTATCTTTTTTGGTGGCTGCAGCACACTGCTGGCTCCTTTTTAGTTGGTTGTCCATCAAGACTCCAAGATCCGTCTCACAGTTCCTGCTATTGAGCCTGGTTTCACCTAGTCCATATGTGTCCTTTTGGCTTCATCTCCATCATTCCACCTTTTCCAGCATTGTCAACTTCTCCAGAGAACTGGATCATCATGTTGATTGATTGACTCTATAGCTGTGAGGGCCTCCTCTGTCTGTAGTTTCAATGAAAAACTCTCCACTGATCCCTCCCCTCTTTTCTATGGCAGCCAGCTAGCTGACATTCACCACCACCCCCATAACAGAGAAAATTTATACAAGTAAACCAGGGGTGGGATTCCCCCGGTTTGGACCAGTTTAGGCGAACCCCTTTTTCTGACAATCAGCTGGCTCTGAACCAGTTCGGTTGATGAGCATTTGGGCCCACCCACTCACCCTGGCTCTTTCCTGTGCTTTCTGTCTTTTTGTTGGATTGATTCATGCAGCAGAGTGTGGTTTGCCACACCTCAGCTGTTTTCTTCTATTGCAGTCGAAGTTAAGTATAAGCTTTTTAAAACATGGTGCACACATGCACACTGAACCAGTTGTTATACCGGCTGAATTGTACCCCTGAAGTAAACCACACAATACATCACAGCAAGAGCAGCAATTCCTTCAGCGTTTGTCGGAGTATTTTCTCTGAAAACTCTGGAGGATTTAGGTGCTTGAACATGTTTAGCATCCACTCATTCAGACTGCGCAGGGGGCAAATGTATCCAGGCAACAGGGTATTGGACCTTCCCTCTATGTTTCCTGGAATCTAGAATTTCTTTACCTCAAAATGCTGCTCTCCTTCATTTAGAGCACGTACAGGAGGAGAGTCAGGTGCAGGGAGAAGGCGTGACAAAGTTTCAGGCCATAGTTGCAAAGCTACAATGAAAAATTTTCCATTGATCTTTCCCCCCTTTTCTATGGCAGCCAGCAGCAGGCTAGCTGACATTTGGACCCCCGTAAAGGCTTTAGCTGACAATAGCATCAAGCCATGTTTAACTCTTAACAACAACCTCGATAGATTTATTTCCAGGAGATCTGTCCCCAACCTGGTCCTTCAGATCTTCCAACAGTGGACCCATCTCCATTATTGTCCTCTTCTCCTTTTAACTTCATCGTTCACAGCATTAAAGCCTCCTCCAGAAATTAGCTAATAGCTTGCTGACCTCTTGATGTTCTTTTGGGGTTCCATTAGTGGTAGAGTGATTACGCAAAGGGGTACAAAGTACAGAGCTTTGTTTCTCTCCAGGATTTGGGGAATATCCTGTTCTTTTCCAAGTATGTAGTACTTTTCTAAATCTGTTATTCATCTTAAGAGATTTTTTTTTTGGGGGGGGGGGGGGGCAGGACTGTCCACAGGCTGCAGTTCAAAGCATCATTGGGCCAGTGCTGTTACCATCTTGATTTTCTCACCACATCCCGCAGGTCTTCCTGTTTTAAAAACAGGAATCACGGGCAGCCCTGATTTTCAGCCAACATGGTCAGAGCAATTCCAAGGGTGGCCCTAAAGTGGACCGAAGCCACTTACATTCTAAAAGCAGACCTGTGGGTTTCGCGATTGTATTGGCAGGTAGCAAAATGCAAAAAAGAGAGAAATAGCCAGGTGATAAAAGACATATAATAAATTGCTGCTGTCAGGATTCCAGCAATCACTCTAATTAAACCATGATTCTCGAGCCAATCTTCAAAAAGCTTCAAAGGATTTATTAGAGGTGACATACTGGCACTGCCCTGCATGAAGCCAACTCTGGCATATGTCATTTACAGACTTCTGTGACCCTGTTTCCCCCCTCCCCCCCGGTGTGTTGTCAATCAGATTCTCCAATTGGGCACATTCACAGGCTAGTGTCATCAATCACGTTCTCCAATTAAATATATTCACAGGCAAAAACTCCTGTATTTGAGTTACAATCTTTTAAAGATAAGAGTTGGAATGGACTTTTGCTTCCAAACTACTGCACTGCTCTTCCAGATTTCCTTCCTCCCTCTCCCCCCTTTTTTTAATGGCAACTACTAAAACAGGCATAGGGATGTTTTATGAGTTGACAGCCAGCCAATAAAGGACATATCACACAGCATATCACACACTTCTTACTGGAATTGATAATATCAGGTTAGGCTGCTTTGAACCTGGCCCCCAATTGTTGTTGTAGGTCAAAGACAATCTGTCACTCCAAGCTGAATTTTTCTTAGAGCTGGGAATATAATTGTGTGTGTGTGTGTGTGAGAGAGAGAGCGAGAGCAGGTTGAGCTATTCTTTGCAACATCATTCAGATGTTTTTCCAGACGTATTTTTAGCAAAATACTGGGTGGATAGAGGAGACATTGGTTGTTTCTTTTTCTTTTCTTTCCCTACCTGAGCCCTGACAGGTAAGGCCTTTCCTGATCATGAATTTGGCCTCTGTTGTAGAATAACAGAATGACAGAGTTGGAAGGGACCTTGGAGGTCTTCTAGTCCAACCTCCTGCTCAAGCAGGAGAACCTATACCAGTGATGGCAAACCTTTTAGAGACTGAGTGCTCAAACTGCAACCCAAAACCCACTTATTTATCGCAAAGTGCCAATATGGCAACCGAACCTGAATAATGAGATTTTACTACCTAAAATAGTGATAAACAAGGCAGAGTTCAGCTAATTATTCTAAGAAAGACATGATAAATGCACCTTTATGCCCCTTCATTTTTTTCCTGCTTTTGAAATATTACATTAAGCAACAATAAAAAAGAAGATGTTTTGTAATATCATTTCTCTTTCCCTCTCTCTCTCTCTTTCCCTCTCTGTTTCTCTCTCCCCCTCCCTCTCTTTTTCTCTATCCCTCCCCCTCTCTCTTTCCCTCCCTCTCTCTTTTTGTCTCCCTCTCTCTGCCTCTCTCTGTTTCTTTCTCTCCCTCACTCTTTTTCCTCTCTCTTTCTCTCTCTCTCCTTTCCTCCCCTCTCTTTCTGCCTCTGTTTCTTTCTTTCTTTCCCTCCCTCCCTCTCTTTCTCCCTCTCTTTCCCTCTCCCTCTCTGTTTCTTTCTTTCCCTCCCTCTCTCTTTCCCCCTCTCTTTCTCTCTATCTCTCCTTTCATCCCTCCCTCCCCCCCTCTCTTTCTGCCTCTATTTCTTTCTTTCCCTCCCTCTCTTTCTCTCTCTTTCTCCTCCCTGGAGGGGGAAAAAGGAACCCCTGAACTGGTGCTGGGTGATGTCCAGAGGTCGACAAGGCCAGGAGCAGCACGCTGAAGCTCAGCCAGCTGGTGGGGAGGTGTGGCATTACAACCCTGGCAGCTCTTCAGGAAAAGCAACTGACCTCCGGGAGGCGAGAGCAAGCAGGGTGGCATTGTGGCTCTGCAACGTCATGGGCTCCAGGAGGAGGGGATCCCATCTCCCCCATTGTAAAGAATGCTAAATTTCACTCTGCTGCGCAAGGTGCTGTGAGAGCAGGGGGCAGACCAGGGAGGCAACAACAGCAAATGTGCTGTGTCGAAGGTGGAATGCTCTTTCGCAAATTTCTTTCTCCCACAAACTTTTATATCCCTGCAAATGATGGCAAGAAACACAATGGAGCTGAGGTCATTTAGTCCAAACCCCCCCCCCACCTCCAAAAGGTGGCAGTTGAGTCTCTTCTTGGAAGCCTCCAGTGATGAAGCTCCCAGAACTTCCAAAGCAGAGGTGGGTTTCAGCAGGTTCTGACCAATTCTGGAGAACCGGTCGTGGAAATGTTGAGTAGTTGGGAGAACCGGCCAATCCCACCTCTGACTGGACCCACCAACTCCATCTCTTGTCTACTTCCCATTGAGTCCCAGCTGATTAGCTGGGTCTCCTTTGGTTGTCCTGCACAGGAGAATGAAGCTGGAAAGCAGGTTAGTGGGGTAGGAAGGGAAGGGGGATTTTGCAGTATCCTTCCCCTGCCACGCCCACCAAGCCACACCCACAGCGGATCAGCTGGGTCTCCTTTCTACCAACACGAAATTAAATTGGGTGCAACCGGGGCCAAGCTTCCCGGTGGCCAATAAGGTCATCCTTAATATTAAACTGCATAAGGAGGCTGAAAAGAAAAAGAGAAGCAATAATAAAAGGAAAGGAAGAACGCAAGAACTACGAGGGGCTTTTCAGATTTATATGCAAATGAATGAGAAGGGAGCCGCCTGCCCCATTTCACCCCACTGATTTCGTCCTTTGAGTGGCGCAAGGAGGGTCAGGCGCTCACCCCAAGAAAATTAGCTGGCTCCTTAGATGGGAAATGAATGCCAGGAGAAGGAAAAGACCGAGAAGTCCTCCTTCAGGAGAAGGCTGTGGGCTTGGCCACCAAGGTCAGTGCGTTCTTCTCCGCTGGGCATGCAAAGCAAAAATCGTTTCACAACAGGAAGGATTAAACAGCAACAAAACCCCCAGAACAATAGAGTGGAGAGGGGCTTTGGAGGTCTTCCAAAGGTGGAGGGATAGGTGCTCCATCACTGCAGGCCTTCAAGAAAAGATGGGACAGCCATTTGTCCAGGATGGTATAAAGTTCTCCTGCCTGAGCAGGGTGTTGGATTAGAAGACCTCCAACGTCCGTCTCAACTCTTCTGTTTGATTTTATTCTGTTCTGTTTCGTTCTATTCTGTTCCATATTCCTATTCCTATTCTATTCTTAATTCATATTCATTATTCTATTCTATTTTCGATCCTATCCTATTCTATTCCATATCATATTCTATTTTATTCTATTCTGCTCTATTTTCTATTCTATTTTCTATTCTATTCCATGTTCATATTCAATATTCTATTTCTATTTCTATTCTTCTCTATTCTATTCCATATTCATATGCACAATTGTATTCTGTTCTGTT
>BLBF01000080.1:1661792-1707083 GCA_015471245.1 Laticauda colubrina | reverse complement strand
ATCTATCTATCTATCTATCTATCTATCTATCTATCTATCTATCTATCTATCTATCTATCTATCTATCATCTCTCCATCCATCCATCTATTATCCTACTTATAGGAGTTCATCTATCCATCCATTCATCTGCCCACCTACTCACCACATCTCTCTATCTCCAGGAGAAAGAATGGCAGAACCTTCAAGGCAGAGCCAAAAGAGCAACCAGCCTAGAATCCCTACCTAACCACAAGCAAATTAAATCCAATCCTCCCTTGAATTCCTTGGAGTTAAGCAGATTCCTCTGCATGGACATAATTAGCAATAAATCAGTTTAATTGGACCTTCATCTGTGGATCTTGTCTTTCCTGCCTGTCACAAAGGGAGCATCTGAATATCCATGTTCAGAAGTGTCTGCAAGCTGTGGTTAAAAATGTTAAGATGAGGGCCACAATGGGCCATCAAAGCATTGCTCATTTTTTATATTCTTTAATTCCAGTTCTAACACTAAAACAGATTTGGGGGGGGGGGGGGATGAATTCCCAGTTCACCCAACAGAAGTGCAACAAGGTCAACCAATTCTCACAAGCACTTTCTCTTCTGTACTACATTTGGCTCTTGATGCAATGGGGTGCACGTTCCCTCCAGAGAGCTCAAGTCATCCTTTATTTTTATTTATTTTGATTTGTCAATCTCTTACAAGATAATAGGTATAAGTATAAACATAGTTATGAATACATGAAATGGGTACATATAAGAAAAATAAAAGAAACAATCGGACAGGGATGGTAGGCACGTTGGTGCACTTATACATGCCCCAATCCTGTGGGGATTGGCTCAAAGTCACCCAGCTGTTTTCATGTTTAAAGAAGGAATAGAACTCATCATCTCCTGTTGATTGGCCCAAAGTCATCTAGCTAGCTTTCATGGCTAAGTGTTCTGGCCTCAGCTTCCCCAAAAGCCCTTAAGCAGATTAAACAAAGGTGAATTTCTTGCATCCACTTTCAGCCAAAGGCCTGGCAAACAGTCTTCCAAGGGTGTAATGAGGAGAACAGGCCTTATCTAGCCTGGAGAGCTGCCAAGCAACTATTTCCAAACCCAGTGCTGACAAGGAAGGACTCGGCCCGAGTCTCTGAGATGCACAGACAGATCTTCACGCTGCTGCAACAAACGGACAAATTGTTTCCTGCAAAATCCCCTCCCCTTTTGCTCCTCTTTGAATCACTATGGGAGGGGCCATTCACCATTCACCTGTGCACTTTACTCCCACGTTAACCTTTAGTCCCTAATTGTTCTTTTCTTTTGGCAGCTCTGCACATGCGCAGGCTGGGAACCGACTCCAGCTGCTCCTCCTCCTCACTGCTGTCTGAGCCTGACTGCCAGCCTGCCCTAGCCCCATCTGCCTCTGATGCAGAGCCTTCCTCAGTCTCCAGGACTGGCCCAGGTTCCTCCCCAACCTCCTCACTGTCCGACTCTGCTGCCAGCTCCACTAGCTGCTGGCAGGCTACAACACTAAGATAAGAGACTAGAACTCACTGTCTCCTGGTGGGCCCAAGTCACCCAGCCAGCTTTCCTGCCTCAGGCAGGACTAGAATTCACTGTTTCCTGGTTCCTAGGCCAGAACTGTAATGGCTGAAGCAAACTGGTTCTATTTATCCTATCTTATACCTTTTTCTCTGGTGTTCTACCTGCTGTCTTTCATGGAGTCTCCTTTAAATTGATGCTTGAACTCATTAGGAACTCCAGAATCAAGTTGCATGTCCAGGCTGGATACATGCAATATAGTAAACCACAAAACAACTAACCTGGTTTATCGCTAATGCTAAATTTAGCCCATTGCACATTTGTTGCCATGAGATCCTTAATGGAGCCGGCTAAGTAGGTTGTATCAGTATAGTTCAACGATTCTCATCAGTTATGTGAATTTGAAGATGCCAATTTCCTTTTTAGAACTTCAATGAACATAACTTGAGACTGTTTGATTGCATTTAATTCAGATTCATTAAATAGCCACATACAAACCCAGCCAATCATAACTGCCAGAGAGGCATAGTGCTTTTTCATCTCTTTCAGCCTTGTAAAAAAAAATATCTTACATAAAATCTATGCTCATTATATTTGTCTTGCTTCCTTCTTGCAAAGGTACAAAGACCAAATTAAAAGCAGATGAATTAACAAGGTTTGCCCGGATTTCCTTTCTTCGCAGAAGGAGCCTGGTGTTAGAAGCACTCAGGCATCTCTCTGGAGTTTTCTTCTTGATGATGTGCAGAAGAAAAGGCTTGGGTTTGGACCCATGCTCATTCCTGATGCCTGCGTTTTCCATTCCTTGGACCTTGGAGCTGCTCCTGTCTCCTCCCTGGGGAGCACAGCCTTTGTAGGAGGGAATCTTTGTAGCTCGGGGTTGAATTGTGGGGTCCTTGGTGTTCTCTGAGCTGGGTGGTTTTCTTGTAGATGTTTGATGACCCAACCAGGTAAGATCATCAGTGCTAGAAGGGAGAGGAGGAGGAAGACGAGGAGGAGGAGGAGAATTTGGGGTCCTTGGTGCTTTCTGAGCTTGGTTATTTTCTTGTAGACGTCTCATGGCCCCACTAGGTAACATTGTCAGTGCTAGAAGGGAGGAGGGTTTGCAGAGAGGAAGAGGAGGAGAATTGTGGGGTCCTTGGTGCTCTCTAAGCTTGGTTGTTTCCTGGCAGATTTTTCATGACCCAGGTAGGTCAGATTATCAGTATAGTTTATGGAGGAGGAGGAGGGGGGTGAGGAGAATAATTCTGGGGTCCCTGGTGCTCTCTGAGCTTGGTTGTTCTTGCAGAAATTTCATGACTCAACTAAGTCACCTCATTGATGCTAGAAGGAAATGAGAGACTAAAAAAACTCCTTGCCATCAATCAACGCCCAGATAATCAGGGATTAATGTGCTGACTGGAGAAATCTGGGAGTTGAGGTCCACATGTCTCAAGATTGATGTCCACATATGGCCAGGTTTGAGTAACACCGATTTACTGTAGATACTGAAGAAGATCTCTAAAGATGGGCTCCATTTAGCATCCTTCAAAACACACATACACGTACACACACACACACACACACACACACACAAACATGGATACACACTCATTTATTTCTCCAGAATTGGTTTTAAGGCTGCCCAACTCCATAAAGAATCTCCCACCCACCCAGTTTCCACACATTTATTGAATGGTCACAGAATGAATGAATGAATGAATGAGGAAGGCTACTAGTACAAGTTTCCCTAATGATTTGTTCACCAGATGTAGTTTGATGATGGCTCCCTGGATTTTAACAGAATAACAGAATTGGAAGGGACCTTGGAGGTCTTCTAGTCCAACCCCCTGCCCATGCAGGAAACCTCATACCATTCTGGACAGTCCAGTCTCTTCTTAAAAGCCTCCAGTGATGGAGCCCCTACAACTTCTAGAGACAAGCTCTCCCACTGATTAATTAGCAGAGAAATGGAATAACAGAGTTAGAAGGGACCTTGGAGGTCTTCTAGTCCAGCCCCTGCCCATGCAGGAGACCCTACACCATTTCGGACAAATGGTTGTCCAACCTCTTCTTGGAAACTTCCAGTGATGGTGCACTCACAACTTTGTTCCACTGATTAATTGTTCTCACCATCCAAACATTTCTCCTTAGTTCTAAACTTGACCTCTCCTTGTTTAGTTTCCATCCATTGCTTCTTCCTGACAGGATGCCAAAGGCTGAGTGGGTCATTCTGGGTGTTGTAGTCAAACATGCTGGATGGTACAGATTTCACAGATTTACAGAGTTGGAAGGGACCTTGGAGGTCATCTAGTCCAACCCCTGCCCAAGCAGGAGACGCCATTTCTGACAGAGGGCAGTCCAGTCTCTTTTTGAAAGCCTCCAAGGATGAAGCTCCCACAACTTCTGGAGGCAACTTCTGTTCCATGGGTGGATTGTTCTCCCTATCAGAAAATTCCTCCTTATTTCCAGGTTGAATCTCTCCTGGATCAGTTTCCATCCATTATTCTTTCTCTGGCCTTCGGGTGCCTTGGAAAATAGCTTGACCTCTTCCTCTTCCTCTTCCTCTCTGGGGCAGCTCCTCAAATACTGGAAGATGCTCTCCTGTCTCCCCTGGTCCTTCTCTTCCCTAGACCAGCCAGGCCCAGTTCTTGCAACCTTTCATCGTATGTTTTATCCTCCAGTCCCCTCATCATCCTGGTTGCTCTTCTTTGGGAAAGACTGGGCTACAAATCAATTTCCCTTTGCAACCATTCTTGGAGCCTAATCAAAGAAGGAAAGTCCTCTCCTTTCTTCCTGCCACGTTCACTGGATTTGAAATTATTGTCTTCATAACTTGCAAATATGTGCCTATTTTTCCCGCTCTGTGGGGCTGAAGAAAGTGTATTGAGATTGGCTCCCAAGTTCAGCCATGTTGCTATTTTCTTTTCTTCCTTTTTCTTTCAAGTCGAAGTTTTGATTGGAATCAGTCTTATTATTTTATGAGTATAAAAGGGAGTAGTTAGCAGTAAGATTTATTCTAAATTCATCTTATCAGCTCTAAGGCATCAATTTTGCAATCAATTCCCACTGGGTCCTTACCAAGAAAGCCATATTCCAAATCAATCTTGGAATTCATTAGGTTATTTCTGGTGTTAAAAAATAAGATTGATTTGTACTTTATGTTCCAGGGCTCCTGCAATTTATTTTTTAATGATATGAGGTAAGACTCAGTCTTGGCACCAGGCTTCCTCCCCATCTCTTCTCCCGCAATGGGAATAATTTTCATATTCTTCAGAAAGGATGAGATCAGCTTATTCAACTCCCCCCAAATTTGCACACATTCAGAGCAAGAACGACAAAATGACAATTTTGTATTCATCAAGAGTTTGCCTTTTACTATCGTGAGTTTCGGGTTTCCAAAATTTAAGAGAAAAGCTTGTGTTTTTGCACTCCTGAACTAAATGTGATACAGGTTTTTCTACTGTGTGTCTTGCACAGCCAGTTTTTTTTCTCTTAACAAAAAAAGGCACTTTTCTTTCGACAGATATTCCTCAAGTTACAACCACAAAATTGTGCCCAAAATTTCCAGGGCTAAATGAGGCAGGTGTTAAGTGAGTTGACAATCTTTTGTGCCACAGTTGTTAAGAAACAGAATAACAGAGTTGGAAGGGACTTAGAGGTCTTCTAGTCCAACCCCCTGCTTAGGCAGGAAATTCTACACTATTTCAGACAAATGTCTATCCAATTTCTTTTTAAAAACCTCCGGGGATGAAGCACCCACAACTTCTGGTTGCAAATTGTTCCACTGGTTAATTGTTCTCAACTGTTAGGAAATTTCTCTTTAGTTCTAGGTTGCTTCTCTCCTTGACTGGTTTCACTGAACAATTCTTACTAACACAATGCTTGTCAGAAGGTCACAAAAAAGGGATCACATAACTCCAGGACACTGCAACTGTCATAAGTACATGCCAGTTGCAAAGCCTCCTAATTTTGATCACCTGACTCTGGGGATGCTGCAACAGTTAGTGTGAAAAATTGTTATGTAGTCACTTTTTTCAGTTGTAACTTCAAACGGTCACTAAAGGTTGTAACTGAAGGACTACCTGTATTTGTGAGTAAAAAGGACACAGCGGACGAGAAAAATGTTCCATCCGTTGTTATCCGCTCTCAAAAGGGGCAAAAATTTGCATAAGCAGAGCGGACAACACGGAAAGGAACGGACGGGGGGAGGACGCAGGGCGGATGGAAAGCGGATGCGGAACGGAAGCCTCGTGGATGGAAGCGGATGCAGAGCGGATGCATAGAGGATGCGTAGAGGATGCGTAGAGGATGCAGAGCGGATGCAGAGTGGATGCGTAGAGGATGCAGAGTGGATGCGGAGTGGATGCGTAGCGGATGACGTGGATCCGTAATTGCATCCGCTTTCATCCTTTCTCCATCCGTGCTACTAACGCTGCACATCCGTTCCGCTTCCTCCCTGCGTCCGTTTACCGCTGGAACGGATTTGAGTTGCGCGGATGCGCAGGGGATGCCTAGCGGATATAGCAGATGCATAACGGATGCAGAACGGATGTCCCCCGTATGCCTAGAGGATGCAGAATGGATGCATTGGATACATTTTCCGCTCAAAAGTTTTGAGCAGCTCAAAACCTTCTGAGCGGATGAAACGTCCATAGACGGATGCTGGACGGATAGAGAGGAAGCAAAATGGAGGCAGTGAGTACAGAACGGAAGCATCGCGTTAACCAACGGATGGCAAGTGTTTTTCTCCGTTTTACACCCTCTTTCCATCCGTTGGTGCAGTGTGACAGGGGCTTAAGGTATTTGCCTCTATGTGCATCAGTTTACACTTTTTGTCAACTAAGTGGCATGTTAAGTTAGTGAGGAGAAGGACCAGGGGAGACATGATAGCAGTCTTCCAATATTTCAGGGGCTTAGATACTGTTAATCTGTATAGTTGTTAAGCAACAGAATGACAGAGTTGGAAGGGACCCTGTAGGTCATCCAGTCCAACCTCCCACCGAAGCAGGAGACCCTGCACCGTTTCTGACTGATGGCAACCCAATCTCTTCTTGAAAGCCTCCAGTGAAGAGAGGAGGGGGTCAAGCTATTCTCCAAGGCACCTGAAGGCCAAACAAGGAACAATGGATGGAAACTGAACAAGGAGAGATTCAACCTGGAAATAAGGAGGAATTTTCTGACAGGGAGAAAAATCAACCCACGGAACAGAAGTTGCCTTCAGAAGTTGTGGGAGCTTCATCCCTGGAAGCTTGCAAGAAGAGATTGGACTGCCATCTGTCAGAAATGGTGAAGGGTCTCCTGCTTGAGCAGGGGGTTGGACTAGATGACCTACAAGGTCCCTTCCAAGCAGAGGTAGGATTCAGCCACTTCTGACAGGTTCTAGAGAATTGGTAGTGGAAATATTGAGTCGTTGGGAGAACCGGGCAATCCCACCTCTGACTGGCCCCACACCCATCTCTTCTCCGCTTCCCATTGAATCTCAGCTGATTGGCTGGATCTCCTTTGGTTGCCCTGCCCAGGAGAACGGAGCTGGAAAGCAGGTTAGTGGGGAGGGAAGGGGGATTTTATAGAATATCGTTCCCCTGCCACAGCCACCAAGCCATGCCCACCAAGCCACACCCTCCAGCCACATCATGCCTACAAGCCATGCCCACCAAGCCATGTCACGCCCACCGAGCCACACCCACATAACTGATAGTACAAAAGTTGAAATCCCACCACTGCTTCCAGCTCTGTTATTCTGTATTCTGATCTGTACCCACGTTAGCCACACGGAGAGAAACATGAGTGTTAGTGGAAACAATAAGAAATTAAACAAACACTCATTTTAATCACCCTTACATGTAAGTAAGCTTATGACCCAACCACTAACCGCCTCCCTATATTGGTTTTCACACAAATGCCACTCCAATAACTAATCAATAATTTGCAATCAGTTGTGTTCAGCTAAATTAATCTAAACTGTGGAGTATTACCACATTGCAGATATTTTTTTAATAAACATTGCCATTTCGTGCTATAAATCACTCCCGGAATGATTAACTTATTTATCACAAAGCTCTTTTTCTAAAATCGTTTTGACAGGGAAATTTACATGCTATTCATTCTCCAGTTATCTCTTGAATTGTTTTCAGGGACACTTTCCAGAAACACAAGGGAGTCCCTCGACCTACCACTGCAATTAAAGGGCCTGTTACATCAGCCGACGGATGCAAAAAGTATGTAAAAAGGACACAGCGGACGAGAAAATGTCCCATCCGTTGTTATCCGCTCTCAAAAGTGCCCCAAATTTGCATAAACAGAGCGGACAACAACGGAAAGAAACAGATGGGGGGGAGGATGTAGCCAGGATGTAAAGTGGATGCTCCACGGAAGCCTAGCGGATGGAAGCGGATGGCACATCCGCAGGGCTTCCGGGGGAACACAGCAAAGCGGACGCGCAGCGGAAGGAACGGATGCAGAACGGATGCCGAGCGGATGAAGCGGATGCTTCACGGACGCCTAGCGGATGCAAAGCATTCACTGCGCATGTGGGGAGGATGCATTGCATCAGCCCCGTGGATATAAAGGGAAGCAGCTCGCAAGCAGGTCACCATTCAGAGGAAAGACCTGCTGCCAGTCACATCTCCAGCCAACAACCATGGGGAAGAAGAGGAAGCCTGTGCCATCTACTGCCAGCCCTGGCAAGAAAGACAGGGCCACCATCCCACCCCCTGGCCCTGACTCTGCTTCTGCTGGGGCTTCTGCTGCTTGGGCTGACTCTGCTGGTGCTGGGGCTTCTGCTGGCGCTTACTCTGCTGGCGCTTCTCCTGGTGCTGGTGCTTCTGCTGGTGCTTACTCTGCTGGCACTGCTCCTGGTGCTGGTGCTTTTGCTGGTGCTTACTCTGCTGGCAATGCTCCTCGTGCTGATGCTTCTGCTGGTGCTTACTCTGCTGGTGCTCCTCCTGGTCCTGCTGGTGCTGCTGGTCCTGCTGATGCTCCTGGTCCTGCTGGTGCTGCTGGTGCTGACTCTGCTGCTGCTCATCCTGGTGTTGCTGGTGCTGCTGGTGCTGCTGGTGCTGCTGGTGCTGATTTTGCTGCTGCTACTGTTGTTGTTGCTGCTGCTGATGGTGGTGTGGTGGAGCAGCCCCTAGAACCTCGAAGCCCCTCTGATGAGGGCCCAGAAGGCCCTGCCAGAAGGAAGAAGAGGCATATGCGAGAAAGGGAGAGGAGGAAATACTCAATCGAAGAGGAACATGAGGATGAGGTGCTCGAATTGCTGAGTGAGAACAAGTACCTATGGCAGAAGGGACACAGGCTCTATTGAGACACCAAGAGGAAGCAGGCTGCTTGGAGAGAGAAGGCGGAGAGTCTGGGCTACACTTTGGAGGTCCTCCTCGGGTGGTGGAAGCACATGCACACCTGGTACGGGAAGCTGCACCTCAAGAAGTCTGGCCAGGCCGCGGTCAAGCTCACCGACCGGGAGACCTACATGATGGCCAAGTGCAGCTTCTTGGAGGGTGAGATCTGCCACTGAGGAGCAGCCCCTCTCACAACCCTCTCTCTCAGGCAGCCCACAAAGATCCAGTTCTCTTCTGGCCAAGAGTCAGCTCCTGTGTCCAGGCAGGTATTTGTGGAGCGTCCCATGACGGCGACCCCCCACAACAGCTGCACTTCCCATGGCAGAGCGGGTGGAGGACTCCCTGACGCAGTGGGAGCAAGGAGAGGGCACTGCCACCAGAGACCAACCCACACCCACCCCCAGCTCCACCTCCACAGAAAGCAGGCAGAGAGGCAGACCGGAGGGACAGAGCCACACTGTCCTCTTGGAGATCAGGGACACCATCAAGAGCAGCGTACATCTCCTCTCTCAGCTGGTACACACCGACATACCATCCTCAAACCACAAGCCCTTCCTCACCTGTGTCAACCAGACCCTCATGGACATGTCCGAATCCCAGTACCAGGTGATCAAGGAGAGGATCACAGGTCTTCTTCACAACCCTCCAGGTCCAGCTGAACCTGCTCCGACCCAGTCCAGGTCTGCACCTCCACCCCAGGTGATGTCACAGCCCTTCCAAGGCTTTCCACAGGCCCTCACCTACCAAGGCTATGGCTACCAGGAGCTCCAGCAGCACAGGCAGCCCTTCCCAGTCCAGGCACAGGTTCATCGTATGCCACCGGTGCCACCGATGCCACTGATGCCACTGATGCCACCCATGCCACAGATGCCACCCACACCACAGATGCCACTGACGCCTCACCTCACTCACCTGCAGACCAGACATCCCCATTACACTCCTCCTTCCTCCACCCCACAGCCAAGCTCGGCCTCAGAACATCTGTCATCGGTCTTGGGACTGACACCCCATGTCATGGAGGAAGGGGCTCTCAACATCACAGGACTGAGCCAGCTCTCTGAGAGCTTCCTCCACACACCATCCCCTGTTGTCCTCTCGGGGCCAGGCACCCCAATGGTGCCTCAGACCAGCACTCCAGCAGCAGCCACCTCCACAGCACCTGGACCCTTCACCCCTGAGACTATGGGAACGCCTCAGAGTGACTGAGAAGAGTGCCAGAGACTGGGTTGCTACCTGTTGACTTTATCTTTGTTTTGGACACTTGACTTGGGTCATTTTGCTTTTACAGTTTGTTGTTAATAAAGTTTATCTTTGCTTCACACACTTGGTTCAGTTCTTTTAGTCAATAAAGTCTTGGTGGAAACTTTTAGAAATGGTTTAAGCCTTTGCATGCTTGTGGGATGGGTAAGGATAGCAGTGGGATGGGCAGGGACACCTGTGGGATGGGTAATAGCTTTGGGATGGGCAGGGATACCTGTGGGATGGGCAGGGATACCTGTGGGATGGGCAAGGATACCTTTGGAATGGGTAATAGCTGTGGGATGGGTAAGGATAGCAGTGGGATGGGCAAGGATACCTGTGGGATGAGTAATAGCTGTGGGATGGGCAGGGATACCTTTGGGATAGGTAAGGATAGCTGTTGGATAGATAAACCTCCAGTGCAAGCATAGTGGGACTGTATAGTCCACCCTCCCAGGTGCCACACCTATGGCCCTTTATTATCAATAACAATTTATTCATTCATCAACACATTTCAACATAAACACAACTCTTTATTTAATGCCTCTGTTCATTGTAGGACCACTCAACATACATGGCACAATCTCATCAGTGTGATGAGTCAGGCTGAAGGAAGCATCCATTAATCATCTATCATCCTGTCTTGCCACTCCACTGCTCCAGCTGGGGAGTTGCACCAGTGTTTCAGGAGGTTGCGCTGCTTCTTCCCTTCACGTGAGGCTCTGTTGGGGCCTTGCACATCCTCAGTGTCTATCAGGTTTCGCCCTTGCCTCCATTCCCCAGGCTCCATGTCCCCATTGCCTTGCTGGTGGTCCACGAGCCTGTTCTGCAACACTGGGTAGCGGATGTGCATGAGATTGTGCAGGATGCAGCAAGCTTCCACGATGTTCCTCACGGTCTCTGGGTGATGCTGCATGGTGGTGAGAAGTACCTGGAACCTGTTGGCCAGGATGCCAAAGGCGTTCTCCACCACCCGCCTTGCCCTGGATGGCCTGTAGTTGAAGATCCTCTCCGCACGGGTGAGGCATCTGGAAGTGTAGGGCTTCATGAGGTAGGTTCTGAGGGAGAAGGCATCACCCCCCACGATGAAGTAGGGCACATCTTGCATGTCATTGGGCAGGGGGTCTGGATCTGGGAAGCCCACGATGAGGTTGCATTCCAGCCCCTCCTTGAGGTGACTGGCGTTGTATACCTGGGCATCTGAAGATGAGCTGTTGCCTGAAGCATCGATGTACATGAACTTGTAGTCAGAATCGACCATGGTGAAGAGGATAATGCTGAAGAAGCCCTTGTAGTTGTGAGAAGTGGACCCCGACTTGGCTGGAGATTTGCAGGCCACGTGCTTCCCATCTATGGCTCCAATGGTGTGGGGGAAGTTCCACTTCTGATACCACTGCTCTGCAACTTTCTTCCAGCCTTCTTCAATGGAGGGGCACTGGAGGAGCTCCTCCTTGTATTCTTCGATGATGGCCTGCACCACGTCTCTGACCACAATGCTGCTGGTGTTGTGTGACACCCTCCAGCCGTACTGCATGCTCCTGTATGGGGTCCCTGAGGCCAGGTGGCACAGAGTGAGTGCCACCTTCAGCCCAGGGTCCAGGCTGGCCTGGAAGTTGGTGTTTGCCTTGGTCAACCTGGCTGTCAGCCGCTGCACAACTTCATCAAGCATGGCTGGCGGCATCCTCATGAAGTTTTGGAATGCACAAGGGTCTTCTTTCCTCAGCTCCACCATCAGCTTGTTATACAGTCCGTACTCGGCTCTTCTCGCGATCCATCTTTGGACCCAGACACTTCTTGGCCGCCTCCTTTTCTTCGCGAAGAACAGGTGAAAGAGCCTGTAGAGGGCTTTGCACTGTTGTAGAATGATGGCGGCTACCAAAAGGAGTGTGTGATGATCCATGGTGGAGATGACTGGATGCTGTGGAAGAGCAAGAGCAAGATGAAGGCTGAAGAGGTCTGCACCGCAGGGCTGCTGGACTGAAAGTGAGATCCAGATGAGTTCCTCCCCCTTTTTGTAGGAAATGTTGGTTTTCCACTAGGTGTCCTTTTGCATCCTCTAGACATCTTCCAGACATCCTAAATATCCGAGATACGTCCCCTATACGAACGTTTTTTCCGTTTTAATGCTTTATATGCAAGCTGCATCCGCTTTCATCCTTTCTACGTCCGTGCTACTAACGCTGCGTGTCTGTTCCGCATCCGTTTCGCTTCCTCCCTGTGTCTGTTTTCCGCTGGAGCACATGCGAGTTCCGTGGATGCGGAGCGGATGCCTAGCGGATATAGCGGATGCATAATAGATGACGATGGATGTATAATGGATGTTCCCCATATGCGTAGCGGATGTCTAACCGACGCGTTGGATACATTTTCCACTCAAAAAGTTTTGTGCAGCTCAAAACTTTTTGAGTGGATGAAATGTCAGTAGACGGATGCTGGACGGATAGAGAGTATGAAGAACGGATGCATTGCGTTAACCAACGGTTGGCATGTGTTTCTCTCCGTTTTACATCCTCTTTCCATCCGTTGGTGCTGTGTGACAGGGGCTTAAGCCTGCCAGTTCCATTGTTAAGTGAGACATTTGTTCGGAGAGTCTCCTACACCATTTCTGACCGATGACAGTCCAGTCTCTTCTTGAAAGCCTCCAGGGATGAAGCTCCCACAACTTCTGAGGGCAACTTCTGTTCGATCGGTTGATTCTTCTCCCTGTCAGAAAGTTTCTCCTTATTTCTAGGTTTGAATCTCTCTTTGATCACTTTGATTGCGACAAAGTCACTCAGCCAGCTTTTATTCCAACTGTAAATTGGGACTAGAACCCACCAGAACATCTCCCCATGAAAAATGAGAAATGAAATATACAAGTCAAGAAACCACAATAAGGGACACAACATGGTAAAGCAAATTGCTTCCAGGTTGATGAAGGAGCACAATAAACCTGCACATTCTTCTGGTTATTTACGCAGCCGACACACAGAATATATTTGGAGGGAGGCCTGGATTGTGTGAAGATAAGGACGGTTTTAAAATTGGAGGAAGAAAATCGATAACTTATGTTACACTGATGACACTATTGATAGCTGAGAAGTGCAGATAAGGAGCAGAGCGAAAATTGTGGCTAAAATTAAATATAAAGGAGAGTGAATGAATGAAACCGGGCAACGCAACTGGTCTTCGAACGGAGAGTGAAGGTCCTGAAATGGTGGAGAGCTTCCATCTTTTAAAACTAGCAACCGTGCAAGAGACAGTTTGGTATAGTGGTTATGGAATCAGGCTTGAAACTGGGAGACCATGAGTTCTGGTTGTGCTGGATGACATTGGGCCAGTCGTCAGGAGATGGTGGATTCTAGTCTTGCTTTTGGCATGAAAATCTGGTAGGTGACTTTAGGTCAATTACCTGGAGACTGGGAGTTCTAGTTGCGGCTTAGGTATGAAAGCCAGCTGACTTACTTTGGGACAATCACCAGGTGATGGTGAGTTCTAGTCCTTAATCATGAAAGCTGGCTGGTCCACTTTGAGCCAATCACCAGGAGATGATGAATTCTAGTCTTGCTTTAGGCATGAAAATCTGGTAGGTGAATCTAGGTCAATCACCTGGAGACTGGGAGTTCTAGTTCCAGCTTAGGTATGAAGACCACCTGAGTCACTTTTTGCCAATCACCTGGAGATGGTGAATTCTAGTCCTGTCTTTGATATGAAGACCAGCTCGGTGACTTTGGGCCAATCATCAGGAGATTCTGAGTTCTAGTCTCACCTTATTTACAAAGCCATCTTAGGCCAGTCGCTTTCTCTCAGCCCTCAGAAGGTGGCAATGGCAAACCACTTCTGAAAATACCTTGCCAGGAAAACTGCAGGGATTTCTCAAAGCAGTTTTCAAGAATTGGATGTGATTATATGAAAAAGGAAAACAGAAATCAATACTGCAGGAACCTACAGCCAAGAAATATTTTGGAAATTAGCAATTTTATTGTTAAACAAAGATGCAGTCCCCCCCCCCCTCATGGTGCAGGAGGCTGACTAGGCCACGCCCACCATGGCCAAACCCACCCAGCAACTGGACAGAGAACTGGTTGCTAAAATTTTTGAAACCCATCCCTGCCTTTAAGTTAGCTCTGTCCTCTTGCAGCTACTTTCTCTTACAATTAATTCCTCTTACAATTCTAAATTTTGAAGAACTTTCATTTACTCCTATCATGCAGAAGGATCAAAAAAGTCAAGATGGCGGCCATCGCTATGCTATCAAGCCACCTCCGCTTGCAAAGGCACACCTTTCTGAGCTTTGGTGGGTCCTGAGCTTGCAATATCTTCCCCACCTCTTTTGGGTCTCCACAACACTCCCCCCCCCCCCCAATTGTCTGGTGTTGAGCTTCCCTTGGAGGGTGGCATGCATTTTATTTCATTATCACACCGGCCCCTTCCGATCTCTTCCCACTCACCCCCTCCCTGCCTTCCCTTCCAATGTCCTCATCACCCATTTCCAAATGAACGAGACTCGCCTCGCGACGAAATGAGAATTTGATAAAGCGCTGCCATCGGTGGCTGCCATGCCGAGGGTGGCCTGAAAGCTCCAGCTTTTCCATAAAATAAAGAAAGGTCTTTTGCCCTCCCCCCTTCCCCCACCATCGCACACAAGAAGAGAGGGCCAAGGGTGGGTAGGTGGGAATTGATTGGCTTCCAGCATCCCCAACAAAATAAAATCCTTCCAGCAATTACAGGCAGATAATGGGTTGAAATTAAACAGTCTGTCTTGCTTTCTAACAAGAAGGTTAAAGAAAGAAAAGAAAAGAATGGAGTGCATAATATTCAGAAGAGCATTAACTATTCAGGGTCTCTCTACCTGGGATATGAAAAGAGGTATTTATTGCATTGGCTGATGAAGCTGCTACCTTTTGTGGGGGGAAGCAACTGTGGTCAGAAGACCAGAGGGGATAAGAAATAGGCAGCCAAATGAATGGAAGACCCAAGATAAGAAAAACAAAAGGAAGGCTAAATTAAAATCTAGTGTGCAGATTCACTCTCCAGCTCCAGCTCCTGACACCTCCCTGCCTCAATGAACACAATGCCTTTTGTTCCTTCAACTTCTCACCTCTTGCCTCCCCCTTTCAGCAGGTACCAAGGATTTATTCCAGCAATAAAAGGGAATGTTTGTAGCTCAGGGTTGAAATGAGCAGTCCTGGGTGCTCTCTGAGGTTGGTGGCTTTCTTGCAGATGTTTCATGTCCCAAACTAGGGAACATCATCAGTGCGAGAAGGGAGGGGGATTTGTGAGGAGGAGGAGGAGGAGGAGGAGGAGGAAGAAGAGGAGGACTGTGGAGTCCTTGGTGCTCTCTGAGCTTGGTTCTTTTCTTGCAGACATTTCATGACCCAACTAGGTAGCATCATCAGTGCGAGAAGGGAGGGGGCTTTGTGAGGAGGAAGAGGAGGAGGAGGAAGAGGAAGAGGAGGGAAAGAGGAGGAGGAGGTGGACTGTGAGGTCCTTGGTGCTCTCTGAGCTTGGTGGTTTTCTTGTAGACATTTCATGACCCAACTAGAAAACATCATCAGTGCTAGAAGGAGGAGGAGGAGGAGGAGGAGGAGGAGGAGGAGGAGGAGGAGGAGGAGGGAGAAGAGGAGGACTGTGGAGTCCTGGGTGCTCTCTGAGCTGGGTGGTTTTCTTGCAGACATTTCATGACGCAACTAGAGAACATCATCAGTGCTAGAAGGGAGTGGGGTTTGCAAGGAGGAAGAGGAGGAGGATTGTGAGGGGTATTATGCATGCATTCATCTATAATCATTTAGCCTGTTTCCTTCCTGATTTTTATTCTTCTGTTTTCACACAAACAGTTCTTTAAGCCCCTGTCACACAGCACCAATGGATGGAAAGAGGATGTAAAACGGAGAGAAACACTTGCCATCCGTTGGTGAACGCGATTCATCCGTTCTGTACTCACTGCGTCCGTTTTTCTTCCTCTCTATCCATCCAGCATCCATCGACTGAGGTTCCATCTGCTCAAAAAGTTTTGAGCTGCTCAAAACCTTTTGAGCGGAAAATGTATCCAACGCATCCGTTAGACATCCACAACGCATACGGGGAACATCCGTTCTGCATCTGTTGTCATCCGTTACGCATCCGCTATATCCGCTAGGCATCCGCTGCACATCCCTGCAACTCAAATCCGCTCCAGTGGAAAGCGGACACAGAAAGGAAGCAAAACGGACGCGGAATGGACACGCAGCGTTAGTAGCACGGACGTAGAAAGGATGAAAGCGGATGCAGCTCGCAAAGAAAGCATTTAAAATGGAAAAAACATTCGCAGAGGGGATCTATCTCGGATATTAAGGATGTCTAGAGTATGCCTAGAGGATGCAAAGGGACACATAGGGGAAAACCTATATTGCCTATAAAAAGGGGGAGCAATTCACCTGGATCTCACTTTCAGACCAGCAGACCAGCTGTGCAGACCTCTTCAGCCTTGCTCTTGCTCTTCCACAGCATCCAGTCATGTCCACCATGGATCGTAACAAACTCCTTTTGGTAGCCACCATCATTCTACAACAGTGCGAAGCACTTTACAGGCTCTTTCAACTGTTCTACGGGAAGAAAAGGAGGCGGCCAAGAAGCGTCTGGGTCTGAAGATGGATCGGGAGAAGAGCAGAGTACAGCTGAGCGAGGTGAGGCGTGGGTGGCATCTGTGGCATCGCAGGCATCCGTGGCGTTCGATGAACCTGTGCCTGGAATGGGAAGGGCTGCCTGTGCTGCTGGAACTCCTGTTAGCCGTAGCCTTGGTAGGTGAGGGCTTGTGGAAAGCCTTGGAAGGGCTGTGACATCACCTGGGGTGGAGGAGCAGACCTGGACTGGGTGGGAGCAGGTTCAACTGGATCTGGAGGGTTGTGAAGCAGATCGGTGATCCTTTCCTTCACCACCTGGTACTGGGGTTCTGCCATGTCCATGAGGGTCTGGTTCACATAGGTGAGGAAGGGCTTGCGGTTGGAGGATGAGGAGTCGGTGTGGACCAGCTGAGAGAGGATATCTATGCTGGTCCTGATGGTGTCTCTTATCTTGAGCAGGACAGTGTGACTCTGTCCCTCCTGCTGTCTGGCTCTCAGCCTTTCTGTGGAGGTGGAGCTGGGGGTGGATGCGGGTTGGACTGTGGTCGAAGTGCCGTCTCCTTTCTCCCACCATGCCAGGGAGTCCTCCATGTGCTCCACCACATGTACCACAGCTGTCAGGGGGTTTTCCGTCATGGCACGCTCCACAGAGACCTGCCTGGAGACAGGAGCTGACTCTCGCCCGGAAGAGGATTGGCTCTCAGCAGGCTGCCTGAAAGAGAGGGTTGTGAGAGGGGCTGCTCCTCGGTGGCAGATCTCACCCTCCAGGAAGCTGCACTTGGCCATGACGTAGGTTTCTCTGTCCGTCAGCTTGACCGCGGCCTGGCCAAATTTCTTGAGGTGCAGCTTCCTGTACCAGGTGTGCATATGTTTCCACCAGCTGAGGACCACATCCGATGTGTAGCCCAGACTCTCCGCCTTCTCTCTCCAAGCAGCCTGCTTCCTTTTGGTGTCCCTTTAGAGCCTGTGTCCCTTCCACCAGAGATACTCATTGTCTCTCAGCCACTCCAGCACCTCATGTTCCTCCTCGATGGAGTATTGCCTCCTCTCCCGTTCTTGTGCATGCCTCTTCCTCCCTTTGACAGGACCACATGGACCCTCATCAGAGGGGCTTCTAGGTTGTAGGGACTGCTCCTCCACACCACCACGAGCAGCAGCAGCAGCACCAATAGGACCAGCAGCACCAGCAGGAGAATCCCTAGCAGCACCAGCAGGAGAATCAGCAGCAGCATCAGCAGGAGAATCACCAGCAGCACCAGCAGGAGAATCACCAGCAGCACCAGCAGGAGAATCACCAGCAGCACCAGCAGGAGAATCACCAGCAGCACCAGCAGCAGCATCAGCAGGACCAGGAGCACCAGCAGCACGAGCAGGACCAGGAGCACGATGGAGACCAGGAGCATGAGCAGGACCAGGAGCATGAGCAGGACCAGCAGGACGAGGAGCAGCTTCAGCAGAGTAAGCACGAGCAGAAGCACCACCGCAGAAGCAGCATCAGCAGAGTAAGCACGAGCAGAAGCACCACCGCCATAAGCAGCAGCAGCAGCTCCTCCAGAAGCAGAAGCATCAGAAACCCCAGCCCCAGAAGAGCGAGCCCGTGCTGCAGAAGCCCCAGCAGAAGCAGAGTGAGGGCCATGGGGTGGGAGGGTGGCCCTGTCCCTCTTGCCAGGGCTGGCAGCAGATGGCTGAGGCTTTCTCTTCTTCCCCATGGTTGTGGGGTTGCTGGCTGGCAGGCAGGCAGGCAGGCAGGCAGCAAGGCAGCAAGGCAGGCAGGCTGGCAGTCAGTCGATGTGTCTGGAAGCAGGTCTTTCCTCTGAATGGTGACCTGCTTGGGAGCTGCTTCCATTTATATCCGCGGGGCTGACACAATGCATCCTCCCCGCATGCGCAGTGAACGCTGGGCATCCGCTAGGCTTCCGCTCTGCATCTGCTCTGCATCCGCTCTGCATCCGCTTCATCCGCTCGGCGTCCACTCTGAATCCGCTCTTTCCGTTCCGCGTCTGCTTTGCTGCACTCCCCCGGAAGCCTTGCGGATGTGCCATCCACTCCCATCCGCTTCCATCCGCTAGGCTTCCGTGGAGCATCCACTTTCCATCTACCCTGCGTCCTCCCCCCGTCCATTCCTTTCCGTGTTATCCGCTCTGTTTATGCAAATTTTTGCCCCTTTTGAGAGCGGATAACGACGGATGGAACATTTTTCTCGTCCGCTGTGTCCTTTTTACAAATGTTTTGCATCCATCGGCCAGTGTGACAGGGCCTTAAGTCCTTCTATCCTTGGGCAAGCATTGATCCTGCTTTTCTGTTTTCTGTGACATCCTCAATTCTCCATTCCTTACTCGACATACCACCAGTGAGCCCAACATTTCCATTGTTAAGCAAGTCAGTTGAGTGAGTTTTCCCTCCATTTCATGACTCTTTTCTGACACAGCTGTTGAGCGAATTGCTGCAAGTGGTAAGTTAGTCACCCAGTTGTTAAGTGATGTCCCCATTGACTTTCTTGTCAGAAGGTCGTAAAAGGGCCTCCTCTTCCTCTTCCTCCTCATCCTCCCAAACCCCCCCCCCCTCTAGCACTGGTGATGCTCCCTGTTGGGTCATGAAAAGTTTGCAGGAAAACCACCAAACTCAGAAAGCACCAGACCAGTGGTAGGATTCACATTTTTTAACCACCGGTTCTGTGGGCATGGCTAGGGGCATGGATAGATGGGTGTGGCCAGGTGGGGTCAATATCTGGGTGGGCTCAAAAATCTTTTTTTTTTCCCTTTCACAGGAGCTCCTGCCCCCCATGCCCCGTTTTTGGCTTACTGGGCCTCAGGGAAGCCTCCTGGGTGCTAAAGAAAGAAGCATTTTGAAGCTTTCCAAGGTAAGTACAACAGCGACAGGGGAATCAGCTGTGCCCTGTGATTTAGATTAGCTAGAAATCAAGAAATCCAATGATCTGTTTTCTAGCTAATCTAAATCGTGCAGCACAGCTGATTGTTGCCCAGCTGATTGTTGCAAATACCATTCCATTGAACCGGTAACGTTTTTTTGCTACCAGTTTGCCCGAACCAGTAGCATTTTTTTTTACTACCAGTTCAGGTGAACCAGGCCAAACCGGCAGCATTTCACTTCTGCACCAGACCCCCACAGCCCTCCTCCCCCTCCCCCTCCTCCTCTTCCTCCTCTTCTCCACCAACCCCTTTCTTTTCTAGCACTGATGACATCTCCTAGTTTGGGTTATGAAACTTCTGCAAGAAAACAACCTAGCTCAGAGAGCAGAAAGGAGCCATAGTTGTCATTCTCCTCCTCCTGTTTCCTCCTTCTCCTCCTCTTCCTCCCCCTCCCCCCTCTTCCTTCTCTTGCCCTCTGCAAACCCTTTCAGCACTGATGATGTTACCTACTTGAGTCATAAAATGTCTGCAAGAAAAGCACCAAGGACCCCACGGTTCTCCTCTCCTCCTTCCCCCCCACCTACCCGCAAATTCCACTCCCTTCTTGCAGGGATGAAGTTACCTAGTTGAGTCATGAAATGTCTGCAAGAAAAGCACCAAGCTCAGAGAGCACCAAAGACCCCACAGTTGTCCTCTTCTTCCTCCGACTCCACCTCCTCCTCCCAAACACCTTCCCTTCTAGCACTGATGACATTATCTAGTTAGGTCATGAAACATCTGCAGGAAAACAACCAAGCTCAGAAAGCACCAGACCCCACAGCCCTCCTCCTCCTCCTCCTCCCAACCCCCTCCAGTCTAACACTGATGATCTTTCCAAGTTAGGTCATGAAACATCTGCAGGAAAACAACCAAGCTCAGAAAGCATCAGACTCCACAGCCCTCCTCCTCCTCCTCCTCCTCCTCCTCCCAACCCCCCTCCAGTCTAACACTGATGATCTTTCCAAGTTGGGTCATGAAACACCTGCATGAAAATGCACCAAGCCCAGAGAGAACCAAGGAACCCTACACAGTTCATCCCTCAGCCACAAATATTTTCTTCTAGTGATTATAAGTCAAAGGTGGGTTGTGGGAACCCTTTTCCACCCCAGGAGAATAAACAGAGACAGAGCTCAGTTGCAGGAACAAACTGAAGAAGAAAGAAAAACATCAAAGCAATAAACATGCTCTGAGCTTTTCAGTTATTATTGTTTTAAATAGATTGCTTCCCGGTTGCTATGGTTAAAACTCCCCAAGAGAGTTTAAACAGTATAAAAACAATAACACAAATAGGAATGCATGAAAAGGAGCCCCTTGGGGAGTGTTAGATGGCTCAGAAAAGCTGAGTTTAAAATATTCCAGGGTTGTGGATAGGAACTCTATTTGCAAGGTAGGAAACACCAGGTATCCCATCATCCTGGGCCTTTGATTCCTGTCTTCTCAGGCCACAGGTTTGTCTTTGTCTCAAGTCAAATGTTTGCTTTCTTATTTTCCATCCAAGTCTTCACTCTGTCAAGATATTCTTGAATTTTATGGACCTCCTCTAAGGCTCTGCTTGTCAACCAAGGGATCTTGAAGATGGGTGGACTTCAACTCCCTGAGTTTTCCTCAACTCCTTCAGGACAGCTGGTCATTTGAATCCTTTTGGAGATTTATTGAGGCCACCTGGAGGTTGAGGGTCCCTGAGTGATGCACATGAGTATGGAGCCTTCTTGGAACTGCTGAAAGAACTGTGTTGTAGACTGGAGATAGTTGATGTCATATCCCTCCTCTTCTGTTGAGGGAGGGCAGTTCAATTTGGACATAGATGGCCTCTTGGGCCCCTCTTTCAAACCAGAAGTCCTCTCTGTCCAAAATGTGGACTTTGCTATCTTCAAAAGAGTGGCTGGAATGGTCACCTTCTGAAGTTGTAGATGCTCCAAACCTGGAGATTATTCTGTTATTAATTCCCCCTGCTGGCTGGCTGGAGAATTAACAGATAACAGATAATCAGAGTTGGAAGGGACCTTATAGGTCATCTAGTCCAACCCCCTGCCCAAGCAGGAGACCCTACACCATTTCAGACAGAGGGCAGTCCAGTCTCTTCTTGAAAGCCTCCAGGGATGAAGCTCCCACAACTTCTGAAGGCAACTTCTGTTCATGGGTGGATTGTTCTCACTGTCAGAAAAGTTTCTCCTTATTTCTAGGACTTGAATCTCTCCTTGTTTAGTTTCCATCCATTGTTCCCTGTCTGACTTTCAGGTGCTTCAGAAAATTTCTCCTCTCTGTGATAGCCTTTCTCCTTCCCTTTCTCCTCTCTGTGATAGCCCCTCAAATACTGGAAGGCTGCTCTCATATCCCCCTTGGTCCTTCTCTTCCCTAGACTAGCCAGACCCAGTTCCTGCAATCATTCTTCATATGTTTGAGCCTTCAGCCCCCTCATCATCCTGGTTGCTCTTCTCTGCACTTTTTCTAGAGTCTCAACATCTTTTTCTATACTGTGGTGAGCAAAACTGGATGCAGTACTCTAGGTGTGGCCTTACTAAGGCTTTATAGAATGGTATTAGTACTTCCCTTGATCTCAGTTGTATCCCTCTGTTCATGCAACTTAAGGGCCTGTCACATAGGCCGTCGGATGCAAAAAGTATGTAAAAAGGACACAGCGGACAAGAAAATTTTCCATCCATTGTTATCCGCTCTCAAAAGTGCCCCAAATTTGCATAAGCAGAGCGGACAACAACGGAAAACAGGGAGAGGACGTAGCCAGGATGTTAAGCATATGCTCCACGGAAGCCTAGCGGATGGAAGCGGATGGAAGCGGATGGGAGCAGATGGCACATCTGCAGGGCTTCCGGGGAAGCACAGCGAAGTGGACGCGCAGCGGAAGGAACGGATGCAGAGTGGATGCCGAGTGGATACAGCAGATGCATCACGGACGCCTATAGGATGCCTAGCAGATGCCTAGCGGATGCAAAGCGTTCACTGCACATGCAGGGAGGATGCATTGCGTCAGCCCTGCGGATATAAAAGGATGCAGCTCGCAAGCAGGTCACCATTCAGAGGAAAGACCTGCTGCCAGACACATCACCAGCCAACAACCATGGGGAAGAAGAGGAAGCCTGTGCCATCTTCTGCCAGCCCTGGCAAGAAGAACAGGGCCACCATCCCGTCCCATCCCCTGGCCCTGACTCTGCTTCTGCTGGGGCTTCTGCTGCTCGGGCTGACTCTGCTGGCGCTGCTCCTGGTGCTGGTGCTTCTGCTGGTGCTTACTCTGCTGGTGCTGCTCCTGGTGCTGCTGGTGCTGCTGGTCCTGCTGGTGCTCCTGGTGCTTACTCTGCTGGTGCTGCTGGTGCTGCTGGTCCTGCTGGTCCTGCTGGTCCTGCTGGTCCTGCTTTTGCTGCTGCTCTTGTTGTTGTTGCTGCTGCTGCTGCTGGTGTGGTGGAGCAGCCCCTAGAACGTCAAAGCCCCTCTGATGAGAGCCCATAATATCCTGCCAGAGGGAGGAAGAGGCATACACGAGATAGGGAGAGGAGGAAATACTCAATCAAAGAGGAGCATGAGGATGAGGTGCTCAAATGGCTGAGGGAGAACGAGTACCTATGGCGGAAGGGACACAGGCTCTATCGCGAAACATAGAGGAAGCACGCGGCTTGGAGAGAGAAGGAGGAGAGCCTGGGCTACACTTCAGAGGTCCTCCTTGGGTGGTGGAAGCACATGCACACCTGGTACGGGAAGCTGCACCTCAAGAAGTCTGGCCAGGCCACGGTCAATCTCACCGACTGGGAGACCTATGTGATGGCCAAGTGCAGCTTCTTGGACTTCCACCACTGAGGAGCAGCCCCTCTGTCTACCCTCTCTCTCAGGCAGCCCACAGAGAGCCAGTCCTCTTCTGGCCAAGAGTCAGCTCCTGTGTCCAGGCAGGTATCTGTGGAGCGTCCCACGATGGAGACCCCCCCGACAGCTGCACTCCCCATGGCGGAGCACGTGGAGGACCCCTTGACGCAGTGGGAGCAAGGAGAGGGCACTTCCATGAGAGACCAACCCACACCCACACCCAGCTCCACCTCCACAGAAAGCAGGGAGAGAGGCAGACTGGAGGGGCAGAGCCACACTGTCCTGCTGGAGATCAGGGACACCATCAAAAGCAGTGTAGATCTCTCTCAGCTAGTACACACCAACATACCATCCTCAAACCACAAGCCCTTCCTCACCTGTGTCAACCAGACCCTCATGGACATGTCCGAATCCCAGTACCAGGTGATCAAGGAGAGGATCACAGGTCTTCTGCACAACCCTCCAGGCCCAGCTGAACCTGCTCTGACCCAGTCCAGGACTGCTCCTCCACCCCAGGTGATGTCACAGCCCTTCCAAGGCTTTCCACAAGCCCTCACCTACCAAGGCTACGGCTAACAGGAGTTCCAGCAGCACAGGCAGCCCTTCCCATTCCAGGCACAGGTTCATCGAACGCCACCGATGCCTCCGATGCCACAGATGCCACCCATGCCTCACCTCGCTCAGCTGCAGACCAGACAGCCCCACTATACTCCTCCTTCCTCCACCCCACAGCCAAGCCCGGCCTCAGAACATCTGTCATCGGTCTTGGGACTGACACCCCATGTCATGGAGGAAGGGGCTCTCAACATCACAGGACTGAGCCAGCTCTCTGAGAGCTTCCTCCACACACCATCCCCTGTTGTCCTCTCGGGGCCAGGCACCCCAATGGTGCCTCAGACCAGCACTCCAACCACTGCCACCTCCACAGCACCTGGACCCTTCACCCCTGAGACTATGGGCATGCCTCAGAGTGACTGAGAAGAGTGCCAGAGACTGGGTTGCTACCTGTTGACTTTATCTTTGCTTGGGACACTTGACTTGGTTCATTTTGCTTTTACAATTTGTTATTAATAAAGTTTATCTTTGCTTCACACTTGGTTCAGTTCTTTTATTCAATAAAGTCTTGGTGGAAAATTTTAGAAATGGTTTAAGCCTTTGCATGCTTGTGGGATGGGTAAGGATAGCAGTGGGATGGGCAGGGATACCTGTGGGATGGGTAATAGCTGTGGGATGGGCAGGGATACCTGTGGGATGGGCAGGGATACCTGTGGGATGGGCAGGGATACCTGTGGGATGGGTAATAGCTGTGGGATGGGTAAGGATAGCAGTGGGATGGGCAAGGATACCTTTGGGATGGGTAATAGCTGTGGGATGGGAAAGGATAGCAGTGGGATGGGCAAGGATACCTGTGGGATGAGTAATAACTGTGGGATGGGCAGGGATACCTTTGGGATAGGTAAGGATAGCTGTTGGACCTCCAGTGCAAGCATAGTGGGACTGTATGGTCCACCCTCCCAGGTGCCACATCTATGGCCCTTTATTATCCATAACAATGTAATCATTCATCAACACATTTCAACATAAACACAACTCTTTATTAAATGCCCTGTTCATTGTAGGGCCACTCAACATACATGGCACAATCTCATCAGTGTGATGGGACAGGCTCAAGGAAGCATCCATTAAGCATCTACCATCCTGTCTTGCTACTCCACTGCTCCAGCTGGGGAGTTGCACCAGTTTTTCAGGAGGTTGTGCTGCTTCTTCCCTTCACGTGAAGCTCTGTTGGGGCCTTGCACATCCACAGTATCTATCAGGTTTCGCCCTTGCCTCCATTCCCCAGGCTCCATGTCCCCATTGCCTTGTTGGAGGTCCACGAGCCTGTTCTGCAAGACTGGGTAGCGGGTGCGCATGAGATTGTGCAGGATGCAGCAAGCTTCCATGATCCTCCTCACGGTCTCTGGGCGATGCTGCATGGTGGTGAGAAGTACCTGGAATCTGTTGGCCAGGATGCCAAAGGCGTTCTCCACCACCCACCTTGCCCTGGACAGTCTGTAGTTGAAGATCCTCTCTTCACGGGTGAGGCATCTGGAAGTGTAGGGTTTCATGAGGTAGGTTCTGAGGGAGAAGGTGTCATCCCCCACGATGAAGTAGGGCACATCTTGTGTGTCGTTGGGCAGGGGGTCTGGATCTGGGAAGCCCATGATAAGGTTGCATTCCAGCCCCTCCTTGAGGTGACTGGTGTTGTATACCTGGGCATCTGAAGCTGACCCATTGCCTGAAGCATTGATGTACATGAACTTGTAGTCAGCATCGACCATGGCAAAGAGGATGATGCTGAAGAAGCCCTTGTAGTTGAAATAAGTGGACCCCGACTTGGCTGGAGCTTTGCAGGCCACCTGCTTGCCATCTATGGCTCCAACAGTGTGGGGGAAGTTCCACTTCTGATACCACTGCTCTGCAACTTTCTTCCATCCTTCTTCAGTGGAGGGGCACTGGAGAAGCTCCTCCACGTATTCTTCGATGATGGCCTATACCACGTCTCTGACCACAATGCTGATGGTGTTGTGTGGCACCCTCCAGCCGTACTGCATGCTCCTATTGGTGGTACCTGAGGCCAGGTGGCACAGAGTGAGTGCCACCTTCAGCCCAGGGTCTAGGCTGGGCCGGAAGTTGGTGTTTGTCTTGGTCAACCTGGGTCTCAGCCGCTCCACAACTTCGTCAAACATGGCTGGCGGCATCCTCATGAAGTTCTGGAATGCACGAGGGTCTTCGTTCCTCAGCTCCACCATCAACTTGTTATACAGTCCGTACTCTGCTCTTCTTGCGATCCATCTTTGGACCCAGACACTTCTTGGCCGCCTCCTTTTCTTCGCGTAGAACAGGTGAAAGAGCCTGTAGAGGGCTTCGCACTGTTGTAGAACGATGGCGGCTACCAAAAGGAGTGTGTGATGAGCCATGGTGGAGATGACTGGATGCTGTGGAAGAGCAAGAGCCAGATGAAGGCTGAAGAGGTGTGCACCGCAGGGCTGCTGGACTGAAAGTGAGATCCAGGTGATTTCTCCCCCTTTTTATAGGAAATATAGGTTTTCCGCTTGGTGTCCTTTTGCATCCTCCAGACATCCTCCAGACATCCTAAATATCCGAGATACGTCCCCTATACGAACGTTTTTTCCGTTTTAATGCTTCGTATGTGAGCTGCATCCGCTTTCATCCTTTCTACGTCCGTGCTACTAACGCTGCGTGTCTGTTCCGCATCCGTTTCGCTTCCTCCCTGTGTCCATTTTCTGCTGGAGCGCATGCGAGTTGTGCAGATGCACATTGGATGTCTAGTGGATATAGCGGATAGAGGCGGACGCATAACGGATGACGACGGACGTATAACGGATGTTCCCCATATGCGTAGCGGATGTAGAACGGACGCGTTGGATACTTTTTCCACTCAAAAAGTTTTGTGCAGCTCAAAACTTTTTGAGCGGATGAAATGTAGTAGATGCTGGACAGATGGAGAGTATGAAAAACGGACTCAGTGAGTACAGAACGGATGCATCACGTTAACCAACGGATGGCAAGTGTTTCTCTTCGTTTTACATCCTCTTTCTATCCATTGGTGCTGTAGGGGGCTTTAGGGGGGCTTTAGGACCAATGGGACAGGGGCTTTAGGATTTTATTAGCTTTTTTGGCTGCTGCTGCACATGACTGGCTCCTATTTAGCTGGTTGTCCACTAAGACTCCAAGATCCCTCTCACAGTTCCTGCTATTGAGCCTGGTTTCACCCACTCTGTATGTGCTCTTCTGGTTTTTCTTGCCTAAGTTAGGACTTTACTTTTCTGTACATTGAATTTCATCCATCCATCTTCAAGGTGCCAAGATTGACAAACATTGCTGTAGTTTCTGGATATTGTGCTTGAGACAGAAAAGAAATGAAACTTTGACTTTGGGATTGACTGATTTGCAATTTTATTTGGGTTATAAAAATGGCTAGTGTTTTTATTTAGCATGCAAAGTAAAAATATTGAGGCTGTAACATTATGATGCTCCTTTTACCATGGCTGAAAAATATCAGAACAAAGCTTTTCTTTGCATTTCATCCTACCTATTTCTCTCTCCCCTTTCCCCACTATTTTCATTTGTGTTTGATGCTCTAATAAGCTTAATAAAATTATAACAAAGAAAAGAAGCATTAGCTGGCCCAACTGATTTAATAAGCTTTCCTCTATATTTTTAAATCAAATAATTAATAAATCTCTTGAAGAATGAGGGGTTGAGGGTTAATTCTTCTGGCAGCCCTGTTGATGTCTGTCTGTTATGATGAGGACCAATAATTTTAGTACTGAAGAGAAGAATTCCCCAGATCAAACAGGTGAAGACTTAATGAACTGCAATTATTATAAGAGGAGATAAAACTTGGCTGATGGGCCTTCTTAACAAATTTAAGCTTCATTTAAGCTGTAGAATTATTGATTTTTGGTCTGTCATTCTGGTGATTGTCCTTCCACTCCTTTTTATATCTAAGGACGTGATCTTTCGTCTTCCAGTCATGTTAGCTTGGGAATTCTGGAAGCTGAAGTCCTTCTCCACATCAACCCTCCCCCCACATGCACCCCCTTGCCACCAATCAACAGATGAGAACTACAATGCCAGTCCGGCTCTCAAAGAAATCCAGTTTGACACCCCTAATTTGGACCCGAAGTAGACCAGTGCAGCTTGTTAAGCCCATGTCACACTGGCCAACGGATGCAAAAAGGACACAGCGGATGAGCAAAATGTTCCATCCGTTGTTATCCGCTCTCAAAAGGAGCAAAAATTTGCATAACCAGAGTGGATAAGGACGCAGGGCGGGGAGGATGCAGGGCGGATGCAAAGCGGATGCGGAATGGAAGCCCAGCGGATGGAAGCGGATGGGAGTGGATGGGAGTGGGTGGCACATCCACAGAGCTTCTGGGGGGCCTCAGCGAAGCAGACACGGAACGGAAAGAGTGGAAGCAGAGCGGATGCCGAAAGGATGAAGCGGATGCCGAGCGTTAATTGCGCATGCGGGGAGGATGTATTGCGTCAGCCCCGCGGATATAACGGAAGCAGCTCGGAAGCAGGATGCCATTCAGAGGAAAGACCTGCTGCCGGACACATCGACTGCCTTGCCTGCCCTGCCTGAATGTCTGCCTGCCAGCCTTGCTGCCAGCCTCCCTGCCAGCCTCCCTGCCAGCCTTGCTGCCAGCCGGTCTGCCTGCCAGCCTTGCTGCCTGCCTTCCTGCCAGCCTTGGTTCATGTTTGCCTGCAAGCCTTGGTGCCTGCCTGCCTGCAAGCTTTCCTGCCTGCCTTGGTGCCAGCCTCCCAGCCAGCCTTCCTGCCAGCCTTGGTTCATGTCTGCCTGCCAGCCTTGGTGCCTGCCTGCCTGCAAGCCTTCCTGCCTGCCTTGGTGCCAGCCTCCCTGCCAGCCTTTCTGCCAGCCTTGGTTCCTGCCAGCCTCCCTGCCAGCCAGCAACCCCACAACCATGCGGAAGCACAGCAAGCTTCAGCCATCTGCTGCCAGCCCTGGCAAGAGGGACAAGGCTACCATCCCGCCCCCTTGCCCTAACTCTGGTTCTGCTGGGGCTTCTGCAGCATGGGCTCGCTCTTCTGGGGCTGGGGCTTCTGCTGATTCTGCTTCTGGAGGAGCTGCTGACAAGCACTCCAGCACCAGCCACCTCCACAGCACCTGCACCCTTCACCCCTGGGACTGAGCGACTAAGAGGAGTGCCAGAGACTCATTTTTGTCTTATAGCTTGTTGTTAATAAAGTCTATTTATGATTCACACACTTGCTTCATTTCTTTTTTTTAATAAAGTCTTGCTGAATACTTTTAGAAATGGTTTCAGCCTTTGCATGCTTGTGGGATGGGTTAAGATAGCTGTGGGATGGGTTGAGATAGCTGTGGGATGGGCAGGGATACCTGTGGGATGGGTAATAGCTGTAGGATAGATAAACCTCCAGTGCAAGCATAGTGAGACTGTATGGTCCACCCTCCCAGGTGCCACACCTACAGCCCTTTATTATCAATAATAAGGTAATAATTATCCACACATGTCAACATAAACACAACTCTTTATCAAACGCCCTGCTCATTGTAGGCCAACCAAACATACATGGCCCAATCTCATTCGTGTGATGAGACAGGCTGAAGGAAGCATCCATTAAGCTTCTATCATCCCGTCTTGCCACTCCACTGCTCCAGCTGGGGAGTTGCACCAGTGTTTCAAGAGGTTGTGCTGCTTCTTCCCTTCAAGTGAAGCTCTGTTGGGGCCTTGCACATCCACAGTATCTATCAGGTTTCGCCCTTGCCTCCATTCCCCAGGCTCCATGTCCCCATTGCCTTGCTGGTGGTCCACGAGCCTGTTCTGCAAGACTGGGTAGCGGATGTGCATGAGATTGTGCAGGATGTAGCAAGCTTCCACGATGTTCCTCACGGTCTCTGGGCGATGCTGCATGGTGGTGAGAAGTACCTGGAACCTGTTGGCCAGGATGCCAAAGGCGTTATCCACCACCCGCCTTGCCCTGGACAGCCTGTAGTTGAAGATCCTCTCTTCACGGGTGACGTATCTGGAGGTGTAGGGCCTCATGAGGTAGGTTGTGAGGGAGAAGGCGTCATCCCCCACGATGAAGTAGGGCACATCTTGTGTGTCATTGGGCAGGGGTTCTGGATCTGGGAAGCCCGCGATGAAGTTGCGTTCCAGCCCCTCGTTGAGGTGACTGGCGTTGTATACCTGGGCATCTGAAGATGAGCTGTTGCCTGAAGCATTGAAGTACATGAACTTGTAGTCAGCATCGACCATGGCAAAGAGAATGATGCTGAAGAAGCCCTTGGAGTTGAAATAAGTGGACCCCGACTTGGCTGGAGATTTGCAGGCCACGTGCTTCCCATCTATGGCTCCAACGGTGTGTGGTAAGTTCCACTTCTGATACCACTGCTCTGCAACTTTCTTCCATCCTTCTTCAGTGGAGGGGTACTAGAGGAGCTCTTCCTTGTATTCTTCAATGATGGCCTGCACCACTTCTCTAACCACAATGCTGATGGTGTTGGATGGCACCCTCCAGCTGTACTGCATGCTCCTGTAGGTTGTCCCTGAGGCCAGGTGGCACAGAGTGAGTGCCACCCTGAGCCCAGGTTCCAGGCTGGGCCGGAAGCTGGTGTTTGTCTTGGTCAACCTGGGTGTCAGCCTCTGCACAACTTCGTCAAACATGGCTGGCAGCATCCTCATGAAGTTCTGGAACGCCCAAGGGTCTTCGTTCCTGAGCTCCACCATCAGCTTGTTGTACAGTCCGTCCTCCGCTCTACTGGCGAACCATCTTCAGACCCAGACTCTTTTTGGGTGGCTCCTTTTCTTCTCGCAGTAGTGTTCACAGAGTCTGCAGATGGCATCGCACTGTTGCAGAAAGATGGTGGCTGCCGAAAGGACTTTGTTACAATCCACGGTGGACATGACTGGATGCTGTGGAAGAGGAAGAGGCAGATGAAGGCTGCAGAGGTCTGCACCGCTGGGCTGCTGTTCTGAAAGTGCGATGCAGGTGAGTTGCTCCCCTTTTTATAGGCAGTACTGGTTTTCCGCTAGGCATCCTGTAGGCATCCTGTAGGCATCCTGTAGACATCCTTAATATCTGAGATAGGTCCCTTCTGCGAACGTTTTTTCCATTTTAAAAGCTTTCTTTCCGTGCTGTATCCGCTAGGCATCCATTCTGCATCCATTCTGCATCCGTTCCGCTTCCTCCCTGCATCCATTTACCGCTGGAGTGGATGGAGTTGCGCAGATGTGGAACGGATGCCTAGCGGATATAGCGGATGCGTAACGGATGCGTAGTGGATGCGTAGTGGATGCGTAGCGGATGCAGAATGGATGAACTGGATACATTTTCCATGCAAAAGTTTTAGGCAGCCCAAAACTTTTGGAGCAGATGAAACGTCCATAAACGGATGCTGGATGGATAGAGAGGAAGCAAAACGGAGGCAGTGAGTACAGAACAGATACATCGCGTTAACCAATGGATGGCAAGCTTTTTTGTCCGTTTTACATCCTTTTTGCATCCGTTGGTTCAGTGTGACATGGGCTTTAGGAATGTAAGTCACCTAACAGTTGGTTGGAAAATATATAAAGCAGGTTAGACATTTTAATACTGTCTCTTTAAGGGAATGCTAAAATTGTAATTGGGTGTGGTTCCTCAAATGGCCATAAGATGGAGCCAGAAACCTGGGTTGTTCTGTTCTGTTGTTGCTGAGAGTGTTGCCGTTCCTCCATTTTTCCTAATGACTGTTGCTTATCATTGATGTGAGTCTATTTACTGAACTGTTTTTGATACTGGACTTTGTTATTGGATTATCCCTGGACTGAAAACTGACTGCTTTAACAGTGAATGACTTGGACTGTTTGTTGAACTTTGCTTAAACGTTTATTGGAAATAAACACCTACATTTTACTATACAGTATATCTGTGTGCTGGTTGTGTGTTATTATTCACCACTCTTCACCACTCTCACTCTCCTAACAGGGAATTACCTCAACACAGCTCATAGAACAGCAATGTTGTACAGGCCACCAGAGGGGCCTCCAGAACTGCCCATCAAACTTCATTCTGCAGCAGCTGTAGCTTCCAAATGGTCTTCAAGGGGAGCCCCATGTAGTGTGCATTGCGGTAGTCTAAACAAGAGGTGACTAGGGCATGAATGACTGAGCGCAGGGCCTCACGATCCAAATACGGGCGTGAGTGATATTTAACCCCAAGTTGTGCAAAGGCTGTGAACTGAACTGAATTTTTTATTGGCCAAGTGTGATTGAACACACAAGGAATTTGTCTCCGGAACATAAAAGAAAAGATACATTCGTCAAGAAACATAAGGTACAACACTTAATAATAGTCATAGGGTATAATAAGCAATTAGATAGATAGATAGATAGATAGATAGATAGATAGATAGATAGATAGATAGATATAAATAAATAGAATTCTTTATTGGCCAAGTGTGATTGGACACATATGGAATTTGTCTTGGTGCAAATACTTATTTTTATTTATTTATTTTGATTTGTCAATCGCTTACAAGATAATAGGTATATGTATATACATAGTTATGAATACATGAAATGGGTACATATAAAAAAAATAAAAGAAACAATAGGTCAGGGACAGTAGGCACGTTGGTGTGCTTATGCACACCCCCTACAGACCTCTGAGGAAAGGGATGAGATCAATTGTAGACAGTCTCAAATTGTAGACAGTTAAAGTTTTGGGGGTTTGGGGAAGAAACCCCAGAGTCAGGTAGAGTATTCCAGACATTGACCACTCTGTGGCTGAAGTCGTATTTCCTGCAATCAAGTTTGGTGCGATTAACCTTGAGTTTGTATCTATTGTTTGCTCTTTTATTGTTATGGTTGAAGCTGAAGTATTCATTAACAGGTAGGACATTGCAATGTATGATTTTGTATGCTATACTTAGATCGGACCGAAGGCAGCGTAGTTCTAGGTTTTCTAGGTCTAGAATTTCAAGTCTAGCGGCATCAGGTCTTCTGCAATGAGTAGAGGAGTAGAAAACTCTTCTTGTGAAATATTTCTGGACTTTCTCAACTGTGCTAATATCAGATCCGTAATGTGGGTTCCAGACTGATGAGCTGTATTCGAGTATTCGGTCCGGCAAATGTTTTGTATGCTCTAGTTATTATTGTAATATTACCAGAGAAAAAGCAAGGTAGGATTTGGTTAACAACTCTTAATGCCTTTTTGGCTCTGTAGTTACAGTGGGCTCTAGCATTTGGGTCATTAGAGATGAGAACTCCAAGATCCTTGACAGAGTTTGGGTCATCAACAAGGTCTTGACTATTTAGCCTGTATTTTATTTTCTGATTTTTTTTGCCAATATGTAGGACAGAGAATTTATTTGTTGAGATTTGAAGTTGCCATTTGTCTGACCATTCTGATACATAGTCGAGGTCTTTTTGAAGGGTAGCAGTATTGTCTATGGTGTTGAATAGCTTTACATCGTCAGCGAAGAGAATGCAGTTGCTCTTAATATGATCACAGAGGTCATTTATATAGAGTATGAAGAGAGTTGGTCCTACTCTCAGTGTACATAAAAGAAAAGGTACATTCGTCAAGAAACATAAGGTACAACACTTAATAATAATCATGGGGTACAATAAGCAATCAAATTATACTAGGAAACAGTCAATATAAATCATAAGGATACAAGCAACAGAATTATAGTCCTATAGTCATAAGTGGGAAGGGATGGATGATAGGAATGGTGAGAAGATTAATCGTAGTGCAGATCTAGCCATGATGGCCAAAAGTTTCAACCAGATCACAAAGACTGGATTACCATCCAGGATTCAGAGCAGAACATGTCTCCTTAAAAGGTCTGCTGCAATTTTCCTTTTTATGGGGCAGGCACTAGAAAAAAAAATGCTTTTATTTGTTCTTACATCTATTTTAACCCACCTGGTCCCTGCAGATTTGCCAAGTCCATTTGTTTATGTTTCTGAGCTGGGAAGATATTTTTAACAGAGAATGCCTCTCTCTTTCCCTCTCTCTCTTTCTCTCTCTTTATTGCATCTGTTCAATTAGAACAAATTTTATCCTTCGGTTGGTCGAGTTGAACCACAGAGACCTTGCCTCTGTCTATCAAATTATTTCTGCTTCCTTTCTGAGTCGGTGCTCATCTCGTGCACGGAGCATCTGCTGAGCATTAGCACATGAACAGTGAGTGCTGTGAACTTCATCATCTGAGGTCTTTTCTGATTTTTCACAAGACCTGTGACATTCGCACCCCACTGCCTCATCCCATGCATATGGCCTTATCAAAAGTCTATAATTCGGACTGTTCACTTCCAGTTTACATAGAATTCAGTTTCAACTCCTGAATGTGTCATTTTTCCATTTTTCAAACTTTTGGAAACCTTAATTCATCTCGCACCACTCTGTAAAGCCTTAGTAAGACCACACCTAGAGTACTGGATCCAGTTTTGATCACTATATATAAAAAAGAGGTTGAGACTTTTGAAAAAATGCAGAGAAGAGCAACCAGGATGATGAGGGAGCTGGAGGCTAAAACATACAATCAACAGTTGCAGGAACTAGGCCTGGCTAATCTTGGGAAGAGAAGGACCAGAGGAGACAGGAGAGCAATCTTTCAATATTTGAGACGCGGCCACAGAGAGGAGGAGGAAGGGGGTCAAGCTATTTCCCAAAGCACCTGAAGGCCAGACAAGGAACAATGGATCGAAACTGACCAAGGAGAGATTCAACCTGGAAATAGGGAGGAATTTCCTGACAGTGAAGATAATTAATGAGTGGAACAGCTTGCCTTCAGAAGTTGTGGGAGCTTCATCCCTGGAAGTTTTCAAGAAGAGACTGGACTGTCATGGGTCAAAGATGGTGTAGGGTCTCCTGCTTGGGTGTGGGAGTTGGACTAGATTACCTAGAAGGTCCCTTCCAACTCTGGTATTCTATATTCAATGGAACAGAAGTTTCCTTCAGAAGTTGTGGGAACTTCATCACTGGAGGCTTTCAAGAAGAGACTGGACTGCCATCAGTTAAAGATGACCTGCAAGGTCCCTTCCAGGTTTGTTATTCTGTTGTTATTATCATGACATCTGTCCATGAGACCACCAGCTACAAAGGCAGTAGGCTTCATTGCAACAAAAAGAACAAAAAATAATTCAGGACTTCCAGTTTGAGTTTCTTTGGCGATGGACCAAAATCTGCGATTGTGTGCAGCTTTGGTCTGTGCTTGCTGCCGGAGCGCCCTGAGCTGGATTCAGGGCTAAACCATCCCATAGAGGTGGTGAAGAGGGGGGAGACTGCCAGCAGGGTTGAGGAGAGCTGCATCTCTCCTCCTCAGCTGGCCATTATTCCCTTTCCCGAAGGCGGTTGCAGTGGTGGTCAAAAATGGCCACCTCAAAGAAGAACTCAACTGGAAAAAAATGTGCAGGAGGAAGATAGGAAGAGAAAGTTTTGGTTGACTGGGTTAAACTGAAAAAGCAACAAGGCAAGGTACCCTGGAATTTGAACTATAAAAAATAACATTGTTCCCAAAGCAAAGAAGAGAGGGAAGGGAAAGGATTTGGCTTTTTTTCCTTCGCTATATACATAGCTGTTATACTGACAGCTAAGAGATTTAAGTAAGAAACTGACAAAAATCCACTTTGACATCAATAGGTATTTAAGCTGAAAATAAAATGTCAAAGGTATAATAAAGACCTTTGGATACTCAAAAACCTTCAAAACAGGAAAGGAGAGAAAATGAAAGAATAAAAGGGCAGGATCTGGAAAAAATGGAGGAGACTGCCTGGAACTAAAAGAAACTTACAGTGAAACTTTAACAAGATTCCTAAAAGATACATTCTAACTGGAACTTTGTAACAAAATAATAGAACCTCAGGAAGAGAAAATGGAAAAAAGAAGCATGAAGAAACAGCTTTGGATTATTTGGATTACTTGGTGATTTTTGGATTTTTGGCTATTGGATTTAAATGACTAAAATCAATTGGGTGGTTGTTTAACAGTGTTTAAAATGGCATCACTTTTAGAAGAACTGAAAAGGGAACTTAAAAAACAGAAAGAAGATGCACAAGAAGGAAGAGGTTCTTTTGGCTTCGTATTACAATTTTTAGAAATGGAGATCTGTAACTATGAGAAACAACAAGAAACGCTTGTAGAACAAGAAGGTTAGGACAAAGAAGAAGCCATCTTTAACGACCAAATAATATTATGTGGGGTGGGGAAGGAAAGGGGGGAAAGAGAGTGAAAAGTTTAAGATTTGAAAAAACAACCAAAAAAAGAATAGTTTGAAAAATAATTATAATATTAGGAAGCAACAGAAGAGAGGATCATAGAAGAGAGAATTAGAAATAGAGAGACAAGGGGGCAAAAGAAGAGGGAGAAGAAGAGGGGGAAGAAGGAAAGGAAAAGAGGCTATAAAAGACAGAAACAAGATATAGAGAAACAGGGAAAATGTATAATGTTTGAAAGTATAAGCCTATTTAGAGACAATGGGTAAAAATTTAATTGAAAAAGGGATTCTGCAAAGGTACATAAGATAGTATTGTTATATTAGAAATAGAAATAATTTTAGAAAATATGAAACAATGTATAATTAAAATGATGGATAAAATACTTATTGTAATGCAGTGGAATGTTTGTTAATAAATAAAAAACAGTGAATGAGAGAACAAAATTAGGAAAGGATGGAAACATTTTAATTATTATTAATGATTTATAAAATATAAGTGAAGAGAAATATGAAAAAAAAAGAATTAATTATGGAAAGTTCATAAGTGTTCACAAGGAAGTATGATATTCAATTGAAAAGAAATGTTAAAGATGTTAAGATTGTAATTAATATTAATGATAGAATTGAATTGGAATGGAATGAGTGTTTTATTTACTATATATATTTAAAGGCCCTGTCACACTGCCCAACGGATGCAAAACGTTAGTAAAAAGGACATAACGGATGAGGAAAATGTTCCATCCGTTGTTATCCGCTCTCAAAAGGGGCAAAAATTTGCATAACCGGAGCAGATAACATGGAAAGGAACGGACGCGGGGAGGACGCAGAGCGGATGGAAAGCGGATGCGGAACAGAAGCCCAGTGGATGGAAGTGGATGGGAGTGGATGGCACATCCGCTAGGCTTCCGGGGGACCTCAGCAAAGTGGACGCGGAATGGATACAGCGGATGCACAGCGGACGCCGAGCGGATGAAGCGGATGCAGAGCGGAAGCCTAGCGGATGCAGAGCGGAAGCCTAACGGATGCCGAGTGTTAATTGCGCATGCGGGGAGGATGCATTGCGTAAGCCCCGCGGACATAAGGGAAGCAGCTCGGAAGCAGGTCACCATTCAGAGGAAAGACCTGCTGCTGGACAGATTGACAGCCTTGCCTGCCCTGCATGCATGCCTGCCTGCAAGACTTGCTGCCAGCCTCCCTGCCAGCCTCCCTGCCAGCCTTGCTGTCTGCCTGCCTGCCAGCCTTGCTGCCAGCCTTGGTGCCTGCCTCCCTGCCAGCCTTGGTGCCTGCCTGCCTGCAAGCCTTCCTGCCAACCTTGGTGCCTGCCTCCCAGCCAGCCTTCCTGCCAGCCTTAGTGCCTGCCTGCCTGCCAGCCTTGGTGCCTGCCTGCCTGCATGCCAGCATGCCAGCCTTCCTGGCAGCCTTGGTTCCTGCCAGCCTCCCTGCCAGACAGCAACCCCACAACCATGCGGAAGCACAGCAAGCCTCAGCCATCTGCTGCCAGCCCTTGCAACAGGGACAGGGCTACCATCCTGCCCCCTGGCCCTCACTCTGGTTCTGCTGGGGCTTCTGCAGCACGGGCTCGCTCTTCTGGGGCTGGGGCTTCTGATGCTTCTGCTTCTGGACGAGCTGATGACAAGCACTCCAGCACCAGCCACCTCCACAGCACCTGCACCCTTCACCCCTGAGACTGAGCGACCAAGACGAGTGCCAGAGACTCATTTTTGTTTTATAGCTTGTTGTTAATAAAGTCTATTTTTGATTCACACACTTGCTTCATTTCTTTCTTTAATAAAGTCTTGCTGGAAACTTTTAGAAATGGTTTAAGCCTTTGCATGCTTGTGGGATGGGCAGGGATACCTGTGGGATGGGCAGGGATACCTTTGGGATGGGTAATAGCTGTGGGATAGATAAACCTCCAGTGCAAGCATAGTGGGACTGGATGGTCCACCCTCCCAGGTGCCACACCTACAGCCCTTTATTATCAATAATAAGGTAATAATTATCCACACATGTCAACATAAACACAACTCTTTATTAAATGCCCTGTTCATTGTAGGGCCACTCAACATACATGGCCCAATTTCATCCGTGTGATGAGACAGGCTGAAGGAAGCATCCATTAAGCATCTATCATCCTGTCTTGCCACTCCACTGCTCCAGCTGGGGAGTTGCACCAGTGTCTCAGGAGGTTGCGCTGCTTCTTCCCTTCACATGAGGCTCTGTTGGGGCCTTGCACATCCTCAGTGTCTATCAGGTTTCGCCCTTGCCTCCATTCCCCAAGCTTCATGTCCCCATTGCCTTGTTGGAGGTCCACGAGCCTGTTCTGCAAGACTGGGTAGCGGGTGCGCATGAGATTGTGCAGGATGCAGCAAGCTTCCATGATCCTCCTCATGGTCTCTGGGCTAGGCTGCATGGTGGTGAGAAGTACCTGGAACCTGTTGGCCAGGATGCCAAAGGCGTTCTCCACCACCCGTCTTGCCCTGAACAGCCTGTAGTTGAATATCCTCTCTTCACGGGTGAGATATTTGGAGGTGTAGGGCTTCATGAGGTAGGTTGTGAGGGAGAAGGCATTGGCCCCCCACGATGAAGTAGGGCACATTTTGCGTGTCGTTGGGCAGGGGTTCTGGATCTGGGAAGTCCACGATGAGGTTGCGTTCCAGCCCCTCCTTGAGGTCACTTGCATTGTATTCCTGGGCATCTGAAGATGAGCCGTTGCCTGAAGCATCAATGTACATGAACTTGTATTCAGCATCGACCATGGCGAAGAGGATGATGTTGAAGAAGCCCTTGTAGTTGTGATAAGAGGACCCTGAGTTGGCTGGCGCTTTGCAGGCCACGTGCTTGCCATCGATGGCTCCAACGGTGTGGTGTAAGTTCCACCGCTGATACCACTGCTCTGCAACTTTCTTCCATCCTTCTTCAGTGGAGGGGCACTGGAAGAGCTCCTCCTTGTATTCTTCGATGATGGCCTGCACCACTTCTCTGACCACAATGCTGATGGTGTTGTGTGGCACCCTCCAGCCATACTGCATGCTCCTGTAGGTTGTCCCTGAGGCCAGGTGGCGCAGAGTGAGTGCCACCTTGAGCCCAGGTTCCAGGCTGGGCCGGAAGTTGGTGTTTGCCTTGGTCAACCTGGGTGTCAACCGCTCCACAACTTCGTCAAACATGGCTGGAGGCATCCTCATGAAGTTCTGGAATGTACGAGTGTCTTTGCTCCTGAGCTCCACCATCAGCTTGTTGTACAGTCCGTCCTCTGCTCTTCTGGTGAACCATCTTTGTACCCAGACGCTTCTTGGCCGCCTCCTTTTCTTCCCGTAGTAGAGTTCACAGAGCCTGTAGATGGCTTCGCACTGTTTCAGAAGGATGGTGGCTGCCAAAAGGACTTTGTTACGATCCACGGTGGACATGACTGGATGCTGTGGAAGAGGAAGAGTCAGATGAAGGCTGCAGAGGTCTGCACAGCAGGGCTGCTGTTCTGAAAGTGAGATCCAGATGAGTTATTCCCCCTTTTTATGGACAGTATAGGTGTCCCTTTGCATCCTCTAGGCATCCTCTAGACATCCTTAATATCTGAGATAGGTCCCCTCTGCAAAGGTTTTTTCTGTTTTAAATGCTTTGTTTCCGTGCTGCATCTGCTAGGCCTCTGTTCTGCATCCGTTCTGCGTCCGTTCCGCTTCCTCCCTGCGTCCGAGCGGATGCGAGTTGCGCGGATGCAGAATGGATGCCTAGTGGATGCAGAACAGACGAATTGGATACATTTTCCGCGCAAAAGTTTTGAGCAGCTCAAAAGTTTATGAGCCGATGAAACGTCCATAAACGGATGCTGGACGGATAGAGAGGAAGAAAAATAGATGCAGTGAGTACAGAACGGATACATCGCGTTAACCAACGGATGGCAAGTGTTTTTCTCCGTTTTACATCCTCTTTGCATCCGTTGGTGCAGTGTGAGAGGGGCTTAAAGAACATAGTGTGTATTTTAAGAATGTACCAAGCAGAATTCGATTGGAAGTTATGTGCTATATTGAATGTTATAATTTTAAAGGCATAAATTGAAGTTTAAATAAGAGTTGAATTAAAATTAAAATTAAATTAAAATTAAAATTAAAAGATATAAAGGTGTCATACTCCAATTAGTAACTACAGGGGAAAATTTGTTTAATGAGAAAAGATAATATGAAATTGGAACAGGACTGACACAAGTATAAATATAATGATTGGAAAGACATTGAAACTTAGAAAAAAGATATATAATTGAATTTAGATATGAGAGAATTAAAAATAAAGTTGAGAAAACCAAGGGAGGGGAAAAATTATGGAGAAAATGTTAAAATAGTAATGATATGGAATAGAACACAAAGATGAATATGAAATTGAGTTTGTGTCTGTATGACGAAGTGATACCCAGGATCATGCTATGCTCAAAAAAGATGTTTTATTTGTATTATGTTTTTGTGAAAACCCAAATAAAATTTATATTATAAAAAGAACAAAAACTAATTCAAACTCCCAACACAATGGCTCTTTTCAAGGATGTTAATGATTACGTTTTTCTGTTACAGGATAGAAGGAGAAGGGTTGTTCAATCTTGGAGCTGGAAAGTGGGTGGCTTTTGAGTTGAAGTCCACCCAACTTCCAGTGGCCAAGGTTGAGAAATGCTGGCCCAAATGGTTACAGGAGATTACCAATGAGCAAACAGAATTAGAACTGGAATTATTTTTATTGGGGATATTCAGAAAGAAATATGAGAGAAATATAAAATATTTAATATCACACATTTTAACTCCAGCCAGGATTGTCTATGCCCAATGTTGGAAACACACATGTATACCACCAGAGGAAATGACCAATCGAAAAATAATGAGTTGTGCTGAGATGGACAAATTACCCTTGAGTCCACAGGAGAAAGAGGAATCTGATTACTACAAGTTGTGGGGAAAATGGTATGATTGGATTGAGCAAAGACAGATTGGTGGTTAGATAAATGGATTGTAAATAAATAGAGATAAGTACTAGATAAATTAATGATTTATATTTGCACAGTTTTGTATATTTGTAAATAATGCACAAAATATTAGCATAGGATAAATGTCACAAACTGTTGATATAAGATTTATTTTGTTGTTTGACTTTTTAAAATTATAAAAGATTTATAAAGTATATTTAAAAAGAGAGAGAGAGAGAGAGAGAGAGAGAGAGATGCTGGCCCATAGATATCTACAGTCAATCCACTGCCAGAAATTCTCAGTGGGGTCAATTTCTGGAGATATTGGTGCCCTAAGTGGGGCTACCAGGAATGAGTCCTAGGGATGATGTGTTCTCAGGTCAGTGGAGGTTAGTACAAGTGAGGAAAAGTTAAGAACATCAACTCAGATTAGCAGATTGAATAGAAAGTGTTTAATCTTGCTTGCTGGTCTTCATCTACTCATATTCTTCCATCACCTTATGCTTCCCTGTCCCAGTGGTTAGGTAAACAAGCTTGCTGGCCTTCCTTCCTCTTTCTCCTCCTCTCCTCTTCCTTCACTTTCTCTTCTCCTACTCCTCCTCTTCCACTTCTTCTTCTCCTCCACTCAACAAACCCCACTTCCTTGTTAGCACTGATGATGTGACATAATTGGGTCATGAAAGGTCTGCAAGAAAACCACCAAGCTCAAAGAGCACCAAGGACCCCACAGTTCTCCTGCTCTTCCTCCTCCTGCTCTTCCTCCTCCTCCTCCACTGTCTCCCTCTTTTCTCAGTTCTTCCCTTCTTCTTCTTCCCAGTCTCCTAAACTGGATCCATTTATGGGCCTTTTTCCCCGACTTTTTTTTTTTTTTTGGTGAATCTCCGACTTCTACAGAGAAGGCCAAATCAATGCCAAGTTTATTGGGCCTCTATTCTAAGCTATTAACTAGCAATCCTCTAACAAAAAGGAGGTTAATTAACCAGAAACTATGCTGATACTTTCTGGAAATACTTCTTTTTAAACTCAAAATTCTCATTATTCAAACTTCTAAAAAGTGCAGGGGAGGAAAAAAAATCCTGTTCCATCACAGTTCATTTGCTTGATCTCTCATTAAACCCAAAAAACAACAACCTCGATGGGAGATTTAATATTTTGGCATGTAGAATATGCCTTCACATAAGTGAACAAGATTTATTTTTAAAAATAAAAATCCAAATCCATAAATCAGGGTTAACATATTTATTTATTGGCATGCTAGATTTACTAAAGCTGATAAGGGCCCCAGTGGGAAAGGAATTGAGCAGCCTATAACTTTAAGATCCAGTCTGTAGATTAAAAACAGAGGTCAAATTAAAATATAGTACTGAGGATAAGCAAACATCAATCAATACAACTATTGCTTTGCCATGAACAACCTGAACTCGTATTACCTTCCAGGCGCCCTTGGGAACAACTGGGCCTTGAGTTATGTACAGGTGGTTCTTGACATACGACCACAATTGAGCCCAATATTTCTGTTGTTAAGTGAGACATTTGTTAAGTGAGTTTTGCCCTGTTTTATGAACCTTTCTTGCCACCGTTGTTAAGTGAATCAGAGCATTCACTTAATTTTTAGTTACCCAGTTGTTTAAATGAATTTAGTTTTAACTTTTAAAGGTTAAAGTTAACCTTTAACTTTGCTTGTCAGGTGGTTGCAAAAGGGGAATCAAGTCATAAGTCATTTTTTTCAGGACTAGAACTCACTGTCTCCTGGTGATTGGCCCAAAGTCACCCAGCCAGCTTTCATGACTAAGGCTCTGTTCCAGTTCTTGAATATACTCTGACATATAATAAAGAGGATAAATGCATTATGCTACATATCTTAACAACTGCTAGAATTTCCTACACACAATTTTGGAAGCAGGAAAATGTACCATCAGAGGATGTTGTTTTATAAAAAAAAATTAGACTGTGCAGAGATGGACAGACAAACAATGAAATTAAGAGACAAAGAACAGTCCATCTATTATAATGTCTGGGATGCCTGGTATGAATGGTTTAAGAATAAAAAGAAATCAAAATGACAATTAGGTAAAGAATAAGAAACTATAAATACTTATATCTATATTCATATCTATATTTATTTATATATTAAGTTGAAATTGTATAATGAAAGAAATGTGTATTTAAAAAGATGATAAGGAAATGTAAAAGATGTCTTGATGTTGATATAATGATGTAAAAAGTATTATTTTATGTTTTTAAATTTTCAAAACTAAATAAAATTTAATAATAAAAGAAAGAAAGCTAAAGTGACGCGAGGGACTCTTGCTGCAGACAAGGCCACTTCCTTGCAGAAGCTTCTCTCCAACTGAGTCCTGCTCGGGGTGATCATAGTGGGCGTCAGCCTCCTGCACCATGGGGGGGCTGCGCTCCGGAGGCTTTTCTTGAGCCTCCAGGAGGGCAAAAACGGGCTCCATGGGCTCCATCAGCTCTCTGGAAGCTGGAAACGGGCCCATTTCCAGCCTTCCTGAAGTTCTGGGAGGTCTGTTTTCTGCCTTCCCTGAGCCTCCATGTGCGCCCTGCACTTCTCTGTATCCAAAATGGGCCACATGGGGACTCCTGGGAGGGGAGGAGCAGGGTGGGTAGGACCAGCCAGGAGTAGGATTTGGAAGTTTTCTGAACTGTGCAGAATGTTAGCTAAGGGGTTCTTCCTAACCCATGTGAACCCCTGGCAGCCCACCTCTGGCCCTGCTGTGTTTGATGACGGGCTCATAAGCAAGCAATCCAGTGTGGCACCTGGATCAAGGGGAGACCTGTGTTGCTGTGGTTAGCCGGCAGCAGGTGCAGATGGCTGAGGAGAGCGAGGACCCTGATGAAGGGCCGGGACCACCCGGGAGTGGACTGCTGCCTTCAGAGATTGTGGGGGCTGGCAGCAGCGATGAGGAGGTTCCCGAGGAGCCTGTGCCAAGTGCACGTGCATGAAGGATTGTTTGGAGGAAAGAACAATTGCAGCAGCACAGGCGACTCGGGAGTAAGGCTGCAAGGCAATGGCCCCTCCCTCAAGAGGATAAAAGCCAGGTTTGGAAAAGCGTTCTTTGCAGACAGCAAAGAAGCTCTTCAGCTCAACCGGTGGACAACTTAGTTGGTGTTTGGAGAATCTTGTAAATTAGTTCTTATTTCTGGGTTTTTGGCAGCCTTGAAAAACAACTTGGCAAGGCTCTTTCTTGTCAGAGCTAATGAGTGGAAAGCAGCCTTTTATCTGTAAAGGAACAGAATTGTGATTAAACCTTAAAAGGTGGGGGCTGCTGCCTTTGTCTGTGTTTGCTCTCTGGGAACCCGGTTGGGTCAGAACATGTGTCAACCCTGAAGCTGACCTGACCAAAGCCATTTGGAGGCTTCAGTGTTGCCTCACTGGAGCTGAGGGATAGGCGGGAGGGGGGGGGGCAGAATAAAGCTAGCTGGGGTGTTGTGGCCAGAACAAAATTCTTTCTCTTGAGAACCAAGGACATTCTCACACCTGATCAGAGAGAGGAAGAGTGATGTTACCAGGCAACCGGACAGCAACCTGATTGGACCATGTGGCTGACTGTTTGGGGAAGGGGAAAAACTTGTACCTTTTTTGAGGTGAACCCGCGGGGAAACTCCAGTCTGTTTTCACAAGGTCTATGCCAATATGATATATCCAGGGGTGGGATTGAACTGGTTTGGACTGGTTCGGATGAACAGGATGGTAAATTTGCACCTGGTTTGCCAAACCAGAATTTGAACTGACCGGCTGGCCCCACCCACCCTGCCCCTCCCCTCCCCTCCCAGGAGTCTCCACGTGGCCCATTTTGGATGCAGGTATGTGCAGAGTCCATGTGGAGGATCTGGGAGGGGGGAAAACTGACCTCCCAGAAGTCCAAAAATGGGCCTGTTTCCGGCTTTCGGAGGGCCTCCAGAGCCCGGGAGAGGCGGTTTTTGCCCTCCCAGAAGCCCAAGGGAAGCATAGAGACTCTGGGAAAGGCGCAAAGTGGCTCTCTCGTCAAATGGCTGTCCAGTCTCTTCTTGAGGACCTTCAGCAATTGATTGTTCTCTCTGTCGGGAAATTCCTCAGTCCCAGGTTTTTCTCCAAAGCCCTCCTTGCATGCAGCCTTGACGTTCTCCCCTTCGTCTCCAAAACCAACCAATCTTTCAAGGACAAGCAAGACGAAGAGGTTTTTTTTTTTCCTTCCTTCCTTCCTTCCTTCCTTCCTTCCTTCCTTCCTT